>JAKSZU010000008.1:64301026-64636026 GCA_026018925.1 Tupaia tana | reverse complement strand
GGTACATATGCATGCAGGCCCAAAGTCCCAAGAGGAAAAAGAAGGAGAAGGATTTGCAGTTTAACCATCCTCGGAGAGGAGATTTATTGCTTTCCCTTTCTCTCTCTGTCTCTTTCCAACAAGCATATATGCCATAGGGCCTCCCCAGACAAAAGAAAATAAAATAATAAAGAAAATTTCAGACTTTAACGAAGAACGTATATTGGAAAACAGCATACAATTTCAGTTATTTTAAAGCTCATCTAAATCTGTGTGCATGAAAGGACTGAGGCACTTTAAGACTGATAGAAACATCCTCCAGATGTTGCCAAAAGATTTCCTTCCCAATATCTCAGGTCCTGTGACCAACTGCTTTCCCAGACCTGCATTTTTGCATCTGCCCAGCTATTGGAGCTTTGAGGTTTCAATACTTTCTATTATGCTCAAATGCTTGCATTTCTACCTAGCAAATACTTCTTTGACAACAGCCTTTGTTTATTACCTTTTATATTTTATTTATACTGAAATATAAAGGGTTTTACATAGTTTTCTATGTTTGTTTCTTTATTTGTTATACCTGGTGTTTTTAAATTTTCTTGATTAATTAATATTAATATTCTTTCCTAGGCATTGTCATTATTTTGTTTCCTGGGGATTTGGTGAGTGTGTTACTTTAAAAAATTCTATTGTGAAGTTACAAGACTAACCTACAATGAATCATAATAAGTAAAATGATATGAAATGAACAAAATAAATGGTATTACCTACTCCTTTGCCTTTTCTTTTCTTTTCTTTTCTTTTCTTTTCTTTTCTTTTCTTTTCTTTTCTTTTCTTTTTTCCTCTTTCTTTCTTTCTTTCTTTCTTTCTTTCTCTCTTTCTTTTTCTTTCTTTTTTTTATTTTTTGACCTTTTGTCCATAGGGCGAGTGTGCTTGCTGGCAAAAGACAGTGAAAAAAAAAAAATAGAGAGAGAGGAAAAGTGAGAAATCACACCCCCGAAGGAGATGGCCGCACCTCAATCCCTTCTCCTCTACTCTTCTCATAGCATTTTGGGCATGTATGCACACGTATGCCATGTGTGATTTTCAAGCCATTGGGTCTCTGGGACTCAAACCACAGTGGGCCATGTGATAGTCCAGCTCCTTAACCACCATACCACCACCAGGCCCCTCTTTTCCTTTTTCTATCATTTCCCAAAGAAACTAATGATGACAGGATTTTTTTCTCACAGTTTCTCTCATATGAAAATGTATATACATATTGCAAGGTCATTTAATTGTTTCTGTTTTTGTGGTTAGTCTGCATGACCATATATATCAATTTATATTTTTATCAGTTAAGATTATATTATGTCCTTTCCTCTAGGTCATTAAATAACAAAAATCCACTCATTTTCTTAGTTGTATAATATTCTGTGGTATTTTGACTATTTATATGAATGTTACTTCAAATGTGTTTTTTGATATTTTACCAATCTTTAACTGAATGATGACAACTCATTGCTTCAATATGATTTTCTATTAAAACTTTTGGAATAGAGCCAGCAGGTAGGTTTGGTGGTTAAGGTAATGGACTATCACATGGTTGAGCATGGTTTGAGTCCTAAACCCTGCTGCTCAAAACACATGCTGGGCCCAAAATCCTGAGAAAAGAATGGAGGAGAAGGGATTGTGACATGGCCATACCCAAAGGGATGATTTCTCACTTTCCCTCTCTCTGTCTCTCATCAGCAAGCACATGTATCCTGTGGCTAAAAACCTCTTGGAACATTTTAAGCCATTTTATAATAATGGCTTACCCCCTACCCCCTTTCTTTATGCTCTTTTTTTCCCCTGAAGCCATGATTTGCTTACTTAATATTTGATTCATTAAACTCAATCTCATTCCATATCACCAAGTAGAATAGGTGTTGTTATAAGTACTTGGATTTGATTTTATCCCTAATGCTATGTGAGGGTGTATAACTCTGATTCATTTTGTCTGGAAGACAATATCACTGATAATATTAATATATCACAATAGATGGAGGATTAATACTCTGCAGCCCTAAGCAAATGCCTGTAAGGGATCAAGAAGATAAATATTCTCCTTTCCAAAAAATGAAGAAAAGAAGGAGAAAGAAAAAAGTCTCTTTTCAATCCATGACTTTTGTTTTTGTTTTACTATAGGACAAGTGCTAGAGAGACAGAAAAGAGAAAGAGAGGGAAAGTGAAGATTACCTCCCAGGAGAGATGTCTATGCTGCATCCCTTCTCCTCTAGTCTGTTCTCAAGATTTTGTACAAACATACACATGCACCCACCATAATTTTCTAGCGATCGAGTCTCTCTTGAATACTGTAATTGGCCATGTGGGATCCAGTGCCCTCATCTTCACACAGTCTGCTGGCTCTCCAATGTGTCACTTTAAATGGAAACTTGAGATGAAATGATCACTTTTGTCAATATTAAATTCAGTGTGTTATAAGAAACTAACAAAGTCACTAAAAATAATTGATTTATTCTGAATTATTAGTAAATGATTTATTCTCATGAAATAGTGAAAATTTATAATAGTAGCAGTCAATGTTGGGTTTAGTAAAAGGCAGACAACTTAGAATAACTTTAAGTCTTGCCTAGGTGACATTTACAAAGATGTATTTACCTGATTTATAAAGTAGAGGTAATTTTCGTTTCCTCACATCTTGACTATAAGTATTAAAACAATATAAAGCAAATGTGGACATACTTATAACCATATATTAAGCATAATAAACTTAAAATGCATAATGATTGAATTAGTGCCTCTATCAAGTCTTTCAATAAGCATAAATCACTGGGTATGAGGCAGTGTTCATGGCCCGGTAACTTCAGAGGTATTTTAAATACAATGTTTTTCTCATAAAATTCACAGAAATGGAAAACATAATTACATCTGAATGATTATTGAAGACTTTGATGGATGATTTATAATGGAAAGGTAAGCAAAATTATGGGTCTAAGAAAGTAAGATTGCTAGAAACAAGACTATCTTGTTTGATATGTCAGGATCAAGGGGACTATTAATAAAGTAACTGGATGGGACCAGCAGATGGTGTAATAGTTGTAACTGGACTCCTATGTAGTCAACCACGGTTCGAGTCCTGGACCCTGTGACTTAAATTCATGTTGGGCACTTGTGCTTGCATGCCCAAGATCCAGAGAGGAGAATGGAGAAGGGATTGTGGCGTGGCCATCCCCTCTCCAGAGGGTGATTTCTCACTTTCTGTCTCTGTCTTCTGGCAAGAGCACATGCCCTATAGCAAAAAAAAATAAGTACATACATACATACATACATCTCTTTTAAAAAGTAACTGGATATTTAACTAGTAAATAAGATCAAGTTAGATAATTCAATTTTCTTTTTTTTTTTAAGAGAGAGATTTTTGCTATAGGGAATATGTGCTCACTGGAAAAACAGAGACAGAGAGAGAGAAAGTGAGAAATCATCCCCCAGGGGGATGGCCATGCCACAATCCCTTCTCCTCTATTATTTAAAAAAAAAAAAAAGAATTATTTATTTTTAATTTTTTAAATGTATTCATTCATTTATTTTTATTTGACCAGAGAGAGACACACAGAGAGAAAAAGAGAAAGCAAGAAAGCAAGCCACCAGGTCCAAGACTCGAACCGTGGTTGATCACGTGGGCATGTTCAGCGCCTTAACCACCACGCCACCTGCTGGTCCCTTCTCCTCTATTCTTTTCCTGGGATCGTGGACACACACACACATACTCAGCATGAATTTGAAGCTACCAAGTTGTGGTCGACCACGTGGGAGTCCAGTGCCATAACACTACACACACCACCTGCTGGCCCTGGTAATTCAAAATTTTAATTCCACCTATGTACCTCATCCATGGTCATTAAATATCAATCACTATATATTTTTTTCTAAAGAGGTAACATGAATTTTCAGAATATATATCATAATGTCTTTGGGAAGCTTTTCCTATATACTGGGTCATCAGAAAAGTCATGACACATTTATCTATGTTTTTCTACACAAAGTACATTATGATTTTTTTCAACAACCCAATAGTTCTAGAAATTTTTTCTTTCTATTCTGTCTTTGTGTCATTTACAGAAAAAAAAAGGCACTACTTAACAAAGACTCAGAATTTTATCAATAGTTTTATGATTCTCTTTCAATATTCAAATAGCTATGAATATACTAGTTACAAAAATACTTGTGCAGAATATAAATATAACTTCAACAGTCTACATTTATTTATTAATCTAAATGAGAAATCCAGCACAGTGTTTTTCTCTCACTATAAATGTTTCTAAACAACAGTCCCTGAAAGGTGAATATTCATTTGTTTTATTATTAATTTGGATATTTAAAACTAAATTAAGAAACAACAGAGTTAGTTAGGAAAAAAATTAAACATGTATAGTCTCTGATTAAAAAATGAAAAATGGAGCCAGTTATCTGGATAATTTAAGCTTTGAGAGTAATTTTCTTGAGTAACCTGACTATCTTAAGCAAATGAGCCATTTAGCTCAGTTTTTACAAAGTGACCTTAATTCTTCACGGTATTTCATTCAAAACCAAAAAGACTCTATGTTTTAATACTTACTAAAATAAAAGAGAAAGCAAAAACTACTCTCTATTTCATAAGGCCTATACAAATTTGTTGTAAAATGATTTGGTTGAACCCTCTCTATCAAAGCAAAGCAAAGTTCTTTTAAGAAAAAGAGCTCTGGAGGCAGCTTTGGAGCCAGCTCTGGAGCCAGCTCTAGAGCCTGGGGTTGGACAGTCAGATCCCAATCACCACATGGTGAGTATCCCAATCCCAGAGATCTGAAAGGCATGTTGGGCACTGTGCTCATATGCTTAAAATAATAAAATATATATTGTTTATATGGATTTTATAAAGTAACTGTTTTGCTATTCTTTATGTTCCTATTCCTATGATTTTTACATATCAAATGTTACCTGGCTTTTTAACTTTCAGGAACAGTCTCATTGAACAAAATGGGATGATTCCTATTCAATTCTCAACAAGAAAACTGAGTGATCAGAGACCATGAAAAAATCAGGCACCCATGATGACTCCTCAAACTCCCTACCCATCCGAAATAGTTTGATATTTTAAGAGACCAGAGCTTTTAAAGACTATTCAGTCAGAATGATAAATATACATAACCCATACTGCTATCCCAAGCTTCTTGTGTTTTCAAAAGTTTTAAGTTTTTTGTGGTTGCTTAAAATATACTCCTTGAAAAGTTTAAATGCAGAAAGAACCGCTATTCCTTTTAAAATTCTAATTCAAAATTTAGTTTTATAGTTTTATCAACTCAACATATCTAAGTAAATTCATGTTTTTGCTTTGATTGATTAATATGAGTATTTTTCTCAGAGTATCTGATAACCTTCAGTAAAAAAAGACAGTTGAGTTGGATTGATTACCAGATTGATTCAATGGCTGAAGAGAAAAAGGAAAGATCAAACTAGAGGCTTTAATGTGTGGTCTGATAATAAAATAGTGACATTAATTTCAAGATACATTACAAACAATTAAAGCATGCTTTTGAGTAAGTGATTGGGTGATACAGCTGTATAAATATGATCTGGTTAGAAATGCAAAATTTCAGGATGACCCAGAATGTCCAGAATGCCCTAAATCAACACTTTAACAAGATCTGCAGGTGATTAGTAGACGATTAACTTTTTACTCAATGAGCAATGGAAAAATTCTAAAGGTGTTCAGTGAGGATGATGACAATGATGATGATACGAGTAACTACTAGCAAGTGAATATTTACTACATGCTGACTTTGTTTTAAGTGCTATATGTTGATTTGCTCATTTAGCCTGTATAATAATCTTTAATAGGTGATATGAATTTATTTTATAGATACTCTCATGATCTTGATGACCATGTTATACTGCAAATATAAGCATCAGGAGAATTCACGCTAATCTATGCAAGCATTTCTTATGTTTGTAAACCATCACAATTTTTTCTCAGTAATGCAATCTACTTCAAAAATGTGGAGCAGAATATTTATTGTTCTTTTGAGTGGCTAATTTGTTAGTGTACTATTTTTGTTTGTAATTTTTTTACTCCAAATTTAAATAATCATAGTATGTTACTCTATTAGATCAGCTTTTCAAGAAATACTTAAGGGAGTCCATCATCTCAAAGAAAAATAAAGAGAAATATCATTTGTACCAGAAGATGCCATAATGGTTATGTCACTGGACTCCCATGTAGTTAACTGTGGTTCGAGACCAGGACCGAGGGGCTTAAACTCATGCCAGGCATGTGTACATGTATACCCGAAATCCTGAGAAGAGAACGGAGGAGAAGTGATTGCAGTATGGCCATCCCCCCACGCCCCCAGGGGTGAGGTGATTTCTCACTTTCTATCTATCTCTGTCACTCTGGTGAGCATGCAAGTGCCCTATAGCAAAAATCTCTCTCTAAAAAAGAAAGATAAATATTATTTCAAAACATGTGAAGGTACAAAATTCATAAGTAAAATAATCACACAAATAAGAAAGAGAACAAAATCAGAAGTATTACTATGGGAAACTACCTAATTGCAAACATAAACAATAACAGAGGTAGAAAGGAACACAAATTAAAACAATCAAAAATCAATTAATGAAATCACAGGAATAAATCTATTACAATTAATAATAATTTTGGGCTATCCAGTAGTGTGGTGGTTAAGGTTGACTGCATGCTTGGAGTCCCAGATACAGTAGCCTGAGAAACACCCAGGCATGTGTGTGTCTGTGCCCAAAATCCCAAAAGGATAAATGGCAGAGGTGGCATTTTGGCATGACCATCCCCCACTAGGGGTCCTTTCTCATTTTTCTTCTCTCTCTTTTTTTCTCTGAGTCTCTCTAGTGAATGCACATGCCCTCAGGCCAAAGTTTTAAAAAAATAATAACTTGGAATGTAAACAGGTTAGATTATTCAATGAACAGATATAAATTGGCTGAATGGATTTTTTTCAAGTGTCCTACTATAGACTACCTACTAGAAAGTCATATCATTTATGAAGCCATGTATAGATTGAGAGTGAAGACATAAACAAAGATATCCCATGCAAATGGATGCCAAAGACAAGCAGGATTGTTATACTAATATTGTATTAAATACTTTTAATCTGTAAAAATACTTTAAATACATTAGAATAAGGATGTACAAACACGAGATATGGGTGTGAATGCAAGATGTGGTATGTGTGGAGGAGTGGGACCTGGGGAAGGACATTTGGAGGAGGGATATGGAGGCAGAGCATTGATGGGACGAGGAGGTACTGATGTTATCTGTTGAAGATATTTTGATCAACTGGACTGGGGAGAAACGTTCACATATTGAAATGTTCACTTTGTAAGCTAGATAATGTGATTGAATGTATAAAAACAACTGCTTCAAAAATCAAAAAAAAAAAGAAAGTACACTTAAGAATAAACTAACACAAACTTGTTTGTACCACTTACTTAACTTTAGAGTTGAACAGCTTGTGGTGTACAGTTTTGCTCTACATCAGTATTTGGTTTTGGAAGCAGTTTTACACTGTTTTTCAATGGACGTTGTAAAATGAAGCTTACTTGCGGAGATAAAAAAGATCATTATATAGTAATATAAAAGGATCAATTCAGCAAAAGGACATAACAATTGTAAATATTTACGCACCTAGTACTGGTGCATACCAACAAATTCATAAAACAAGTATTATTAGACCCCAAAGGAGAAAAGACCCAAGTACAATAATATTTAGAGATTTCAACATAGACTTTCAATGTCGGACAGTTCATCTAAACAGAAAGTCAAGGAAGAGACATTAAAGTTAAAGAGCCCCATAGATCACAAAGATCTAACACACATTTGTGGACCATTTCATCCAATAGTCACCTAATAAACATTTTTCATCAATGCAAGAGCTTTCTACAGAATAAATCATATATTAAGCCATAAAGCAAGCCTCAATAAACTTTTAAAATGTAGAAATAGCATCAAGTATATTTTCTAATGAAAATGAAATGAAACTAGGTATCAGCTATATGAATTGTGAAAAATATACAAATCATGGCAGCTAAAAAACATGCTTCTGAATAACTAATGGGTCGATGAATAAAATGAAGAATGTTAAAAAGATACTTTGTAATAAAGATCAGAGAAGAAATAAATGAAAAACATAATCAATGTTAAATAGTAATGAAACGAAATTTATTTTTAAAGGACAAATGGTAAAGCATTAGCTAGACTAATAAAACTAAAAGAGAAGACTCAAATAAATAAAATAAAAAAAGAAGAAGACATTACAGCAGAAATGCCAAAGATTATTAGGGACTATTATAAACAACTCTATACCAAAACATTGGAAAATCTACTAGAAACAGATAAATTTTGGGAAACATACAGTCTACCAAGATTGAATCAAAAAGAAACAGAAAGCCTGAACAGACCAATAACATGAAACAGGATTGAAACAGTAACAAAATGTTTTCTAATAAGGAAAAGCCTAGGACCAGAAGGCTTCACTACTGAATTTTACAAGTTTTTTGTGCTTTTTCTTTTGTTTGTTTGTTTTTCTTTTTTTTTTTACAAATTGACACCAATTCTCAAATTATTCCAAAAGATTCAACCAGAGAGACTACAGAATTCATCTCATAAGGTTGCTATTACTCTGATGCCAAAAACAGACACATCCATGAGAAAAAGCTACAGAGAGTACCTCTGATGACTATTGGTTCAAAAATCCTTACAAAAATACTAGCAATTCAAATTTAACACGTATTACTGATCCCACTTTGCCTAACCCCCCTGCATATCAGGCACACACAAAGTCTCTCCAAACATCTCACTTGCCCTATAAAAGGAAACCCCTTCTTTCCAGAGGACGGGTTGAAGCACATCAGGCTGCAGACCCCAGACACTCTTTCTCTCAATAAACTTTCATTTTTCTCTTGAAAAAAAGAATTAATATCACACCAAAATGATAATAGACCATGATATAGCAGGATTTACTGCAGGGCTGCAGGGGTGGATCAGCATACAAAAATTGGGAAATGTTATAGATCATAGCAAAAGAAGGGCAGACTAAAAGAAAAAGAAAACAGACTCATCTAAAAAGACACAGAAAAAACATGCAGTTACACAGCTTAATTTACAATCAAGTGTCTTCATAGATTAGATATAGAAGGTATATATCACAACACAATAAATAGTAATTGAGCATTTTATTTGAAAAAGGATACAAAACTGAAAAGCTTTTCTTTCACTATTGATAAAACTGAATAAATGTTCCTACTTCTCAGAAAATTATCCACGTTTAAACTGTGATTATGAGTACTGAATTACCTGCCTAGATTATAACTAAGGGCTTCTGTGTGCAGGTATTTCATTGTAACTGTCTCCCCTTTCAGAACAAGGCATTCTCCAATCCCCTATTACTTGGGTTCACCTAGATGTTGCACGGCTTTTGGTAACACTACCCCTTTTTTCTTGGTGCCCCTATTATTACCACTGTGCATATATTTCAAGAGATTTGAAGGTCTGAAGAAAGACTAAACAAAATGCTTTTCTTAGCTTGAAGACATCATACCTTAGCACAAAACCACATGCTTTCAGGATAAGAAGAAACAAATTAAATTCTCTAGGTACCACTCTATAATTTATAGATGCAGTAATAAATGTTTCTTCTATTTTGAGTAAGATCCCAGACCTAGTATGATGCACTGAAGATTTTCCTAACTTTTTGTGATGTAAATACACTCCAAGAAGTAAAAGATAGCAAAGACATTTTTTCTTTGTTAGTTTGCTATAGGAAGCATGTGTTCACTCAGAGACAGAGAGAGAAAGAGAGACAGAGAATACACCTAATGGTGGCAATAGTCATGCATAACCCCTTCTTCTCTTGGGTTTTGGGGCACACGTGAACATGTTTCTGACAAGATGTTCAACCTGCCAGGTCCAGGAATCCAACCTCAAAGTTGGCCATGTGGAATCCAGCTGCCTTAACCTCCATGCCATCTACTGGTCCCCAAGAAAAAAAGACTTTTACCCGAAATAAGCTAAATGCCTATCTGTGCATGCCCTTATTTAACAAAATAACTTAAATCACTTCTCCATTACTTGACCCAATGTCCTTTCCAAGTTATTAATTAATAATGAGGTAAGTATACATAAAGGAGAAGGGGGGAAACTAGCCTGTCATAAACAGAGTTCATTTTAATGTAATCACTTATAACATGAAAAGAATTTTTCTATTTCATAACACAATTGATATCATAAAGAAAGTCACCTCTCTTTCTCCTGAAAAAAAAAAAAAGCCTTAAGCAGGTGATACTGAAGAATAATTTTTAAAAATGGGATAGCCACAGTCAAACCCAGATTATTTGACCTTAGTGACTAAGCATGATGCAACTAAGCACTCCAGGCATTCTCTCATTTTGGTCCCTTCTAAAAGGCAAATATCAACCAATTAAAGAATTACCCATATCAATAATTATGCATAGAATCCAAGGGATGGACTAGCGTGCTGATCATAAGCCACTAAGACTAAATGCAAGGCTGTAACTGAGCAACTCAAGGCAGTACAAATTGTACCTGGATGACATTTCCCTGAATCTAAAAAACACTGTCCAATCTCTAAGAACAACTTGGAGAGCAGTGTGGGAGCAAGGTAAGAAATGACAGGAATAAAGGGGAAAAAGGAAGCAAAACACTTAACAAAAACAAAAAATATAAAATTACCTTTTTGTGATAATATATATGATATCTTTGACTGGACTAATGTATAATGTATTCATGCAGGGAAAATTCATTTTGTACATTGTAAAGATGTATAGTAACTGAATGTAAGATCAAAAAGGAAGAAGAAAATAAAGTTTTCAACTGACGGGACCAGCAGTTGGCGTAATGGCTATGTCACTGGACTCCCATGTAGTCGACCATGGTTCGAGTCCCAGACCCGGAGGCTTAAACTCACACCAGGTGCGTGTCTGTGCATGCCAGAAGATCCTGAGAGGAGAATGGAGGAGAAAGGATTGTGGCATGGCCATCCCCCCTGGGGGATGATTTTTCGCTTTCTATCTTTCTGTCTCTCTCTGTCTTTCTGGTGAGCTCACACGCCCTATAGCAAAAACCTCTCAAAAAAAAAAAAAAAAAAAAAGATAAAGAGAAGCATTGGATGAGTATGTAAGTCTTAGGTATTTCAGAAGTATGATTAACTTTAAAAGGAAAGCTGATACTTTTGGGAGACCAAGAATGATGAAAAAATATTTTAAAAAGTAAAATAGGAAAAAAAAAAAAAAAAAAGAGGTTAGATTGGTAAAATACAATTCCCAGAGGACTTTTTTACTTTAAACTCAGAACTTAAGTTTTACTAGGTAAGCATGTACTGATCAGTTTATTGTTCTGGTACTTTTTCTTTATACACACACAAAAAATCATTTTTAGGAAAGAAGCACACGTTAGGTATCTAAACATACTTCAACTCATAAAGAAAAGTATTTGAATAGCGCTTTTAAAAATACCTGTATTTATATCTCCATTGTAACTGAGCCATAAGAGAAACAAAGTGACTCTATATTGTTCTTAGTCGTGGAGTCTACCTTAATTGAATAAACCTTAATAATAGTCTAATTTCCGTTTTTCAGTTCATAGTGAGTCTTATAGAACCTAACTTTTTATCTCCTTCACAACAGATCAAGGCTAATGCTTAAATAAGAAAAGCTAGTAATAACTTTCTGAGTCTTTACCCATGTGAGCTATGGAGCTAGGGTTGGGGAACACTCCAATAGTCCTCTCTCACACCAGCTAAGATTTTATCAGGGTAAGCATTGCAAAGCCACTCCTAGACCTTCCCTGCTTCTAAAGTTGTCTCTACTGACTCCATTTTTGTTTCTTTTGCATTGTTAATCATTGTTTTGTTGTTGTTGTTGCTTTTATTTTTGCTATAGGGACAAGCATCCTTGCATGTTTTGACCTCACTTTTTTGTTAACAAGAGGAGTCAAGGCAATAGATATATGTGCATTAGTTTAATTATTAAAATGTATTACCATACTAGTTTGCACATCTATGTTTATAAGTAAATTGTAGTTTATGCTTACTTTTGACTTTTCAAGAAAAAACATAAGCATTGCAGAGGGTTTCCCCTGTGCTTTAATTTACTGTTATTGATGTTTGTTACCTATTGTCTAAAATCATGAACATTGAAAAAAGAGGAAGAGAGAAGAGGCAAAAGTTGTTTTACAGTTTGTTCTTTCAGTGAGGGTGTAAATTAGTGCCTTCTTATGACAGCATACACACACTCTCATGAACGTGTG
This sequence comes from Tupaia tana, assembly GCA_026018925.1. Lineage (NCBI taxonomy): Eukaryota > Metazoa > Chordata > Mammalia > Scandentia > Tupaiidae > Tupaia > Tupaia tana. Next base: position 64,623,734 of record JAKSZU010000008.1, on the reverse strand, counting down.
TGCATGTATACACACACACACACACACACACACACTTTTTGATAGTTTGAATTGATTTTCAGTTTGAGATACAGGGCTTTTTCATAGTTTCCACTTTAGTATGATTTGGTTTCCTGACATGCTTTCAATGATTTCTCTTCTCAAAAGTCTGATTTTCATGGCCTCATTGTTTACAGTGTATTCAAATGTTCCTTCTCTTTCCCATTCATTTATAAGTTAACGAAAGCCTGAAAAGCCTTGGTCCCTGCAGGGCTGACTTTAGAAAGTGGCTTGCTAAAGTGACTGAGAGAAGAGCCTTTAGGAAACTTTTCTTCCACCCCCATCTCATGAATCATTCTTCTTAGCATTCTTTCAAGTTTTAGAGATCTTTTTGTCTGAGAGCCCATTTACAGCAGGGTAACCAAGTGGAAAGAGGGTTGAATTGAAAGTCAAGGAAATGAGTTTGCCACCTCGTTCTGGTTCTGCATACTCTGTGGCTCTGAACTTTTCTGTGCGTGGTGGGAAAATAAAGCTGTCTCTTTCAGGTCTACCTCTTCCCTCCTTTCTGTTCTTGTCCTCTTTGTCCTTCTTCTTCCTTTGACACTTCAAAGAGTTTTGAAGGATAAATTAAATACTATAGCAAAACTTTGTCTAAGCAGTAAAATGTTCCTAGCTAAAGAGTGACAAATCAGAGCAGGGTAAAAATAGTTTTTTTTTCTGCTCAACATACAATAATAAATATCTGTGAAGAGATGAGATGGAGGATATAATGCCTTTGTGTTTACTATGACCCAGTTGTTGTGTCAGGTGCTCTACCTACATGATTTCATTTATTTTGCAATGCTGTACTGTGGCATGTGTGTGCAATCCCAGTGATATAAAGGAATAGGTACAACTTTTTAAATTATATTTTGCCATTAATTGGGTTAATTTCATGAAAAAAGATTAAATACAAGCATCGTGTATAATCTAGGGAGAGAGAGGGCTAGTGAGTAAATGCTTAATGAATACAAGGTTTCATTTTTCAGTAATGAGAATACTTTAGGATTAGACAGATGGGATGGTTGCACCACCATCACACATTGTGTAGTACATACATTGTGAATGTATGAAATGCCTCTGCAGTGTTCACGTGAAAATGATTTGTGTTATGTGATTTTCACCTCAATAAAAAAAAATAGTAATTAAAAGGGCTATACTGGGGGGCTGGCAGGTGACGTGGTGGTCAAGGGTGCTGGACTCCCACATGACTGACAAGTTTGAGTCCCGAACCTGGTGACTTGCTCTCTCTCTCTCTCTCTCTCTCCCTCTCTCTCTCTCTGTGTCACTCTCTGATCAAATTAAAATTAATAAAATAAATTAAAAATTTAAACAAAATATTTTTTAAAAAAGAAGGGATTATATTGGGCCAACCATATTGCCTAATTTTTAAGGGAACTAGATCCTGTATGGGTGACCAGGTTCAAATACCAGCCAAAGGAACTTGAAAAATGCCAGATACATGTGAGTGCTGGTCCAAAATCACAACAGGATGGAGAAATGAAGAAGGGACTGAGGTCTGACCACACTCCATTGAGGAATGTTTCATCTCTTTATCTATCTTTGTCTATCTTCGTCTCTTTATCTTTATCTTTCTCTGGAAAGTCTACATGCCCTCTGGCAAAATTAATAATAATAGTATGATGATAATAGTATCATCATCATCATAATAAAAGAGTTATATTATTTTTCACAGCAGGCAGTAAGAAATCCAAGTGATTCTCCAAAGTACAACATTCAGGGAAGTGTTTGAAGTGAGAATATAGGTGAGAAAAATAAAATGTGAAATTAATTTCTGAGGTCTTGTTCTCAAATCCCAATATGTGGCTACAGTGCCTGGATCATAGTGCAAAAAACTCACATCACTCAGCAGTTAGGTTTTAAATGTCCAATCAACAAGACCAAGCTGAAATGACTGTTTGGCTTATTTTCTCTAAGCCCCTAATGAAAATTTGAATATTTAACTAAAGAAAACCTAACAGTGTTAGAATAAAGAAAAACAAGCATACAAAAACAAACAAACAAAAACAAAAACATTAGGTGGCAAAAAGAAAAAAAGTTCCTATTTTTGTTATTTGTTTTTATGTTTGTTTCTAATAGCCATAGTTTTCGGATAAACAAATACGGTTTTGAGTCGTTACTCTACCAGTTACAAAATAAACCTTGGACAAGTTCTTGAGCATTGCACTGTACATTTGCATGTGTAAAACGGGAATACTAGTAATTCTTTCTGGGTAAAGAGTTTCAAAGAATTAAAGGATGTAACACGTGTTGATGAATGTTAATAACAGTGGAGTCATTATAAGTGAAAGAAAGGATCCAGTGACTTTGCCCTCCCTCCCACCAACTCCCCACCCTCCAGGGAACAGCTCTGTTCCTTTTTTTTTTTTTTTGGAGAGGTTTTTGCTATAGGGCATGTGCGCTTGCCAGACAGACAGAGAAAGAGACAGAGAGACAGAAAGTGAGAAATCACCCCCCAGGGGGGATGGCCACGCCGCAATCCCTTTTCCTCCATTCTCCTCTCAGGATCTTGGGCACGCACGCACACGCGCCTGGCATGAGTTTAAGCCACCGGGTCCTGGACTTGAACCGCAGTCAACTACATGGGAGTCCAGCGACACAGCCATTACACTAACTGCTGGTCCCAAAACTGGAAGTATATCTTTCTAAGATACATGATTCTGTAACTTAAATTGTTGAGTCAAGGACTAGATGTTTTTTTTTTTTTTTTTTTTTTTTTTTTTTTTTTCTTTTTTTGGAGAGGTTTTTGCTATAGGGAGCGTGCGTTCGCCAGACAGACAGAGAGAGACAGAGAGATAGAAAGCAGGAAATCACCCCCCAGGGGGGATGGCCATGCCGCAATCCCTTCTCCTCCATTCTCCTCTCGGGATCTTGGGCACGCACGCACACGCGCCCGGCGTGAGTTTAAGCCACCAGGTCTGGGACTCGAACCGCGGTCGACTACGTGGGAGTCCAGCGACATAGCCATTACGCTAACTGCTGGTCCCGGGGACTAGATGTTTTATAACATATAATAAATTTATTTTTATGTGAGAAACAAATATGGAAGAACTATGAAAAGACTTGTGATTTTCATAAATTTTATTTATCTATGTTTTAATTATTCTGCATTTCTAGCTTATAAGTAATGGATTTTTTTAAATTCTACAATAATAGGATCAGCAGATAGTGTAATGGTAACATCACTAAACCCCCATGTAGTTGATCGTGGTTCAAGTCCTGGACCCAGCAGCTTATAACTCATGCTGGGCACGTGTGTGTGTGCCCAAAACCCTGACAGGAGATCAGAGGAGAGAGGATTGTTGCAAGGGCATCACCACAGGGAATGATTTCTTGCTTTCTTTCTCTCTGTCTCTCTCTGTCTCTCTGACGAGTGCATGTGCCTTGTAGTAAAAATCTCTCTCAAAAAAAAAATTTCTACAATATTTGCATATTTAGATTCCATGTATTAAGTAGCTATCTAATATATTCATAACATGTCAGACAAGTCAATAAATCGCACATTATGATCTACATACACATACAAATCTTGGTAAAAGATATAAATACCCAAGTATGGATTATTTAAAGCTTTCATGAGAGACAAACTAAAAATCTTCAGATGAAGAGTGACAGAATTTAGAGTTTAAAGAAGGAGCAATAGGTTAGAATACATTTTGCCTTCTTTTTTTAAATTTTATTCAATATTTACACTCTCTCTCAGCATGTTTATAAAATGCAGCTATAGCATTTGTATTAATATCACACATTATATGTTATTTTATGGATTTTTCTAAAAGAATGACTCAAAGGACCATTTTTTTTTGAGAGAGAGAAAATTTTTCTATAGGGCAAGTGTTCTTGCTGGAGAGACAGAGAGACAGAAAGCAAGAACTCACCCCTTCCCTCAGGCGGGATGGCCACACTGTAATCTCTTTCCTCCATTCTCCTCTTGGGATTTTGGGCATACGCACATATGTGCCCCAGGGAGAGTTTCAAGCCACTGAGTCCAGGACTCGAACCACATTTGACTATTTGGGTGTCTAGTGATGTAACCATTATGCTATGTGCTGATCTCCAAGGGTTATTCATTTTATTATGTATTGTTTAGTTTTTTTTTTTTTTTTAACCTACCAGACTATCAATTCTCAAAAATGGTTTAAAGTGTTAGAGATATTTTATCACTTAAAGATGTTTTTTTCGCTTCTTAAATAATGCTGGCAGAGGAAATACTGGAAATTACTGGAAAGTAAAGACACTGTTATGGAGAGCCAGGATGTCTAGATGGTGAAAATAGTGATCAGTATTCTGGGGGAGCTCTATGTTCTATGTGCCATATTTCATAACAAGTAGTGTTTGGGGTATGTGTTGTCCAGCATTCAAATGACAAATTACCTACTGAATGATTAAAAGGGTTTATCTGCTGCAGAATAAAATTTAGAAATATATCAACAGTGTACTGAAAAGGTAACTTAGAAAGAATTATATTTGCTTCCAATGAAGGGTCACTTTTACCCTCACTGGAATTGATAGTATATATCTAGCAATTCTTTCCTTGAAACAATATTATTCATTTATTTAAAGTCTTGAATTCTTCCAGGGACTGGAGGTTTGTTAATTTAAACTTTTGAGGGGAGGTGTATTTTGTAATGTCTTTCACATTTTTCCACCACAAATGGGATATTTTTTATTGATATATATGTTGAACCCTTCACTTTCAGTTGACGGGTTGTAAGAAAGGCGTCAGTAAGGTAATGTAATATAGGTAGGTTTGTCTTTGATGATAGTATTACACAAAAAGGACTTAAAACAAAAACATGCTTAGTTGGGTCATCAGATAAATGTCCAGCTGCCAATCAAACTACCTCAATATATATATTTAGATAGTTTATATATTTGATTAAACATATCCATCCAGCAATAGTGTAAATTACAAATATGGTCCATTGTGAAAAGTCTTTTGCTTACATGGCAAGAAGTGTGTAGTAAGTTTATTCATTATATTAGTGGCATATTCAATGTGATATTTGGTTGGTTTGGTAAAGTAATAAAATTAGAATACCAACTAAACAAATACACTTTAGCAAAACAATAAAGATCATGACACCTGATCAGAAGTAATTTAAAAGATAGCTTTAATATAAAGCTGTTGAATATAGATTGTCTGTCCTTACCCAAAAATACAGAGACCAACTTTTTTTTTTGAGAGAGAGATTTTTGTCATAGGGAGCATGAGCCTGCAGAGAGTCCAAGAGGCAGAAAGACAGAAATCACTCCCCTGGGGGGGGATGGCCATGCTGAAATCCCTTCACCTCCATTCTCTTCTGGGGACTTTAGGCATGCATGCACACATGCCTGATATGAGTTTCAAGCCTCCAGGTCTGGGTTCTGAACCATAGTCCACCATGTGGGAGTCCACAACATAAATATTATGCCACCTACTAGTCCCTAGAGACTTACTTTTAATAAGTGATATGGTAATGAATGGAGGCTCTTTAGGAAACGGATAAATGAGTTAAAGCTATAAGTCAAATAATGTATTACAATCTAACATTAGGATCAGTAGTTTATAATTTTCAGAGCAGTTTGACTGTCATCTGATGCTGAGTCGCCAAACCTAGTAGCCCTCTGAAATACTGGGGATCTCCCTTCTCCCATCTATAGGGGTAACATTTCAGCTTAACTTACCGAGAAACCTGTATCTGTGTTGTAATTGTGCCAGTCCACCAGCTCTCCAAACTTCCTCAGACAACTCCTATAAACAAATGACACGACTTAGAAAAAAAGATCCGCCAATCTCACAAATGGTAAATTGTCTCTCTTGCTTGTCTCAAAGCTAAATAATCACTTGAGTAAGGATTCTTCTCCTGGAATGAAAATCCTTTTCATGTCTGGCAAACACCCTCATCCTGTTCTATGTATCCTTGGGATGACTGAGAGACCAGAGAACCTTTAATATAGACAGCAGAGATCTCTAGCTGGTTAATATTGATGTTGTGGGTTTTCCATTTTTCAATATAATCTATTCGTTAACCCATGACATGTGACATTGGATTTAGCCTGAACTTTTGCATATTTAATAGCAGTCCAAAAGAAGGGTCTTTCGGCACACACACACAAATTAAATTCCAGTGCCTTAGACATTGTATTTACTTGAAACGTATAAATATATGTCGATCTACTAAACTTTTATGGATTCATTGACCTTACGTCTTTCTCCTTGTATGAGTCACAGGTCTAATGCAATTTTTTAAATTTCCACCTATTTTTTTTTTTAAAGGAAACAGAATGCACACTTACTTCTGAAGTGATGTAACTGCTGAATTTAATTTTATTTTTTATACTGAGGGTCTCAACCAGGCATCAAATAATAGTATTTTTAGGGATTCAAATTTTTTTTTTTTTTTATGTTCAACTTGACTTTAGTTAGGAGAACATCTCTTTTCCTTTTAAATTCACACTGTATCAGTTTATGTAATATTAATTAAATTGTAAGTTAATTACAACAAGGTAAGTGGCACATACAATCTTGTGAACAACTAAATTTTGATAGGCAGTGTGGATGAAGGGAAAAATGTACAAGAACACAATGAGAAATCTCAGTGTGTCATGGGCACTCACTGTGTTTTGCATGGGGAAATAAAGCTTCAGATATTTTAGTAAATAGGTAAAGAAGAAAGTAGTTAAAAAAGCTCTTGCTGTATTTAAAATTAAAACAAGTATTTAATCATTTATTTTAATTGATATAATATTCTTCTAAGCTATAAGTGCTCAAATATAGATCAATTGATATAGACATTATTTTACAGCAGTTTTCTCAGAAGTAATCAATAATCTATTATTTAAAAACTGTACAGAATTTTCCAAATCTCTACAAGATGTGCAATTCTGTTCAGCACTTTATAAGCTTGCTTTCTATTTCATCTTGAAATACTATTTATTGTAGTCTACTTCTCTGTAACTGACTTTAATTTATCTTTATTATCCTCCCAGACTCACGTAAAGTAGGCATTCCTGAAAACCCTTTTTTCTCCAGACTTTTTTTTTTTAAGAGAGTTTTGCTATAGGGCTCACCAGAGAGACAGAGAGATAGAATGCAAAAAATCACCTCCCAGGAAGAATGGCCACACCACAATCCCTCCTCCATTTTCCTCTTGGGATTTTGGGCATGCATGCACACACTCCTAGTCTGAGTTTAAACCGCCAGGTCCAGATCTCAAACCATGGTTGACTACTTGGGGGTCCAGCCATGCAACTATTACATCATCTGTCCTTCCCCACGCGTTTTAAATTAACTCTTATTTATTTTAAACTATCACTCAATATGGGCCTTGACCTTAACAACATTTTAAATTGATTACTGCATTTCCAAATCTCCATTAGATATGCAAACTCAAAGCTTTGACTGTTGCTTATCATTCATTACCATCACAGTTGCTAAAGAATGTCATGTCTCTCCTGGCTCACAACTTTTCATTGCAGAATTTTCCTTTTAAATAAAATTAATATGGAAGAGCCTTCACATAAAGGAGACACATCTGTCAAGCCTTAGATATTGTTGTGTTATTAATGTAACCCATTCCTCAGGAAAGCTGAAAAATTCACTATTTTCAGTATGTTTTTATTTTTGTGTTTCTACTTTATTCACCTCTCTCCTTGAGAAGTCTAAATGTTGTTTATGCTACAAGGCTCAGTGAAATTTTTATGTGACCAATAAAAAGTTTTTGATGCCCATGGAACACTTATCTTTCCATCAGGCAGACACTAGATCCCAAAGTATATGTAAGTTTTGCCACCTTATGACATTGTCCAACTTCTGCTATGCTTTGATGTTTTAGACAATCACCCTCTTTGTAGATTATTCTATTTGTATGTTGTATCTGTATATAATTATATTTTGAAGACACAGTATGTGTCGGGTCAGTGATAAGAATTTTTTTTATGAGACTTATCTCACTTAACAAACTCTAGACTTCTAGAAGAAAAGGTAAGCTTTTTATTTATCTTTTGATCCTAACAGCACATAGTACAACATCTTCCTAAAGTAAAAGGTTATCAATTACTTTTTAGGACCAATAACAGAAAGGAATATCAGATTTCTAACATCAGAGTATCTGTTACAGGTTTGTCATTTAATTACTCCTTCATTTATAAATTACCCATATTTAAGTGTAAAAATCTGGAATTTCACACTCAAAAAAATCCTGCATTTCATTATTAATAGGTTGTATTTTTTAATTCTGTAAACAATATTCAGATATATGTTGCTCATGTTGTTTCTGTGTAAAATATCATGGCATGTAAACAAAATGTATTGGAGGAAATTTTTTGAGACAATCATTTTTTTCAACTATTAAAATAAGAATAAGAGTATTAACCATAGAAATAACTCAGCACTGTACTCATTGAAAAAAAATTCTGTCCAATTGTATGGAAAAGTACTGATTATACCCCATTCCAATTAAGATGATATAGAATTCTCATTGTCAGCAATATTCACAATAGAAACACTTTAAAGCTGGTTAAGAACTAATTACCTCTTAAAAAGATTTTAAAACTTTTAAAACAAATTAAAAAATCTTACATCATTTTGAATCTTAATTATAGGCTTTAGGACAAAAAAAAAAAACTCTATCAGAAATTGAGATACAGATTTTTAATCATAACAAACATGCTGATGCTGTCAGTCTGTAAAGCCTGAGGAGATTCTGGATTACAGGCAAAGTCAAGCAATACTTAGTTACAGAAAAATATGAGAGACTAGAATCTGATACTCAAAATATACCAAACAACAAAAGGCTTGAAAATTAAATCAGTCCCAAATGAAAAAAAAAAAAAACATACATATATATATATATATATATATATATATATATATATATATATATATAAAATTATCCAGAAGGTAAATGAGTTCTAAGACGAAATAGGGTAATACATAGGAAACTGACTAAGCAGCAAATGTGACAAGAGAGGCAAGGGCATGAAGAAAGTATCAGGAGTTCAGCTGCACAGTTACCTAGGAGAACTCACAGAATACACCTTCTCAGAGAAATGGATTGCTAAGTCAAAATGATGAGAAGTAAAAAGAAAATATTGAAGGTAAATTGTCTAATTCACAAGGAATACATGTCAGACTGATCTAAAAGTAAGGATTGGGACTGGGTCTCGAGGTTGAAATTTAATATACAGCGTCAGTGTTAGAGGAATATAAAACAGGAAAGGCTCTAGTCTCACAACATTCCAAAAGATAACTAGTGGGTTGCGTACCGATTTATTCACTTGTCTAGTCAATTATTCTTCTTTCTCTATTTTTATATAAAACTGGAAGGAAGATTCATGCTGGCTCTGGTACACCAAGTTCTCTCAGAGCAAACAATCTAAACAGGAACAAAAAAGAAAGAATACCATCCTAGGGTATTGTCTGAGGATTTACAAGACGAGATTTTAGGTATTGAAATAAATGCAGGATACTCATGAGCCCTATGGCAAAAACTTCTAAATAATAATAATAAAAAATTCCCTATATTGGGTTTCTATTGCTTTGGACTTTAGGTGCAATCACGCCAATCTGTTTTTCTGCCTAGAGATGAAAATAAATACCAAGTCATTGGGAGGAAATTCTCTGTTCTGAAGAGGAAAAAAAAATAAGAAAGCTTGCTTCAGCTATGTAAATGTGCAAGTAGAAGCTATCCCTGCCCTAAGGAATTAATATAAAAGGATCTTTTTAGATTTCTTAGGTTTAACTTTTTTTTTCCTTTTTCTTAGTATGAAAAATTCTGAAGATAAAACAGGTGGTGAACATGTCTGATTTAAAAAATATTAACCTACCTTCTTAAGACACTATGATAATTTCTTTAAAAAGTGAATTTATTAAGATCAGCAGGTGGCGTAGTGGTTAAGGCACTGGACACTCCCATATGGTTGACCATGGTTCAAGTCCTGGACCTAGTGATTTGCTTTCTCACTTTCTCTCTCTCTCTCTCTCTCTGTCTCTCTCTGGTCAAATTACAGTAAATAAATGAATAAATAAAATCGAATAAATCATTCTTTTTAAAAAAGTGAATTTACTGAAAATAAAATCAATGAGGGTATGGGTTTGAGAAGCGTTTAGAGTGTCAGTGCTGAATTTAAGGAACTGTGTCTTGCTCAAATTTTAAAACCAATTGTCTTGACTTCATACAGACGCTGAAATGTAGATTTCATAACTATTTATGATCTGGTCCATGCCTATTGAAAATAAAGGCAAATGACAGGGTTAAGTCAACTGCTCCTTTCTTCTCTGGGGCTGTATACAGAAGAACAAGCTCGTCCCACCCCACCCAACCCCCCGCCACACACACACACACACACACACACACACACACACAATAATTATTTTATTTCAAAAGCAATTTTGAGTACTTACTAGGGGTTCAATCTATCAAACACTAAGGAAACATCAACCAGGTGAGTGTTTAGGGATGTGGGGTAGGGAGGGACGGGTTGTGAGTTAGGGATAAAATTCCTACCATTCTGAAGGGTACTTGGCTTGACACCTAGTAAGTCAGATACATTTGTTAGATGTTCGATCGATCAACATATCAATATACACTGGTGTTTGGAATTCATTACAGCTTTCAAAGGAGAATTTCAGGGAGCCTATGCCTGAAATGAAAGGAACAAGGCAGCAGAGACATTTCCCTCAGCTTGAATACACTTTAGAGAAAGACACTTCCTGCCCTTAAGCATCTGACTTTAGAACTTTACATTAGGGTACTTGTAAGTGTAAATTCTTTCTCTACCCCTTTGAGATGCAAATCTTTTAAAAAGCTTCTTGTTGATTTTACCATCCAGAATTGTTTCTCTCAAGCACCTGAAGTCATTCCTTTGAACTGTATTCAACAAGAATGGTAACACCTTATCCCAGCTTCTGAAAGAGAAGAGGAACCTAATTTAGGGAGAGTGCTGTTCTTTTTGTCATGCAGATAGAAGAAAGTTTACTTTGGGAAACATTAATTAGTAAACACAAGTGGTCTAAAATTCTCTCATATCAGCTCTTTTGCCTTCTCACTTTCTCTCTCTGCCCCTCTTTGCTGAGTACATGTAAAATAATTAAATAAATATGCTAATAATAAAAAATAATAATAATAAAACTTCACCTTTTTGGGGGCCAGCAGGTGGTGTGGTAGTTAAGGTGTTGGACTCTCACATGGTCGAATATGGTTAAAGTCCCAAGCCTGGTGTCTTGCTTTCTCACTTTCTGTGTGTGTGTGTGTGTGTGTGTGTGTGTGTGTCTGGTGAGTGCATGTGCCCTACAACAAATTTTAAATAATAATAATTAATAAATTAAATGAAATTAATATTGAAAAAAATAATGTCAGCTTTTTGTTTCAAAGGAGTTACACTACCCTTACAATAGTGTCTAGTGACGTTTTCCTTGCCTAACTCATTTTCTCTAGTACAATTTTTGCTTTTACAGATTTATTTTTAATCTCTACATAAACAAAATGATTTATTCTTAATAAATAAGACCACCAGTTCAGCTGGTTATAACAGATTAATCCAACTTGGCTGACTGTGCGGTTCAAGGTCCAGACCTGGTGGTTTGAAAAAACACACCAGGTATGTGTGTGTGCTCAAAATTCTAAAAAGGGAATAGAGGAGGAAGAATTGTGGGGTTGCCACCCGCTGTGGGAGGTGCTTTCTCACCTTCCCTCCCTCTCTCTGTATCTCTCTGAAGAGTGCACACACCCTATAGAAAATTAAATAATATTAATAAGATTATATAGAACACTACTAATCTTTATAGAAGTTATGAAAGAAGTAAGCACTGACCCAATGTTAATGAGCTGCTAATTAAGAAAATAACCTCCAAATATTATAATATTGTTCATTCAATGACCATGTAAGTGATACTAGATAAATTAGGGAAAATATGTATGTATTTTTTAAAATAGACTGAAAAAAAATCATTAACGTGGATAAGGACAAAATATTCCAAGTGCAGAAAGCTTTTAACTGATGGTTAGAAAACCAATGGTATTGAGGAATGAACTTGAGCAATATCTATTGTACAAATAAATAGATACATTTCTCTATTATACTTCTGACTGATGTAAAGAATGAAATAATATTAATGTGTCCTTAGGACTCTATAAGTTTAGAAAGATCTATCAAAAAATTTACAGATCAGATAAATATTTTTGAATTATTATAATGCATTTCAAACATAGAGTAGAAAAATAAATATATTCACAATCAAACTTAAGGAAACATTTTACCATATTTGCTTCAGATCCTGCTTTTATCTTTGTTTATTATAATTCTGTAACCAGATATCAAAAATTCATGCTTTTTCTCATTTTAATTTTAAATCTGATTAAAGTATATTACATTCTTGCTTACATTTAAAAATTTTCAAAAATTAATACTAAATTTGAACATCACTTTTTTAAGTTATTGACCATGTTATTTTTGTCTGTAAATTACTGTTCATATCCTTTGCTTATCTCGGCTGATTGTATTTATCTTCTATATTGGAAGAGATGTTTGATTACTCCATGTATTTATTTTTTAGAGGTTTTTGCTATAGGGCATGTGTGCTTGCCTGAAAGACAGAGAGAGACAGCGAGACAGAAAGTGAGAAATCACCCCCCAGGGGGGGATGGCCATGCCTCAATCCCTTCTCTTCCATTCTCCTCTTGGGATCCTGGGCACGCATGCATATGTGTCCAGCATGAGTTTAAGCCACTGGGTCCAGTGGCTTAAACCGCGGTCGACTACATGAAAGTCCAGCGACATAGCCATTATGCTAACTGCTGGTCCCACTCCATGTATTGTTAAAAACTTCTTCCTGTGCCTTATATTTTAACTTTGCTTTTTAATATTTTAATATAATAAAATGTTTATATTTTAATATATGGCTATTTATTTATTTTAAAATAATTATTTATTCAGTTTTATTAACTATTATATTTTAACTTTCTATAGGGCATGTGTGCTCAAGAGCTAATGAGAGAAAAGTGAGAAAGCAAGCTGCCAGGTATGATACTTGAACTGTAGTCGACTAAGAGGGAGTCCAGAACCTTAATCACCACACTACCTGCCAGCCTCTATGGTTATTTATTTTTAATATTTTATTTAATAGTATATGTATATGTATTGTTTATTGATACATTACTTCTATGAGAGAAAGTCAGAGAGACAATCTCCTACTTCAACGGTGTCTTTTCATCTTGTGGCCTGCTCCCCCGCACATCAACCAGTTTGGATCATGGGCAGTGTGTACACGCCAGGTAAGTACAGGGAGGCCAGGACATGAACCCAGGACTTTCCTCTGTGGGTGCAGCATCAGAGTTTGTGTTACGTCCGTTCCTTGAGCTAGCCCTGTTTTTTTATTATTTATGTCATTGCGAATAAGCCTTCTTTACTCTAAAGATATAGTGTTGTGTATTTTGTTCTTAAATTGCATGTCCTTTCTTTCACATTTGACTTCTTGCTTGGTTAAAATGCACATTTATATGTGTAAAACAACCACAATTAATTATGTGGGTTATAGATATTTTTTTTACATCTCTTCATAAAAAAAAAAAAAAAAAAAAAAAAAAAAAAAAAAAAAAAAAAAAAAAAAACAAAACCTTTTGGGACCAATAGTTGGCATAATGGCTATGTCGCTGGACTCCCATGTCGTCGACCGTAGTTCGAGTCCCAGACCCGGAGACTTAAACTCACGCCAGGCGTGTGTGCGAGCATGCCCAAGATCTCGAGAGGAAAATGGAGGAGAAGGAAGGGATTGTGGTGTGGCCATCTCCCCTAGGGGGTGATTTCTCGCTTTCTGTCTGTCTGTCTTGCTCTGTCTTTCTGGTGTGCACAGGAGCCCTATAGCAAAAACCTCTCCAAACAAAAAAAGGTACTTTTATTTTTCTATTGATTTACTTTCAAGTTGGTGGAAAAATCAAGTCTATGATTATATCAAATCTTGACCACTCAGGCAATTTATCTGAGGGGAAGAAAGTCACTGAAATTTTTGTGTACAAACCCCCTGTCTTTTAAATATGCAGTGCAGAATCTATTTTGAGTACTTACTGCACTTATTAAGTGAAAGATCCTTTTGTATGGGTGGAGCGGGAGGGATAGCATCAGATGAATAAATCCACAAAAGTACTGCCAAGCCCTGTGCATGGCTCTCAAATTCCTTCATATCAGGAGAAAAAGTTTGAGTTTGTTCTGCTGTAGGAAGTATTTCATCAAGTTGAAGTTCAGAAATTGAGCAAAACCAAGTGTCCTGTAATAAAACTAAACATGTTGGAGACACTCTACTTGAGTAAATGAAACAATGGACTTAGCAGTTGTCATTCCCAAAGCAGGAATTCTGCTACTGACTATTTACTTCCTTTCTTTGATATAAGAAAGATCCAAGATAGTGATTTCTGTTTTGCAGTGTACAGATGATAAAATATTGAAGAGACTTGGTCAATATGCAATTAATCTTTCAGTTTACAAAATTCTTGATGAAACAGAACAAGATAGTTATCTACAATAGGGGAATATCAAGAATTGCCAAACGGAGAGCAATTTATACTGTGAAATGGAAGATCATAGAATCCACTTTATTTTTCATCTTAAAAAGGGGAGGTTTTATGTGCTAAGATTGGAAAGCAGTAGAGCTGGGCAAGCAAGAATTCTAAAAAATAAACAGCCGTCCTTGTGAGAACATAAGTAGGAGAATGGTGCCATTATTAGCAGTCATTCCAGCTAGAACGTCTTTTATTAAAAAAAAAAAAAGATGAATGCTGGCAAGCATATCTAAAAAAGAAAAAAAGACTTCTAAGCACTATTAGTGAGCATGTAAACTATTGGTGCAGACACTGTGGAACTTTCTCAAAAAAAAACTATACAACTGACTATAAAACTATTGCACTATTGAGTATAGGCTCAAAGAGAAGGAAATCATTATGTTGAAATGGCATCTGTAGGCCCATATTTACTGCTGCACTATTCACAATCAATTGAATAAAGAAAACGTCATACATATGTACAGTGGAATATTATTTATTAATCAAAAAACAGGATGAAATGCTTTCATTTGTGCCAACATGGATCAACTTAGAGGAAATTATGCTCAGTGAAATAAGCAAGCACTGAAAGGCAAATACTGCAGGATTGCACTAATTCGTGGAAGCTAAAATATTTGACTATGTGGAAGTAAAGATTAGAATGAGGTATACCAGAATCTGGAAATGGGAAGGGAAAGCAGAGGACAGGGAGAATTTGGTTAACAGTTACAAAATTGAAGGTAGAGAAGAGGAATGAGTTCTAGCGTACTAAAGGACAATAGTATAGCTATTGTAAATGACCATTTATTGTTAATTTCAAAATAGTTAGAATAAAAGATTTTCAATGTCCACAACATAAAGTAGTAATACATGTTTGAGATAATAATAATGGTTATTGCCTTAATTTAATCATTATATATTACATGCATGTGTAAAAAATTGCATTGTATCTCATAACTATGTACATCCATGTTAATTAAAAATTATAAAAATAATTTTACATTCTCAGTAATTTTTATAATTTCAGTAATTCTTCACATACATGTACTTTGACCCTTGATATGTCTATATTTTAATTGTTCATTTATTATTAGTATTGACCCTAATTGTGCTATATGGTAAATAATTAATTTGCTTATGTATGTAATTGTATGTACTCTCTTTTTTCATGTTTATGGTCTTGGCTAGTTTTCTTGCTTTTAAGAATTTTTTAATGTCTATAATTGATCAAAGTTGAAGTAATGTCTTCTATTTCTTTAGGTATATCTGTCTTAATATTCCTTTATTTTTTTCCTTCAATATCATTATTTGTCATATCATGGAAACTTATTTATATTTTATGTTTCTTATGATATCTTGTCCTCTTCTGGGCCTAAATATAGTGTACCTATTTATTATTAAATTCCTGCTTACTGTGTCTGAACCCAGTTTTTCTTTTCCTGTACAAGTATGGTCTGATAGTAAGGCACTGAGGTTTGGGTTTTGTGTACTGTTATTTTTTCTCTTCAGTTATCATATCCTATGCTGAAAAATATGTCTATTATCCTCATACAAAAATTTTAGAGCAATACCTGTATTTATACTGAACATCGAGAACAGTCAAGGCTAGAGGTAATTGTCTTTGTCACAATTTTATCATAACTCTCAGTGTACCCAGGCTTTTTTCCAGATTAAAATATTCCCTGTAAAGTCCACAATCCATCCTTCATTTAGGAAGAGGCTATGCCTGTGTCTCTTTCTCTGGAAGCATATCCAAACACCCAGCCTTTGTCCACCCACACACCCCAGGCAGAGTGAAAGCTAATAAGATTTAAAATATCTCTTCGGGCAAAACAGAAGAATTTTGAAGTTTTCAGACCGGCCACATGGCATGGTGGTTAAGCAAGCCAGATCTCACAATGCCAACTTTGTGGTTTGAGTTCTGGAACCAGCAGTTTTAAAAACACACAAGGCACTTGTGCATGTCCAAAATCCCAAGAGCAGAATGGAGAAAGAATTGCGGAATGGTTATCCCTATGAGGGTTGTAAATGCATGTGCTCTCTCTCTCTCTCCCCCCCACACACTCTCTGGTGAGTGAAATTTAAAAATAAAACGACTTCGAAGTTTTCTTCTTGCTAATATATTTAGAATATTATGACCTCAACGTGAGTCTACTATTTTAGTATCTTTCTTATTCTTAAGTATAAATAAT
Source organism: Tupaia tana (assembly GCA_026018925.1). Taxonomy (NCBI): domain Eukaryota; kingdom Metazoa; phylum Chordata; class Mammalia; order Scandentia; family Tupaiidae; genus Tupaia; species Tupaia tana. The sequence continues at coordinate 64,606,987 of JAKSZU010000008.1, read as the reverse complement.
TTGTAATGAGAAAGACAAGAGAGGAATGCCTCTTTAAATACTTGGCAATGTTGGGAGATACTGAACATTTTTTTTTCTTTTTTTGGAGAGGTTTTTGCTATAGGGCGCATGCGCTCGCCAGACAGAGAGAGAGATAGAAAGCGAGAAATCACCCCCTAGGGGAGATGGCCATGCCGCAATCCCTTCTCCTCCATTCTCCTCTCGGGATCTTGGGCACGCGCGCACACGCACCCGGCGTGAGTTTAAGCCACCGGGTCCAGGACTCGAACCGTGGTGGACTACATGGGAGTCCAGCGACATAGCCATTACACTAACTGCTGGTCCCGATACTGAACATTTGTAAATTGTTTTACCTGGGAGGAGGATACTGATGATATCTAGAGAGCAGAGCTCAAGAAGACTGTTAAAATTCTTATAATGCACAGGACAATGCCCTACAATAAAAAATTATGTAGTCCCAAATTTCAACAATGCTGAGGTTGATAAACTTTTCTAGACCAGACTGATTTCTTTGCTCAGAGGTTTCACTTGACTTTGCCTGCCCACTCTTCTCTATGCTCCTTGGTCGCTGTCTGCCAGAATTTGTGTTATCCATCAAAACTCATCTTGCCTAACAGTAATCCTTTTTTTTTTTTTTTTTTCTGAGAGATTTTCGCTATAGGGCGCGTGCGCTCGCCAGACAGACAGAGAGAGACATAGAGACAGAAAGCGAGAAATCACCCCCCATTGGGGATGGTCACGCCGCAATCCCTTCTCCTCCATTCTCCTCTCGGGATCTTGGGCATGCACACACACGCGCCCAGCGTGAGTTTTAAGCCACCGGGTCCGGGACGCGAACCGCAGTCGACTACGTGGGAGTCCAGCAACATAGCCATTACGCTCACTGCTGGTTCCCCGTAATTCTTTTTTGATAGTGTCCAGAAACTATCTTCCTGAACTATCTCTACTAATATTAGCAGACACTTTTCTAACATAAAGAAATAAGTAAAAAGACTATTTGCTATGTTAATAAGATTTACATAATTATTTTAAGGCAATTTTATAATTTATGTTTATTACAGTATATCATAATAAAGCATAAGGATCACATGAAACAGTGATCTACTTAACTCATAAGGGGTGATATTTATAGCTAATTTTGAGAATATGAACAACTTGTTACAATTTATGTTTTCTCATTTTTTTCATCATTCCCATGTGTACTCTAGATGCAAGAACTAAAATTATATGGTGAAACTCATTTACTCACACCATTTATGAACTATTAATTTCTCCAAAAGTGTAATGATAAACTTTACTACCCTCTGTTTCTAATATTGCACAATAAACTGGGTGAAATAGCCACGTTTAATCTGTCCCAAAGAAAAATGATTTTTTTTCCTTCTGATGTGCTCTCCATGACAAAATAAACAAAAGAAGCACAGACACTGGAATTTTCTAGGGTCCATAAAATTTTAAGCAGTACTATATTAGAGATAATTTGTTTTCTTTTTTCTACAAAATCTTTAAGCACATACTGTCACCCAGGTACACTTGAGTTGGGAATGTATCAGTGAATGAAACCAATAAAAGTCTCTGCTCTTACAGAACTTCTATTATACTGGATCATTGGAAAAGTCATGATGTATTTTTTTCCATTTTTTTCTGTGCAAAAATATGTCATGACTTTTCTGATGACCCAGTAGATGAAAGGATACATGTAATGCATTGTGAAATATAAATATGTCAATTGGCTTACAAAGTCAATACAGTGAAATAACAGAGATGTTTACAATTTTTGCAGAATTACTATTGTAAAAATTCATGAGACAAGTTACAGAGCTATATTATTTCTATTGCTAATAAATGAATCACATTTAGTAAGATACAAATCCACATATTTATTATCCAACAGTTTTCATGAGTAGAACGTAGGCATGGCTTACCTAGTCCTTTCCTCAGACTCTCACACATCTACAATCAAGGTTTAAGCTAGACTGTTCTGAATCTGGAGCTCAGGATTCTCTTCCAAGCTTGGATGGTTACTGGCCAAATACAATTTCTTATGATTGTAGTATGAAGGTGCCACTTTTTTTCTGTGCTGTCATCTGGGTTTTGCCCTCGGATCTAGGAGGATCCACAAAGTTCCTTACCTGTGAATGACTTCTTCACAGTCAGGGAGTTTACTCTTTGACTTCTATCTTTTTTCCTAGATCTCCTTTAAAGACTTCAGCAGAAGGGACCAGCAGAAGACCTAATGTTTACTTCAATGTACTCCCACATAGTCAACTATGGCTCGAGTCCCAGACAAGACAGCTTAAAACTCACACTGGACGTGTTTGTGTGTGTGCCCAAATCTTGAGAGGAGAATGGAGGAGAAAGGATTGAGGAGTGGCCATCCCCCACTGGGGATGATTTTTTGCTTTTTATCTCTGCAATAGCAAAAAAATCTCTCTATAAAAATATAAAAAATGATTTCAGCTAATTAATTTAAACACATCTGGGATGGTTGCCTTTGATTAAATCCATTGATGAGCTGCTTTACTTACATATTCAAGTTTCCTTCACATTGGTCATATGATGTCACCTGTCACAGAAAAGGTTCTTTTGGTGAACAGCAAGGACCAGTCCATCCACATACAGAAACAAGGGATCATACCAAGGCATAGGTCGTGTTCAAATTTTGACTATGACAGAAGTTATTAAACAGTATCTACTCAGAGTATGCCTTGGGCCAGATTATTGGCAGGAGGGCTGTTAGAGGATGATCAAGCAGATGGTGGCACCTTGGTAAAAGAGATGTTCTGGGAGGCAATCCCACATGGAAACATTCCCAGTTTAAGTCTAGAGACCTTTCTGAGTACATTGGTCACATTCTAGACTGGCTGAAGACTATAGGTGGATCACAGCATTAAGATCCTGTTGAGGGTCTTCTCTCTCTCTCTCGTGGGAAAAAATAAACTTAAAAAAAAAAGAATGATAAAACAAAGAATTTATTGTAGTCATGTAGTCAACATGAAGACAGTATTTTAGGCCATGGGACTAGAAAAGATCCAGGTAGAGGCTACAGATTAAAAACCTGAATAGGCTAAAAGATATATGAAAGTTGGTACAGCGAGAAAGTACAGATGAATAAACAAACAAACAAAAAAACTTAAAAAATGTAAAAGGAAATCCAGAAGACAGTGGTATCCTGGAAGCTAAATGAAGAACTTGTCCCAAAGAGGAGGAAAAAAAAAAATTCAAATCCTCCTGACACATCAGTCAAGATAAGGACTAAGGGGAGACCAACCATTCGATCACGTATGGGTCTCCTCTGATTGTGTTGAAAGCACATTTAGTGTATGGTGAAAATTAATACCCGTTCATAGGATGAACAGGATAGAATGAGGTAAGAGGAGAATTTGGAGACAGTTTTAGGATTATTGACTCTAATGTGAATAGAGTCAATCGGGAGGAGTCAGTGCTGGAAGGACACTAAGAACAGATAAGTTTTTTGTTTGTAGGAGTGCTTAATAATAAGTGGATAATTAAATTAAATAATTTATTTAAATTTTAAAAATTCACATTTTTGGGAAAATGATCTAGTAAATGGATGCTGTAAATGAGAGATTGGATAACTTCTGAAGCTCTGTTCTTTCATTAAAAGAGAAGAGGGAGTCAGACCTAGTATAAAGTGTGGGAATTAGTTTATATAGGTCAGGGCTGGCTTGGGCATATTAAAGGAAAGAAGGTAGATCGTATGATCCTGTTTGAACTTGAGACCAGAAAGCATGATTGTGAGATTTTTCTCAGCCACGTTAATTGTTCTGATAAAGGTTTATAGGAGGCAGAGGTTTGAACAGAACTATGATTTTAATTTGCCAGTGGGTTTTTCTTTCTTTTTTTTTTTTTTTTGAAACAAAACAAAACAAAAGCAAGATAGAAATAAACTGATAGTTCTGCAAAGGCGTAATTAAGACTAATTATAATGGTAGTGGTAGCATATTGCAAAGCACACTAGTCACAATGAACTTAATTTTAAGTACCAGGAAAAAAAAATTTTTTTTCAGCTAGTAAGAGCGAGAGACTCTAACTTAAGCTTTCATTAAGGCTATTTAAATTAGAATCAGATTTTCACGAGAAGGGATGTAAAGAGATTGATACGGATAAAACAAGATTCAGAGGACAGAAACAAGAGAGATTCACAAAGTCAAAATATGAGAGAATGAGAATTTGAACGAAACATGGGAATCTATGGGCAAGTTTGGAAATATTAATGTATCAAAGCAAGTCTTAATATAAACACAGACGAATTGAAAATCTAAAGCTATAACAATGTGTTATTCAGGAAAGGGGAAAACAAAATTACTCATGGAGTAAAAAAAACATGGGGGAAAAGAGAAGTAGTTTGAGTTTTGTCTTCAATATTATAAAATATAGAATGGCAGCAACAGACATATAAGACAATCTCTCTCTTATATAAAATGTGTGTGTGTATGTATGTGCGCAAGTGTATACACATCAGGATGTATCACTCTCTGTTAAGCCAACCAGTTAAAGAATTCATGCTTGTTTTTTTGCTTTTGTTTTTGTTTTGAGAGGTTTTTACTATAGGGCACGTGTGGGGACATGTTTAAGAGAGAGAATCTGAGTTGTGGGGACATGCTCTGAGCAGCCACCACCTGTCCTTCTGGGGTTTGGCAGAACCTTGTAACTTGTCTTTCCTTGACCTCGGCTGCAGACAGAGCAAGGGTGGAAATTACTAGGGGCATTCCAACAGACACATCTGATGGACTTATAGATTTGTTAACTGCTTCTTATTGTCTGTAACCTGGCAACCAATCTATGAAGTGTCATGAAACATACATGTGTAATGTCTCCTTGTACTATAAATAAAGACGTCCAGTTCATCTGGGAGGCACAAGCTTCTTGGGCTACCTAGTCTCAGGCTGCCTGTGTCCATTTCTACTCTATCCCTTTGTCTCATTCTTTCCAGTTCTCCGTCCTGGCAAGATGGAGGGCTTTCTCTTTCTCGTCCTCTTTCTCTTTCTCACCAGCAGCCCTCTGATCATGATTCAGCCAGACCCAAGCCCTGGGGCAGACACCGACAGAGCACGCACACTCACTAGAAATCACCCCCCAGGGAGGATGACCATGCCACAATCCCTTCTCCTCCATTCTCTTGGGATCTTACAAGCGCACACATTCAAGTGCCTGGCATGAGTTTATGCCACCAGGTCCGGGACTTGAACCTCAGTCAACTACATGGGAGTCCAGTGACATAGCCATTACACCTACTGCTGGTCCCAAAGGTGTTCAATTTTAACCTAGAATTATTACTTGTATTCATGTCCATCACAGAGGTTTGATTTTGCCATAGAAACAAATTCCAAAATCTCATTATTTTAAAGCAACCAAGGTTTGTTTTCCCCTGGAGCAGTGACCACTGCGGGTTTAAGCAACTGTCCCATGGACAGCTGAGTGCCGCATTTCTGTTGCCAGCAGGCGCTCCCATTATCATCACAGAGCGGGAGAGCAATCTGAAGCACCGGATGCTAAAAATGAAATGTTTCCATCCACAAATGAAATAACTTTTTTTCTGATTAAATGTCATTTCCTCGGGGAGGTTAAAATGACCATGTTTACATCCAGGAGGGTGAAGAAATACATCTCTCTTCTGTTCTTAGTTCTCAGTAAAGGGAGAAAAGGATACTAGCAACATACTAGCAGATAGGCCTACTTCAACACAGTTGAAGGCATTTCTTTTATAATTACGACAGAGATTTGTAAAAATTCTCTAAATATTCTGCCGATTTGAGTTTTTTTTTTTCTAAATTGCTGGCAATAGAGTTCAAACTAAGGATCCTAAAAAGAATATATTGTTTTCTCAAATCTGTTTCTAAGTCATCTGGTAGAAAAAAACATGAACATATTAAAAAGAGAAAATATATTTCAGGAAAAGTTCACTTATCTGAATTTTACATATTTATATGTTCTTTAGAAAACTAAATATAATTTATTCTTTATTTACTAAAAAATTAAATATATATTTTGTGGTGTGATAATGCAATTTTCAATCTAGCAATAAATACAGAAAATGACTTTGGATTCACTGCAGAATATAAGTATTTGAAAACATATATTTTTCATTAGGAGGTTTCACCTCCCAGTCTTTCTCAGCTACAAACTCTGTACTGCCAAATTCATTTAGAAAGTGAGAAGCGTGAAGGAGGAGCTATGGAATGCAATTTATGTTTCTAGCTTTCTTCAATGTTTCTGATCAGCTGGTTTGGGGGAAAAAAAGAAAAAAACTTGATTTCTTTGTTAGAATGAATACTAAGAAATATAAATTATATTTTTTTCCCAAAAAGTCTTAGTGCATGAGTCATTGGGATAAATCTGTGCAAATGAAGTTTAAGAAGCATTTAAAATGACTGTTTTGGACTCTAGCACAGTGCTAGTGGGTACTCAGTAACCGGTGGTTGAGGATGATGGGAAAGACAGGTTGGGCACAGTGATTTAGTAGATTTTTATAGTGAAAGTGGATATGACCTTCTAAAATACTTATGTTAGCTACACAGAAAATGTTTGATCTTTTTTATGTTGTGAATTAAGAAATGAGAAATCAGTCTATGTCTACATAAGACTAATCACCCAGATATAAAGCGAACGAGGCCATCATTTATAATGGAATTTAAAGACATCAGATATTTTAAGTGCATTCAAAGGAACTGCAGTGCTGAGAAAATTACCCAGATGTTTCAGTTAGGCAAACATGAAGATGAATCCCAAATCTGATTCTATTTGTGGTATCCTAGCACCAACTTCACATGTTTTCAACTCAAGCCCCTCATAGCTCTGGGGATTTAAGTCGGTTGTTTGCTTTGAGATTGTGTGTGATGAATTAGCTAAACTGCTATCAGTTCTTTGTAAAAATTATATAATTTATTATTCACAATCATTTACCATCTCTATAGCAACAACATTTTTAAAGAATTAGTGATTACTAGTAGTACTTTGTTAGTAGTGGTACTATTATTTTTAATTTGCCATAGGCTGTATGAGTTCAATATTATTATTATTATTATCAGTAGTAGTAGTAGTAGTATTTTTACTTTGCCATAGGATATATTAGCTCAAAAGAGAAAGAGAGAGAGAGAGAGAGAGAGAGAGAGAGAGAGAAGCCACCAGGTCTAGGACTTGAACCATGATCAGACATGTGAGAGTCCAATGCTTAAACCACCACACCATCTGCTGGCCCCCCAAATATGATTTTTCAAAGTATGCAGTATATGACAATCAAATCAAAGATATTACCATTACACCATTTTCAATGGATAACTTTACATTCTTATGTGTGTCAAATATTTCTATTCTGAGTCCCTCTGAAGATATAATAGTAGGGGGACCAGCAGTTAGCGTAATGGCTATGTCGCTGGACTCCCACATAGTTGACCGCGGTTCGAGTCCCGGACCCGGCGGCTTAAACTCACGCCGGGCGCGTGTGCGTGCGTGCCCAAGATCCCGAGAGGAGAATGGAGGAGAAGGGATTGCGGCGTGGCCATCCCCCCTGGGGGGTGATTTCCTGCTTTCTATCTCTCTGTCTCTCTCTGTCTGTCTGGCGAGCGCACGCACCCTATAGCAAAAACCTCTCCAAAAAAAGAAAAAAAAAAAAGATATAATAGTAGGGAGGACAAATGTAGATGCCATCAGTTCTTGAGTGTTGGGTTTCTTCTTTTAGAATAAAGTTAATGCTTAAAAAAGGAAGTTAAAAGAAGATAAAAATGTGCATAAAAGATGTTGAATAATGTTCAAATACATAGCTTTTGTCCAATTTTTTATAATATTTTTTACAACTCTGGATACTGTAAAATAATCTGGAGGTATTGGTAATATATTTACATAAAAGAAAAAAATTGGGCCCGTGAATATTAAAAAAGAATAAGATTTTCTAAATTTGGTACATGATATCTGATATTCTATTAGTAGTATTAAATAATGACATCTAATAAATAAGTTTACTATGTTTATTGCTAACTTCCCAGACTTCAACACTGAACATTTTTTTGAACTTTTTTTTTTAAGAGAGATTTTTGCTATAGGGCACGTGTGTTCACCAGAGAGACAGAGAGAAACAGAGAGACAGAAAGCGAGAAATCATCCCCTGGGCAGGTGGCTATGCTGCAATCCCTTCTTCTCCAATCTCCTCTCAGGACTTTGGGCATGCACGCATATGTGCCTGGCATGAGTTTTAAGCCACTAGGTCCAAAACTTAAACCACGGTTGACTATGTGGGAGTCCAGCAATGTAACAACTGTGCCACCTGCTGATCCCAACACTGAACATTTTAAAGGAGTCATTGCAAGAGTCTATACTCAGGTGATCAGTAATTTTAAACATACCATCTTTTCCAGTACCAATGGAGTAATCATCCAAGTGCTTGGCCAGGGCTAAGATGCTTTATGTGGAATTTATGACATTATCAAGACTTTTTTCTTTATTTTTTTAGAGTAAGTATGTGTGCACATGCACACATGTGGGAGAAAGAGGGGAGTACCCTCTGAAAGGTTTGGCTATGGTTTTTTCTCCTTCCTCCAGTCTTCCAGCCTGTCAGATCTCAGGTACTCAAACATGCCCATTGTGTTTCAGGCTGAGCAGGCCAAGGATTCACTATGTAGGATCTGGCTTCTCCTGACTAGCACATTATTGCTACACCACATTCTGACATTCTGACACTCCTGAAAGATGATTTGATCTTCTATCTTTGCCCACAGCTTAGTGTTTTCACTCTTATACACTCAACTTTTTTTTTTTTTTTTTTTGAGAGGTTTTCGCTATAGGGCGCGTCTGCTTGCCAGACAGACAGAGAGAGAGACATAGAGACAGAAAGCGAGAAATCACCCTCCAGGGGGTATGGTCACGCCGCAATCCTTTCTCCTCCATTCTCCTCTCGGGATCTTGGGCACGCACACACACACTCCTGGCGTGAGTTCTAAGCCACCGGGTCCGGGACGCGAACCGCAGTCGACTACGTAGGAGTCCAGCGACATAGCCATTACGTTAACTGCTGGTTTCCTACACTCAACTTTTTAAAAAGGTGTTATTATTATTATTTTAGGTTTTTCCCATGGAGTGTTTGTGCTTGCCAGAAAGAGAGTGAGAGGAAAAGTGCGAAGTCACCCACCCGAGTGCGTGGCCAGGCTGCAATTCTTTCTCCTCTATTCTCCTCCTTGGATTTTGGACACACATGCGCATGCATCTAATGTAATCTTCAAACCACCAGGTTCAGGAGAGCAGAGCCTTAACTACTACACTACCTGCTGGCCCCCCTATGTTCAGCTTTTATGAATAGTTGATGAAGAACATATATCAAAATGTGGTCACTAAAATTCCTCAAGTTAGCTGTTTGCCCTGTTAGGGTGAGAATTTGGTAGAGAAGCTGCTCTTAAAATTGTAACTTGGAGTCAGTAAGTTTTGTTTTCAGAAAAATCATTGAAAGGCAGTTCTTAGAGTCTTCTCTATTGGTCTGGGGAAAAGGAAAGTGAACTTTAGTGTCAAGACAGAAGTTCTTACATCAAAAAACATAGGATTGCAGAGCTCAGGAGAGTTGGGAAAACTTTGTTTTGAACAAGGATCTGCCTTGGAGGAAAGCAATTTAGGTGATGAAATTTTGTAGCAGATTGAGAAATATACCAAAGGCTAACCAGGGGGAACTATTTGTGTGGTATTTCCATTATACAATGCACTGTTCTAAATGCTTTTATTATTAATTCATTTAATCCTTTCAATAACATTATGAAGATCCATTTTAGAGCTGAGAAAGCTATGGCATAGCTCCTTATGGTTAAGTGACATCTCTGAGTCACACAGCGAGCAAAGGAAAGACTAGTGCAAGCAGTTCAGCTCACAGGGTCTGAGCTCTTAATCATTACGTCACAGATGAAATCTGGAACAACAGAGCCTGGATGGTTGTGGGTGATAGCAGGTTCGAGCCTAGCATGTGATTAATACTGGAAACAGTTCACTCCCTTTCGCTCCTACACTCTCCCTTAACTTCTGAAATACTGTATTTTGAGACAAATTTTAGCTCATGAAAGTGTAGAGTAAAATCACTGAAGACTCCAATGACAGATATTTCAGACAGATGATGTTAAGTGCCTTGGGAAATGTTTTAACGATGATAGATTCAATAACTACAGCAATAATTAGAGTAACAAAAAGTTTACTAGTGACTGGAAAAGCTATTATAATTTTCTCTACACCAGAGATTTAGGAGCAGAATATGGAAGAGGGTAAGTGTTAGTGTTCATAGACTATTTGAGAAAGTGGAGAACTTCAGAAATGACAGAATATTTTCTGTTAATTTGAAAATTACTTCATAAGTTCAATGTACCATAATATCAATCTATTTTGATAAGCTTTGAATAGTCTTTTAGCAATCATGGCATACATTTTTTTTCTTGGAAGATGGATGAGACTTTTTTCCCTAAAATGTTCCAGTTTAGTATGGCAAATTCATCTCAATGCAGGACTCATATTCTTCCTCATTTTTCTTTAATTTGTTTTCTCTGTATTGTATAATTTTCTTCTAGAAACGAGGTAACTATTTTCCAAGTAGGGTTATTTCAGTTTTGTAGATTCTTAGAATTAAGATATTAAGCAGGGTGACTAATTTGAATTACATATTTTCATAATAGCAGAAATGTCTGGATTTCTGTAGGAGTCAGACATGTGAGTGTGGGTGGTGAAAGTAGGATCTACCTGCTTCTTTTTTTTTTTTTTTTTTTTTTTGGAGAGATTTTCGCTATAGGGCGTGTGCGCTCACCAGACAGAGAGAGACATAGAGACAGAAAGCGAGAAATCACCCCCCAGAGGGGATGGCCACGCCGCAATCCCTTCTCCTCCATTCTCCTCTCGGGATCTTGGGCACGCACGCATATGCGCCCGGCGTGAGTTTTAAGCCACCGGGTCCAGGACGCGAACCGCGGTCGACTACGTGGGAGTTCAGCAACATAGCCATTACGCTAACTGCTGGTTCCCAGATCTACCTGCTTCTTCAGCAGAATCAAAGATTGGAGCATGCCTGGGCCAGGTTTCTTCTTTTTTTGCTGTTTGTATTGATCATTCCTAGAGTAAAGAGGAGTGTTTTTGTGAAAGCCATTCTTACAGCTCATAGCACTTCTGTCATCTCAAGCATCAGTCTGGAATTGAAGTAAAAGATGCAGTTTATTTTTTCTGTTACAAGAAAGAATTCAAGGATATGAATGAAGAACACAATTGGCAATTTTCCACTTTTCTTCCCACTGTAAGGCTCTGAATAAAGGACATAAGAGTGAGTTTTTATTCATGCTATAGAACATTATGGATATTCCTATTGGAATGGAATATTTGATTAAAATTTATTATCCAAATTAGTTATTTTGGGCTAATTGTTGTTTTCAATGAAAGAAGAATTGTTTCTCACAAAGTATCTCCCTTGGAATGTCATAAATGTCTAATCCATCCCCCCTTTTTTTTACACACACATTATTATATTTATACCAGTTTATCAACTTTCTCAAATTGTAGCAGAGAGCAAGCAGAGGTTGAAAAGGGGCAAGCACCCGGAGAATCAGAACTGACAGTCGAAAGCACTAGGAAGACATAGAAAAACTTTCATACTTTAATTAATGAAAATAATGACTCTGGAATGGGGGAAATGTCAAATTATGTTTAATGGCTTTCTGTTTAAGAGAGAATCATTATGAATTATGTATTTTAGATAGATTTTTTTATTGAAAATATCAAGAAGTATACTCGTGGTTTTGGAAATTTCCTAGTACGGAACATGTTGACAAGGCTCTATACTTGTCTAATATTATTCTGTTATCTATGCTTTCATTTCTCTAAGTTGTTTGATCTTCAGAGTAAGGATGATACATCATAATTCTTATGCCTTTTAGACAGGGTTCAACAAAATGCTGGACAGTGATGAAAAGTTACATGGCTTGTGCAACTAACAGCATAATAGGAAGTGATGGTGCCACAAAACATAGTGGGTGGATTATATATTTTCCTTTACTGTTGTGATAATAAAATGAGATTGTTTGAACAAAATTAGTCTCACTAGTTAATATTGAAAGGGTGATTTAAAGAATTAAGTGGCTTAATGCAAATATTTTCTTTTGAGGCTTTAATCAAAGAAAAAAATGAAACGGGATTATGATGTGAAGATAAAATGCAACAATTTTATTGTTTGGGTTTTTATAATCATTTCCAAATTAGGTTCTCATAATAATATTCATGTCTACATAAGGTGAATGCTTATTTATTAATTTAACAATTGTTTATTGAACGCATGCTATATACCTGCTATTGTGTGAAAGTGGATATAAAAAGTGAAGGTTTTAACCTTTACTGAGGTTACAACATAGCAAAATAGTTGGGCAAAAGAAGCCATTTGAGGGAACCAGTAGTTAGCATAATGGCTATGTCGCTGGACTCCCACGTAGTCGACCGCGGTTCGCGTCCCGGACCCGGTGGCTTAAAACTCACGCCGGGCGCGTGTGCGTGCGTGCCCAAGATCCCGAGAGGAGAATGGAGGAGAAGGGATTGCGGCGTGACCATCCCCCCTGGGGGGTGATTTCTCGCTTTCTGTCTCTCTGTCTCTCTCTCTGTCTGTCTGGCGAGCGCACGCGCCCTATAGCGAAAACCTCTCTCAAAAAAAAAAAAAAAGAAAAAAAAAAGAAGCCATTTGAAAAGAATGTTGTGTGCTGCTGTCATAAAAGTAAAAGCGTAAGATGGCACCAGCTAAGGCTTCCCATCTGAAAGAGGAAGTAAAAGGAAGAGACTGAACAATGACCCTGCACTTCCAGGTTGTGCCTTGTTCTTACAGCTCCTTCCCAAAAGGAAACTGGGTTCTAAACAGTCTTCCTCCTCACCTATCTATCTGTATTTATTTATTATTATTATTTCTTTAAACTACCAATTTTACCAATTACAAAAATCATATCCAGGGACCAGCAGATGGCGTAATAATGGTTATGTTGTTGGACTCCCACGTAGTCAAGCACAGTTTGAGTCCTGGACCCGGGAACTTAAAACTCACACCAGATGCATGCATGTGCATGCCCAAAATCCCGAGAGGAAAATGGAGAAAAAGGGACTGCAGTGGGTTCATCCCCCCTTGGGAAGCAATTTCTCACTTTCTGTCTCTCTGGAGAGCACACTCACCCTATAGCAAAAATCTCTCTCTATAAAAAGAAAAAAAATTATATTGGGACTAGTAGATAGTGTAATGGTTATGTCACTGGACTCCCACATAGCCGACTGCTTAAAACACATGCCAGGCATGTGTTCATGCATGCCGAAAATCCTGAGAGGAGAATGGAGAAGGGATGGCAGCATGGCCATTCCCCTAGAGTGTGATTTTTTTGTTTTTTGTCTCTCCGTCTCTCTCAGTCTCTCTGGTGAGCCCATGCACCCTATAACAAACATCTCTATAAAAAAAAAAAATCATATCATCTGTTATGTAATATTCAAGTAATTCTTGGAGATTAAAAAAAGTAAGTGCCAAGTCATCAGTTCTGAAAGGTTGATCCTGATTAAGGTACTTGAAATACTAATTGTTCCACCATTGATTAGTGCTAATTTGTACATACCTTTTTCACTCTGTTCGTATGACATTACTTTAAACTATTCTACAATTAATACAACACTATTTTTAACTCTACGACTGCTCAGACCTGATGTGATCCCTACCACAGTTGGTTCCTTTCTCTGTGTCCCATTGCTGCAGTGCTGATATTCCGGCGCACTAAAACTGGCAGTTTTTGCAGGGACAATCTAACTATCTGTCCTAAGTGTCTGTAAGATGGCACCGGCTACATGCATACAATACATACAACACATCCTGAAAAATTCATTTATCTCAGCAAATACAAAATTTCACAGATATGTGGTTTATTCCACATTCTACAAAGCCATACAGGTAGAGCAAATTGCCTCACATTCCAGTGTTTATAATATATTTTGAAACAAATAATATTAGAGATACGGTTCATGAAAATTTAACCTTATTCAAATGTGATTCGAAGCAAGGATATGTATTTGTGGCTCAAAGAAAACTTGTAAAGACTTTTGTTTTGATTTTTGCCAGAGAGTGATAGAGAGAAAAAGAGAAAGAGAAATTTAACAAGCACCATCAAATAGTAAATAGTCATGCTGCAATTGCTTCTCCTCCATTTCTCCATAGTGTCTGGACTTCAAGCATGCATGCACAGGGGCCCAGTATATGTTTCAAGTGGCAAGGGCCAGCATTCAAACCATGTGGTTGGTTATGTAGGATCTGGCTCCCTTAATTACTAGACCATGGGCTAGCCCAATGCTCTGTATTTCAGGACTTATTGAGTCATTGGGAAAGTCTTGATGCATTTTTGCACAGAAAATCTAATCATGACATTCCAGATGACCTAATATACTTTCTTAAATAGGAATAAAAATCAATGGCCATATCTATTAATAATATCTAGAAAAATTAAGACAAAATGCATTAAACAGTACTAATCAGACATAGATAGTATGATTAAAGTTAACATGTTCTAAGATTAATTTGTTGTTTAGAAGGAGGTTAAAAAGAATGATTAAATTTTGTCTTTGTCATTTCAGTTATGTGTGGTGAAATTTCTATAGTCAGTATTAAAATATAGAACAGAGAGTATAATACTAGACTGTTGAGGGGAAAAATGTAGAATGTAGAATGTGTAATGGGGTGATTCTGTATCAACCTGAAAAACAAATGGATAGAAGCAAAAAATATAAAAAACAAGACGAAATAAAGTCAAATAAATTCGTTAATGAATCAAAATCTATCAACCATCTAAATCAATGTAAATGTATTAAGTATGCAATAAAGGTGTGAGACTGGAGGCTTTTGAAAAGAATGAAGCTAATTTATAAGGATACAGGAAGTTTGGAAATAAAAGGTGTAAATGTAACCCCAAAAAGCACTATCAAAAAGAAAGCTAGCATTGTTACCGTAAATAGCTATGAATGAATGTTAGATATCTTAGCAAGTACTATAGTCTTGACTAACCAAGAGTTTTGAGAGACCCTTTTGTTGTACATTAATTAGATACTAACACTAAAGATTCCTTGATCATTATCATTCAAAATACTTGATATACCTCCATAAATCTCTCCTTGAAGAACAAGTACAAAAAAAAAAAGATAAATAAACACACAAATAAATAAGAGCTCAGTCTGGATTTTGAAGGAAATGGAAACTAGGGTATGCAAGGAACTACCCAGGAGTCAGAACCTGATATCTGAATCTAGACTGAGCAGAGGTGGTCGAGAATACAGAAGGGTGTGGGGCAAGAGCAATGAACAGAATCAGATAAGCAGAGAACTGAACTGGGTCAAAATTACCTTAGAAGGCGTAGAGAAGTCGGGGGCCAGTTACAGGGATATTTTCTGTTAGAAGAGAAAGAAAGAAAGCCAAATCTGAAGATTTTTAATCTGAGCTAAGACTCTTAAAACATCCTGAAAAGGTCATGGAAGAGAATCAACAACAGCTTCCAACTAATGCACTGGAGCTTTCTCGTCATAGACCTACTAATTTTCTAAATTAAAGTTAACCATCTCAGTAAGAAATATTAAGAAACATGAACAAAAGCAAGGCACTCTAGTATAGAGTCAGAAACGAACAAACCAATAAAAACCCCACAGGTTTTTAATTTAAAAAACTGCACAACAGAACAGGTTATGCTATACTTACAGAAAGAATAACAAACAAAAGATTATTTGCTGACATTGTACTTCAAACTTAAGTGAACAGAAAGCTCTGCTCCACATCATCACTCCAGAAACCATGCTGTCTTGAGTCTTACTGCCTTGTAGCTGGCAAGGTTGATGCAATTAGGGAAAATAGAAAATTGTTCATGGTGTTTGCAACTTTTTAAAAATTATTATTATTATTTATACATTCAATTGCTATACATCATTTAGATTGTAAAGAGACTTTACTCAGCATGATATACATCTCAGACCAGTTGAGAATACTATACACATCCTCATCAACAGATAATAAACCATATCTGTGTCCCACAAATATCTTACCTCTCCATTTTTTTCCCCAAATTTCCTTTCCTGAACTCTTCTCCTCCCACACTCTCTTTCCACTTTGTCTTTAGTGTCCATAACAATTTTTAATGCTTTTATGTTCTCCAGTCTTTCAGTTTCTACTATAGAGTGTGAATAGTCAGTATATGTTAAGTGGAGACATACAATGTCTCTCTTTCATAGCCTGACTTGCTTCACTCAGCAACAAATCTTCCATATTTGTCCACTTTCTACCAAATTCCAGGGCCTTGTTGTTTTTTATGGCTGAATAATATTCCATGGAGTATATGTGCCACAGTTTTTCAATCCATTCATCTGTTCGTGGACATTTGGGTTGGTTTTATGTCTTAGCAATCATGAATAGTGTTGCAATAAATATAGTTGTGTAAGCACGTTTCTGACTGAACATTCTCCTGTCCTTTGGGTGGAATTGCTGGATCATATGGTAGTTCTATTAGGAACTTCTTAGGTCAGATGTTACAGATGTCACTCTGCTTACTTTCATTGGCCAGAGCTGCTCATGTAATTCTACATAATCTCTGACAACTATAAGGAAGAAAATAAAATATTGGTTGGTACCGATGCCTCTGTCACAACTGCACAATTTTACAGTATCAAATACAGAATACTAAATAGCTGTGAAAATGTTAAAATAAAAAAACATAATTGGGGATAGGTGGAATGACACATCAGTTCTAGCTAATGACTTAATTGGAATACATAGTAAAATATTCCATAGTCACCTAAAAAAGTATTAACCAAATAAATACAAAGACTTATGAAGTACAGAAGAAAACAGAATAATCTATCATAATGGATTTCAAATAAATTATTGATAGGTTTCACTGACCATAAACAAACAAACAAACAACAATGATTGGGTCCAACAGGTGACATGGTGGTTAAGGCTGGACTTCCACATGGCCAATGACAGTTCGAGTCCCAGATCTGGCAGCTTGAAAAATCACACCAGCCTCATGTGCATGCATGCTGAAAGCCCTAAGGACAATGGAAGTAAAGGGATTGTGATGTAGCCAATCCCAGTAGGGGGCGATTTCTCACTTTCCCTCTCAATATATCTCTTTCTCTCTCTGGTGAACACACTCAAAAACCTTAAAAAAAATCAATGGTAGTATAGATGTTTCGAACAATAAAAGAATAAATTTTTATCTGTTAGGAATCCAACCATTTGAAAGTCCACATTATTATCAATATGCATATGTGAATTAGACCAATCAATCATTTACTAAGTAATAAAACTTATCTCATAAAGTGCAAATATGTTACACTGACCAACAATGGGGACACAGAAAAATCAGATAGTTACTGCTCAGAGGAATTTCAAGACCACGGACCAAAGAAAAACACAAGAAAAATTCATGAGCTATGATAAATGCTTTCATTATGTAGGCATTATTGGAATACACAGAAGGAAAGGAAGCATAATTCTCACTTTAACTGTGTGTTTATGTGTGTATGTGTGTATGTGCTCATGTGCACATGCACGCATGCAGGTGCATTGCTTATACAGGATTACGGTTTTCCATTGAAGACTTTTCAGGAAAGAAAAGTTTAACCTGAGCCTTAAAAATGGCATGAGAGATAACGAAGAGAGGGTCACTGGAAAAACATGATGAGCAAAAGAATGAAAACTATAAAGACTGACGGAAGCGAAGAATAAGAACCCATCAGGGAACTCCAGGTAGTTAAGTTTCCTATCGCTAAATAAACCTGGAGGAATCAGCTGGTGGTCAATGTGCCTTGAAGTTAGAGATTAAATCTCTATGTCAAGAGTTAAATAGGCTGGGAGGAGCAGTAGGTGACTTGTTGGATAATGTGGCTGGATACCACATGACTGATGACTGGTTTGAGTCCTGGACCTGGGGGCTTGAAAAACACATGAAACCACTTAAAGTTCTAAGAGGAGAGTGAAGAAGGGATTTCAGCATTGCCTTTCCCTTTGGGGATGCTTTCTCACTTTCCCTCTCTCTGTCTCCTCTTTCTGTCTCTGTCTCTATGGCGAGGGGACACACCCTCTAGCAAAATTTTTGTAAAAGAAAAAATGAAATATGTTGGGCCAGCTCAATAGCCTGGTGGTTATGGAAGACATATCTCTCATGACCAAATACTTGATTAGAGTTAGTGAAATAGGAGTTTGAGAAACACACTGGGTGTCCCCAAAAATCCCCAAATAAAGGAGAAATGGAGAAGAAGGGATTGCGGCATGATCATTCTTCTTGGGAAGTGCTATCCCCTCTCTCTCTCTCTCTCTCTGTCTTTGGCAAGTACAGGCACCCTGTAGCCAAATAAATAGATAATAAATAAAAATGAAATTGTCTTAATATAAAACTGTACTTACCTGCTTTGTCATTGATTCACATTTATTCCTAGAATACATGTACCAAAAATATTGACTATATTTGGTAATACAACTGGTTTCTATTATACTGAGTGTTTTCATTACAACAGATAATAAACTTCCTAACATTTGAAATAAGGTATGACAAATATTTTAGTAAAGAACTTGTCTATTAACTGCACTAAAATACAGATGATCAGGTAACTGTGTAAATTACTAGTTCTTCTATACAACCTTTAAGAAGATTGAATAAAAAAGAAGGGGAAAATTTGTATAAATATTTTAATACATCTATAATGTATATGACATTCCTTATTCAAACAGAGAAAGATAGAAGGGAGAAATAGAAAGAGAGAGAGGAAAGGTATACACTTTTCTTGTAATTAAAAAAAGTTCTGATAGTGAAACATGAAAGAACAATGATAAAATATGCAGAAATGCAGAAATAATATTTATTTAAAATATGGTAGTTAATTTTCTACAGCCATTTACATAACAGTAGTGTAACAGGACTCGGGGGTTAAATAAGTATTTTAATTTAGGTGTAGTTCTTTTGGATATGGGATATTTGATACCTGTGAGTCTTTATAGAGAATTTGTATTGGTGTTTATCACCTTTAAAACAACAAATTCTTTTTTAATAGTTTGCTTATTTATTTAATTTATTAAAGAGAAAGAAAGGCATCCCCACCAGAGTCTTCACACTGTAATCCACTACTGATCTCAGCCTGCTTGTGTGTATGCCTGTTTGCATGGTGAGGACGCAGAGCATGAACCCAGGGCCTATCCATGTAGGTCCAGCATTGCAGGACATTGTATTACCCCTACATCACCATTGGGTTCCAGCATGTTCTTTTAGGGACAGATAACATGCATCGTCTTTATATTCTTGAACCAGGGAGCATCATCTCTCTTCCTTCCTTCCCCCTGACTTTCTTCCTTAGTTGTTTTTTCTTTTTTTTTCATAATAAATTAATCTCTATCTCTCTATATATTTAATCAGAAATTACCAACTTCTACTTTGTAAGACCCATAAAGCTTGTAGTGTTGTTCTATAATAGGATGAAATAGTAGTTTATATGTTTGTACTCCGTATAAAATTAAATTTTTCAGAGCAATTAATTAATATTTGTGTTAGAATCAATGTCTTCTTGTTTCTTAAAATATCATAAAATTAAATACATTTCCAATGAAGAACTAAACAACTTAGGCTAGTAAAACAAATTGAAGATACGATCCTTTGCTGTTTTCATATTTTTAAGACAATAAAGTTGCACAAAATTAATGTATAATTTGTCACCTGTAAATGATTATACATATGATAATGGACTTAAAATTTTGATTTCTTGTTTTCATTTGGATAGATCTGAGCTAGAACACAACTAGTCTGGTAGATTATTCAGAGATGTCTGTGTCTTTCTTATTTATTTATTTATTTATTCATTCATTCATTCATTCATTCATTTATTTTTTGAGCTATCATCACATCTGGAAAAGATAAAGGTTACCTGCCTAATTCCATTACTCTTTACTTAAATACAGCTGCGAAGGATGGGATTATATTTATTAGTCCTTACAACTTCCAAAAATAAATACAATTTCTGTCTTTTAGTGTGTCTTTTGCAAAACTAAAAGGTTTGTGAGTTAATATAGAAAAAAATTTATATATCTCCTTTTTGGGATAAAAATCTTAAGCTATTACTCATTTCATTTTCAAAAGAGTTGCTTCTGGGGATCATATAATCACCTTTGATCTTTGAAGCTTTTCTAAAAAGAAATATTATCAAATCAAGTTAAAATATCACTGGACATAAAAGTAAACCAATTTATAAATTCAGTTAATGTAATCTGATTGTGGACCCTTCTTTTTTTTGTTTCCTTTTCTTATTATTTTACTTTTTCAGATATGGATAAATTATTTTTTAAAAAAACTTTATTTATTCTCTCATATATTTTAATTTGACCGGAGAGAGAGAGAACAAAAGTGAGAAAGAAAGTTACCAGGCCTGGGACTCGGACTATGGTCAGCCATTTGGGAGTGTCCAGTACCTTAACCATCATGCCACCTGCTGGTTTCAAAATATGGATAAATTCTAAAAGTTCTCAGATGTCTGCCATTGATTTGCTAATATTTATTTAATTCATTCATAGAACAAAATCGCAGAATTCTATTGATACTTAATGTTACATTAAGATTTTAATTTTATTTAGCACAAAACTATTTAGTGTATGTTTCTTCCTACTGCTCTTATATTTTTCATTTTAATGAAATAATCTCTAATGTTAGAGAGAAATTCAACCTGAGACAATAGTAATGCATATCAAAGAGAGGAAGAGAGAGCATTTATTCCAGAAGTGATTGGAAAGCATGCAATGCAGTCTAACAAAACTCCTTATTAACTGTCTCTACACCTAGTTTTTGTATAGTCATTTTATGCGTAAAGCAGAAATAATTCATGCACAAGTACATTTTGCAATGTTCAACATTCAAATCATATTTTGACCTGACTAGTTGAAAGTTATCAGATAGTTAAGCATTTAGACTTAAAGCCCAAACTAAGATACAAGTTCTCTTCCTTTGTGATTCTCTTCCCTCTCGCCTAAAATTATTCTTATTCATAAATTTAAGCCTATGTAAAATGTCTCTTGAGTCATAGATTTCTTCTAAGCTACTGCTTTTCTGCCACTTAATGCTCCCAGTGGTCACTATCAGTTTAAGTAATTGAACTAAGGTGACAGACAGACATGATAGTCTGCCTGATGACTCACTGCCAGTTCTGTGAAGTAAGGAAAATTGGAGTGCAAAAATTCATAGTTATAGTGCAGGTCAAGACCAAATCTACAAATTTACCATAACTCTTCTCCTCCTCCTATTTTAATGAAGAACAAAATTGAATATATCCCTCTTAGAGCTATTTCATACATTGTTTCTGAAACATATGTGCGTGTGTGTGATTGTGTGTATGTGTGTTTATTGCCTGATATACTCATTTATGATGCTAGAAAAATAAGTGACTACAGTGGTATGTTGTGTTATTCTATTGATATTAATTGTCATATCTTAATTTAGCAGACATTTCTTAAGCTTGCCAACATGCTAGAATGTCTTTTAGAAATTCCAATCTTTTAGGACAGATACATATGAAAATAAGTAATTTATTACTATATAAGATATAATGTAATTTGAGCAACCACTTTTTTTTGTTTGTTTGTTTGTTTTGTTTTTGGTTTTTTGAGAGGTTTTTTCGCTATAGGGCGCGTGCGCTCGCCAGACAGACAGAGAGAGACAGAGAGACAGAAAGCGAGAAATCACCCCCCAGGGGGGATGGTCACACCGCAATCCCTTCTCCTCCATTCTCCTCTCGGGATCTTGGGCACGCACGCACACGCGCCCGGCGTGAGTTGTAAGCCACCGGGTCCGAGACGCGAACCGCGGTCGACTACGTGGGAGTCCAGCGACATAGCCATTACGCTAACTGCTGGTTCCCGCAACCACTTTTTTTTTAAGATTTTTTTTCCATACGGCATGTGCACTCACTGGAGAGAAAATCTGATAGACAAAGAGAGGGAAACTGATAAATCATCCCCCAGCATGAATGACCACATGGCAATCCCTTTTCCGTTATCCTCTCTAGATTTTTTAAAAAGAATTATTTATTGAATTTTTATTTATTATTATTATTCAATTTGACAAGAAAGAGAGAGATTGCAGAAGCAAGTCACCAGGTTTTGGATTTGAACCACATCAGCCATGTGGGACTCCAGAGCCTTAAATCACCATGCCACTTGTAGGCTCCCCTTCAGGGTACTTGGAGTACACACGCACATGTGCCCGGCATGATTTTCAAGCCATCTAGTCTGGAAATGGAATCGCATTTGGCCATGTGGGAGTCCAACACCTTAACCACCTTGCCACCTGCTGGCCCAAGCTGACACAATTTATGTTTCGCCTATATCCACTCAGATCTTAGCATTTCAGAGAGGATTATATTCGTAAATTTTTTACTAAGATCTTTCTCTGGCTCGTGATAATTGGCAACTTACCAGAATTATAGGTAATTAATATGCTCTAAAGATGACTAGAGTCAATATATAAACAAGCTGCTCTTGGGACTAGCAGATGGAGTCATGGTTAAATTGCCGAACTCCCACATGGTTCAAATCCCAGACCTGGTGACTTGAAACACACCAGGCATGCGTGCTTGTGTGTTCGAAATCCTGAGAGGAAAATGGAGGAAAAGAGATTGTGGTGTGGCCATCCTCTGGGGGGTGATTTATCACTTTCTGTCTCTTTGTCTCTCTGTCTCTCCAGCGAGCACATGTGCCTTATAGCAAAAATCTCTCAAAAAAAAAGCAAAAACAGGCTGCTCTCTTATTTACCTACACTGATCAGCACGTGGGCCTGAGCTTCAGTCGTTCACAGTGGAAAGAAGTCGGATAAAGTCTTCAATTATCTTACCTCCTTTCTGTGTATTATTTGTTTTCATTCTCATAAGCGTGTTTCCTGAAATCAAACCCCAAATAAACTACTTGTCCTGACAATTTGTCTCAGGCTTTGCTTCTGGAGGAAACTGCACTAAAATAACTGCCTAAGTATTTTGGAGCCATTGCATGCTTTAGAACACAGGCAGTTGTAGTGCGTCAGAGAGTTCTGTGATACAAGGAAAATTCAGCCAACACAGGTCAGATCGTGGAGAAAATAATGTAAGTGTTATGAGATACCACAGAAGGTTTAAAACAAGGAAATGATTTATTGTGATACAGAACTTAAAAAAGTAACCTTAGTAAAAAAGAGAGACTGGACACGTATCCACACATGCATGCACAAATAGGAGGTTATTGCAGCAATGACTCTAATTATTCCCTTTTCTCTGGAAAGAGAAAAAATAGTATCCCCTAAGCCCTCCTGTGAAGAGGCAGAAAATGTTATTTTTTTAAAAAAGACAAAATGTTCATAATTCTTATTAAATACTAAATATGCACTATAATAGGCTAACTCTTCAAACTCAGTGCAGGCCACAAGTAAATATAAAATAGCACATAAGCGAAATGCAGTAATCAACAGACAGTGAAAGATAATCTGTATTGAAAAGGTCCTGAGAGCCTGAAAGAACAAAAGCCAATGGATGGATAAACAGAGTAGTCAATAATCAAAAGTGCAAAAATTATCAGGTGAAATAAACACTAAAAGTGACACTGAGTTTCAACATTTAGGTGGCAAACACTTTCTTTTTTCTTCCTTTAATTTGCCATAGGGCATGTGTGCTAGCCAGAGACAGAAAGAGACTGAGAGAGAAGGAAAGTGAAAGTGAGGGATAATCCCCTGGGGGTATGGCCATGTTGGAATCCCTTCTCAGACCATTCTCTGCTTAGAACTTTGGATA
The DNA here is from genome assembly GCA_026018925.1 of Tupaia tana. Classification (NCBI taxonomy): domain Eukaryota; kingdom Metazoa; phylum Chordata; class Mammalia; order Scandentia; family Tupaiidae; genus Tupaia; species Tupaia tana. The sequence goes on along the minus strand of JAKSZU010000008.1, from coordinate 64,583,182 downwards.
CTCATACACACACACCTGTTGTGGTTTTTCAAGCTGTGGAGTCCAGAACTCAAATCGCTCAGCCACTCTAACACCATGCCACCGACTGGTGCCATGCATCCTTAAGTACTCTAATTAAAGAAGACTAACAAGATTTATGATATTTTTATTGTAATAAAATCAATCACCATTACAATTAATAGTCTATGAGTAAAACTTCATTATTCTCATCCTTATATGTGAATTTCTAAATGAAAATAACTATCTTAAGGTGAATGTGAACAAATGTATACATGCTTTCAAAGCTACAATCTGAAATTATGTGCAGCACTTCTGAATTCTCGTTTTTTTACTAGAAAGCATATCTGGTAAAACAAAAATATATGTAAAATTTAGCCAAGCTAATAATAAAGCTTAATAGTGACAATGCATCTTAGCATGCTAACACTTTTTTGATGATCCATATGCTATGCAAAATATTAACATTCCAAAATTGCTTCTGTAGTGAATGAAACAATTGGGCACACAAATGTACCATTTGGCTTTTAACACGAGCTAATAAATATAAAGAGAGAAATACAAAATGCAATGTTATTTTGTGTGTATGTGTTTGTGTGTGTGGTTTATACACACTCATACACATATATCGCAAGGTAGGAATCAGGAAGACCCTTACAGAAAAAATGAAATCTTGAGGAACCATAAACAGTTGCCAAGGCAAACACCATTAGATGCCTTCAGAAGGAAATTTTGTTATGACGCTCCCTCTCTCTTCTCATCCCCTTCTCCTCTTTTCTCCCTCTCCATTTTCCTCCAGGACTTTAGCGAGTCCTGAAGTGCACTCCACCTGGTGGGGCTCCTCATTCCAGAACTCCATTGTTTTGTTTATGCCTGCCTGAGTGCATAATGTACCTTTGAATTACTTATTATAAATTGCTTTGATTTGATGTGTTTAGACATGGACATTATTAAAATGTCAACAAAAGCAAATCTAGCATTGGCCTGGTTGTACAGTAACAAAAGTCAGTGAAACGAATGTACTAAAATACAATAAACATACTTTAAAACATTCTTCTATTGCTTATTTTTCTATAAAGTAGAAATCTACTAAAGTATTAACTTCGGATAATTTGATTGTTTTTTCATTTTTTTCTTTTCTTTTCCTTCTTCCTTTTTTTGGGGCAGAGGGGGCAAGGTTTTCACCATAGAGCACATACACTTGCCAGAAAGGAGGCATGACAGAGAAATTCAGAGAGAGGGAAAGTGAAAAACCACCCTGGGGAATGGTCACACTGCAATCTCTTCCTCTCCATTCTCCTGTTGAGATTTTGGGCACTCAAGCACATGTGGCTGGTGTAATTTTTCAAGCCACCAGGTCTGGTACTCAAATCGTGATTGTCCATGTGGAATCCAACCATCTTAACCACCATGCCACATTCCTGGCCCCCATTTTTTTCTTAGCATTTGACTTTTTCAAACATAAGTAGAAAACTGGATAAAAACAAGTTAAAGTCTAAATTTCATTAAGTTAATCCAATAAATCTATAATAAACAATTGACAAGTCGAGGGGAAACTGAGAGATGACAAATAGTCATATATTTCCAAGCAATTGAATCTGAAAAGTCCATATTCTAGGGGCTGGTTTAAGAGAAGAGTTTAGGATGATTTGGAGGCTATCATCTGGTTTAGAAAAGCAATAAAGTTGACACTTACTAAAATTGTGTGCTCATGATACTTTATAGACTGTGGCCTCTGCCTGAATAATCGACCATATATATAATGGTTCCTAAGAAATCACTTTCAGAGCCAGTTGGAAAATAAATAAAACAAAGAGCAAGATAAAAGCAAGGCATATGGTCTAGTGACAACATGTACATGAATAAACACATAGTGAAAATTCTTAAGTAAATTAATAAGATTGGCACTAAAAGATCTCCAGTTATTTGCATGAGTATAAATTTATTTATTGAAATAATTTGTATTTATCCTATATCATCAAACAACAGAGAAAATATCAAATAGAAGCCTAAATCATATGGAATTGTTCATCCAGTTATTTTTGCAAAAGAAAATTAACATGTGGAATCACTAGGAAAGCTATGATGAACCTCAGGAAGACAAAGTATATTGTCATCTTTCCAAAAGGTAAGCAATTATTTTGGATTCTAAAAGCTGAGTTTCAGAGTAAGTAGAACTTATAAATATTATGAACTAATTTGATCTTACTATTAATTTTCCATGCTATCATATATTTCTATTTGTTCACTTCAAATTTTAATTTTTGAAACAGTTATATTATATATATATATATACACACATATATATATGTATATATATGTGTATATATATATTTATATATGTGTGTATATATATTTATTTATACAGGCTCAGCTATATAGAGAGAGCATAGAAAATTTCACTGTAGGCATATATGCAACAGACAAGCTTATATATTTTCACAAAAAGACATTTACTAGAAAAATTAAAATAGCATTAGGTATTATTTAGCAATATTAATACTCAAAATAGTCCTAAATATTTTCATAAATTTTTTCCAGATATTCATCAAAATTATAATAGATAAATGCATCATGGTATATTTACTCAATAGAATATGTTTACATATACAAAAGAATAAATACTTAAACATAACAAACAGAAATCTCACAAATTGTTCATTGAAAGGAGCTATGCACAGAGCCAGGATGTGGCACAGAGGTAAAAGTGCTTGATCCCACGTGGCTAACTCTGCAGTTCAAGTCCTGGACCCAGCAGCTTGGGGATCATATCAGGAGCATGTGCATGAATGCTCCAAAATTCTGAGAGGGGACTGGAGGAGAAAGGAATGTAGTATGGTCATTCCCCCCTAAATAAAATAAAAAGAAGCTATGCACAAAGATTATACATTGTGCAATAACAACTTATAAAGTAAAAAATAAGGAAAAGGAAAATATACTATTAGAAATTGAACTGGTGGAAAAATTTTAGGTGGTATTTCTGACTGCAAGGGAACACAAGGAGTATATCAGAGTCAATGCTGATTTTCTGTTTGTTGAGCTGGGTATTGATATGTAGGTGTAACTTTTTGGAAAAAAATCATGAATAAGTTCATTTATGACATGTTATTTTTCAGCCCACATATTTTTTTTGGCAAATAGTAACAAAAATAAAACACTTACTGTCTAATCCCTGTGCCTACATACTTTTTTGTTCCCTAACTCCTGAATAAAGTCACAATAACCACTTATAGTCTTATATCTTTCCAGACCCTCTCTTGTTTAATAGACATCAGTTTCCTAGATTTATTTTATTTATTTATTTATTTATTTATTTATTTATTTATTTATTTATTTTGTTACAGGGTACGTGCACTTGCCAGAATGACAGAGAGACAGAAAGTGAGAAATCACCCCCCGGAGGTGGGGGATAGCAATGCCGCAATTCCTTCTCTTCCATTCTCCACTCAGGATCTTGGGCACGCACGGACATGTGCCCTGAATGAGTTTAAGCCATTGGGTCCAGGACTCAAACCGCAGTCGACTACATGGGAGTCTAGCGACATAGCCATTATACCAACTGCAGATCCCAAGAAATTCCTCTTTTTACATAGCTTTGGCAGAAGAATGTGTAATTAAACTTCTTGATTTTTACCGCTTTCTGATGAATTTGTTGCTAAGTGTGGTCTTAATTTTAAATTCCTTATAAGAGAACTTAAAGATACTTTCATATGTTCAAGATTTATTTGTATATATTCTTTTAATTGTCAACTTAGTTGCCATTTTTCTGTTTTTTTTTTTTTTTTTTTTTTTTTTTTTTTTTTGCAAGGTTTCTACTACAGGACGCATGTGCTCACCAGAAAGACAGAGAGAGACAGACAGAAAGCAAGAAATCATCCCCCAGGGGGGATGATCAGGCTGCAATCCTTTCTCCTCCATTCTCCTCTGGGGATCTTGGGCACACACGCACACACTCCTGGCATGAGTTTAAGCCACCAGGTACGGGACTCGAACTGCAGTCAGCTACATGGGAGTCCAGTGACACAGCCATTACGCCAACTGCTGGTCCCTCTGTTGGTTTATTAATGAGTAATTTTCTTTATGATTTAGGAGATTAAATTTTAAATGATAATATTGGCTACAAATATTTTCTCACTTTTTATTTTATTTTATTTTTTTTAGGGAGAGAGTTTTGCTACAGAGCAAGTGCACTCACCAGAGAGATAGAGAGACAGAAAGCAAGAAATCACACCTCAGGGGGATGGACATGCTGCAGTTCCTTCTCATCTGTTCTCCTCTCAGGCTTTTGAGCACACACACACGTGCCTGCCATGTTTTAAGCTGACGAGTTTGGGACTTAAATTGTGGTCAAATACATAAGAGGCAATCTGTCCTCTTGGGATCTTGGGCATACACACACACACACTTGGCATGATTTTGTGTTCTTTTATTTTTTTTGGAGAGTTTTTTTCTCCAGAAAGACAGAGAGATACAGAGAGACAGAAAGTGAGAAATCATCCCCCAAGGGTGATGGCCACACCACAATCCCTTCTCCATTCCCCTCTCAGGATCTTGGGCAGGCATACACATGCGCCTGGCATGCGTTTAAGCCACCGGGTCCGGGACTCAAACCATGGTCAACTACATGGGAGTTCAGCGACATAGCCATTATGCTAACTGTTGGCCCTTTGGTGTGATTTTCCAGTAAATGGGTCTGAGATTCTAACTGCAGTTGGCCATGTGGGAGTCCCGTGATGTAACTGTTATGCCATCTGCTGGCATTGATTATATCAATTTTAAGTGATACTTAATGTCCAGTACTCTATATAATAAAACTTATCAAATTGTTCATGGCCTCTTGATTTTCAGTTTGGAAGGACTTAACCATACCAAAATATTAAAAAGAATTTATATATTATTTTTCAGACATTAATGATATCTAAGAAGCAAATTTCTGATCCATATGCAACTACTTCTGATGGTTCTATTTTTCTTTTTTTAATTGGGATATTGATTTTGCAAGTGTATTACTCACCTTTAGAAAATTCTTCAAAATACATCTTGTTCTACTTATGTACATTTATATGAGTTTATGTCTATATGCATCATATATTAATAGTGCAAAATAAACCTAATATTTCATTGAGGCTTTTACTTTGAAAATAAACACATGTTAAGGAAAACTGAGAAAGTATATCTGGGAATGCTAAAGAAATCTGTGAGTATTTGATAAATTTGATTCCTTTCCTCTCACTTGCCTCCATCTCCCACGGAATCAAGAAGAAAAATAGAGAGACAAGACCGTTGAGAGACATAGAAATGGAGGATTGTCTGTTGATGATAACACGTATGATACTTCAACCAGACTGGTGGGAAGTGTGTTCAGTTTGGCCAGTTTCATTTTACAAGCTGTAGTGATGTACAGTGATCAGATATATAATAAATTAAAATAATAATAAAAAAAAATTAACAAATTTGTGAGCCTACAAATATGATATATACAAATATGATATATGTTTTTCCTAATCTTAGTTTCTAACATACTCAGAGGCAGATTCACATACCCAAAACAAACCAATTAGCAAAGAAAATCAAACAAATAAGTAAATAAGGCATAGGCAATCAATTGTGAATATACGGGCTATTCTAGGTTACCAAGAAATTGAAAGAACACAATTACAAAATTTTGAGCACGTGAGTTTCCATAACTTATGGGACACAGCAAAGGCAGTCATAGGGAGTTTCATTGCAATGAATACACATAAAAAAAGATGAAAAGGTGGCAAACAGACAACCTAAAAATACACCCTGGGGAACTGGAAAAACAGCAAGCAATTCCAAAACAAAAAAACAAAACAAAACAAAACAAAACAAAACATAAATGCCAGGAGAAAAGAAATAATACAGATCTGAGCAGAAATAAAAGAAATAGAGAATAAACGAAACTATACAGAAAATAAAGGAAACCAATTCTTTGAGAAGATTAAGAAAACTGACTAAATTTTTCTTGACTCATTTTCATCCTCACCTTCCACTTTCCTTCTTGCCTGTTCTGTCCAATTCATACTAGTCTCATCTTTGTTTATTTGGCTTCCTATATTCTTCACTTTATGATGTTTGGACACCTCTGCCTGGTATCCTTTTTCCATCAGGTTAATAGCTAATTCTTTTTTTCTTTATTATTATTATTATTATTATTATTTATACATTCAATCATTATACATCATTTAGCTTTTAAAGAGAATTTACCCAGCTTGATACACACCACAGTTAAGTATGGCTAATTTTGACTCATCCTTCAGATCTCAAATGTTACTCCTTTAAGAAGACTTTCACTGCATTCATGTTCCTTCTTTTGTGGTAATTGTACTCCAAGACTGATCAGAGTTTATATACAGTAATGTACAAGGATCAAAACTCTTCCAGTTACTTAGCATGTAGCATTTACATTCACCACTTTGGAAGGTCTTGAATTTGAATAGCTTACTTCCACACATTAGCCTATGAGTAGTGAACTAAAGATCTCGTCCAGCCTAAGTGCTGTCTCTTTGTGTCTGAAAGATTTTACAGGTGGGTGAATTTGGCTAACTCTGCTTTAGGCCTAAGGAGAGAAAACAAAGTATCTATGAAGGTGGTAGAGAATAGCATCATTAAAGAACATCTTGTGCAATTTGTCTTTTGGCCTAACTCGAGGAAGATTTGAATCGTAACAGAAATTACCTTTGAGCAATGAAAGAAACTAAAAGGTTTTAGTGAAAGGAGCTATGAAAGAATACAGTGGGACAAATACGAATAGCTTGGAGGTCCATGGAATCACAAAAATCTTTAAAGGATAAACAAATAGAGGTTTATTAGAATCAATCATCAAAGGTGCATTCGTCCACTGAGATTATTTTCCTTGATTGGCCACTAGTGCCATGTGTTGCAGGGATAAAGTACAAATCAAGATAGACAATCATGTGATTATTGTAGAGGGCTTTCCGATTTAAGGAATATAGCCTATTTGTTTGAGAGAGGTTATTTATCTAACTTATAAATCACTCTATTTTTAGGTATATCTAATAATTTTTGTTCCAGTTAATAACTTGAAAACTATACTCTTATTTTGGTATGTTTCTTTCTAGTACTATTTTGTTTTTTTTTATTTTTACTATGCCAGCAAGTTTCTGGTTCTCTGTGCTGAAGGCTCTAGTGATATGAGATTATAATAAAACACATTTTCAGAGAAATTATAAAATATTATATTTATATATTATAAATACCAGGAATAAAACCCTCACTAAACTTCAGATTTTATCAGATAATTCTATATAATCATAAAACTCAGACTTAATAGGAACAAAGAAAGTTGGTCAGAATATTTTTCCAGAAAAATGTATGTCATTCTCTACCAAGTTATTGGCTTGTTCTATAGTAATACAGTATTGTTCATAAATATACAATAGAAAATTTGGAGAAAATATTATTCTTAACTTTCTGAATCCCAGCCCCTCTAAAAAAATTTATCAAAAATTAAATAAAACAGCATTATTTTCTAATCCATTTACCATTTTAGGCCTTCTAACGAGGAAGTAAGAACTATATGAGTTTCTCAGTTATTGGTGGAAACACAGCTTCTGCTCTGAGAATCTTCTCCCAGTTATGTCAAAGTTCTTCAATGTTTAGATTCTTCCTCATTTTTACCATCCATAGCAATCCTCTTTGCTAAGACAGTTTTCCATGGCCCTCTCACATTCCTACAATATATCTTTTCCTTTATCTTGCTTGCTTTTTGTTCTTTTTTTCCTTCCTTCCTTCCTTCCCTCCTTTCTTCTTTCTTTCTTTCTTTCTTTCTTTCTTTCTTTCTTTCTTTCTTTCTTTCTTTCTTTCTTTCTTTCTTTTTTCCTCTTTTCTTTTTTCCTTTTTCTTTCTTTTTCTTATCTCTCTCTCTCTCCCCTCTCTCTCTTTCCATTCTTCCTTTTTCTTTCTTTCTCTTTCGTTCTTTATTGTCTTTATTCTCTTTCTTTCTTCTTTGTCTTTTCTCTCTTCTCTCCCTCTCTTTTCTCTCTGTCTCTTTCTCTCTTTCTTTGTTTTTTAAAATGTTTTGCCATAGGGCACATGTGCTTACTGGAGAGGCAGAGAGAGACAGTAAGAGGAAAAGTGAGAAATCACCACCCCACCCCCAGGAGGAGTGGCCATACTGCAATGCCTTCTCCATTCTCCTCCTGGAATCTTGGGCACACACACACATGCACACACATGCCTCGTGTGATTTTCAAGCCACCAGGTCTGAGACTCAAACCACTCAAACCATTGTTAGCCATGTGGAAGTCTAGTGCCTTAATCACTATGCCACCTGCTGGCCCCTCCATATGTCTTTCAGGTGAGGAACTAAGTGCTGTTCATTCTGGATGCATTTCTAAATTTTTATATAGTATTAGAGGGTAGAAATAATAACTCCTTTTGACACAAAAGATTGGCATGTTTTCAGGCCATTTGAAAATACTCGGATTCCCTAAGTTCAGGGTTCTTTTTCCATAAAGTAAACCACAGTATGTGCAGGTGTCGATTGGTTTCTTACATTCACCTGTAGGGATTGGAGCTCAGGAGATCAACTAATGGTGTTGATACTCTGTCTGCTACTGCAGTGAGTAATAAAATCCCTTTATGTCTGACCTGTTGTCTAACAACATAACTAAAACCAGGTAAGTCTAATTTTTTTTTTTTTTTTTTTTTAGAATAGGGCTATGGAGCACATATGTTCACCAGACAGAGAGACAGAAAGCAAGAAATTGCCTCCCAGGGAAAATGGACACACTGCAACCCCTTCTCCTTCATTCTTCTCTAGGGATCTTGGGCACACATGCACACGTGCTTGGCGTGTGTCTTAAGCCACCAGATCTGGGACTCGAACTGTGGTCAACTACATGGGTGTTCAGCAACGTAAGCATTATGCCATCTGTTGATTCCCCAGTCCAAATTTTTAAAAGACAATAAATAAGATAAACTCTCATAACCCTTAAAGTTCTTGATACCTATTCCTGTGGAAGTAGCTAGTATCATTTTTAGATTGGTTTATGTATTTGTTATGAGGAAAAGAGACAGAATGAGAGATATATGTGACAGAGAAACATCACCAACAGGATCCCGATGCCATGATTCACGTGTAGACTGAGTCAGCCCCAAACTCTGACAGTCCCACACCTCTGGTATATAGAAGGAGGCCTTGGGCTATGAATCTGGGACCTTCCATGTAGGTCTTTTTGCATTACTATTGTGTCATTATCTGACTCTATTCTCTTGTTTTATTTTTATTTATGATACAAGATATGTACATGAATACAACAGACAAAGAAAAAGAGAGAAGTACCTTTCAGTTTTTTTTTCCTTTCTCTTCATGTTGTGATCCCCTTTCTGTAGCCCTCTGGCTCATCACTATCTTAGACTCAATAAGAGCAATAATTTGCACATCAGGCATGTTTTAAGACCAACCCAGGGATCTGAATCTGCAGTCGGCCATATCACTTCTAGTGCCACAGTTCAGTTTGACTGATTGTACCATGAAAGTGGGCCTGGCCCTATTACTATTATCAAATGTGTTGACCTATAATATTTTCTGTTTAGACATAATGGTCTTATTAGGAGACAATTCTCTTTAGGTCTTTGGTGTTTCTACATGTTTTGCAAGCAGAGGCACAGATGGCTTTTGTTCTAGATTATGTTTTAACATTTGTGTTTAGACTGAAATACTTCAGAAGATAAGAATTAATATCTTCTTACCCAAGAAGCAGACTTATTTACCCTCCAATATAATAAAAAATAATGCCACTCTAACTTAAAGTGGATAATAAACATAAATTCAAGAGAAAAAGACACAACTATTTAGATAAAAATATAAGAATAAATCTTTTATGGAAAAAAATTCCAGTAGCTCTAAATAGTCACTAGTATTTCGTACTGCTGACTTACTTATTTTTTAGCCATTCTAATAGTTATGTATTAGTAGCTTATTATCATGTTAATTTGTATTTCTCTAATGAATAAAAAATGTCAAACTTCAAAAAATAATGCCACTCCAAAAGGTATTTTGCTTGCACTCATGTTTTAATTTATTTCTTTCTTCAAGAGCAAGAGAGACACACAAAGAGAAAGAGACAGGTATGTGTCAAACAATGTCCCCACACGGTAGTCCACCCCCACCTCGGCCATCCCTGGGTCACGTGCTCAGTGTGTTTAAAAGGTCTCCCGATGCATGTGGTTCAACCTCCCAGATTGTGTTACATTTCTGGCCTCACTTACAGCTATTAAATAGTAAGAGTTCTTTAAATTCAGGGTTCCTCATCTTTGACACAAACCCATTACATGCAGCTACTTGGGCGGCTACACGTCACCTCCAGAAACTTGGACGGTAAGAGAAAGCAACATAAGCGCATGCTGCTTGCTGAGCTGTGAATGATCTCTGACCAAAAAGTCTCATTTCTTCTGACAGCATCTGTAAAACTGTGGCATAAAAAAAGTAAATTGGTAGCTTACATGTAGGATAAAATCTTAGATCCATCACAGTTTTTGAAAGTTTTGAGACACATCCAGATTTATAGATACAAATGATTACATTCATAAGCAATTCTACAACTAAATAATTGTGTAACTAAGTTAATTCTATAGAAAGAAAATAATTTACTTCTTAAATAACTAAAAAACATCACAACTAGTACCTATATTTTAGTTAAAAACAGTTCAAAGCATGAAATCTAAATATGCTACAAATTGCCCGAAAAGATGTGTTATTATTATTATTTTTTAAATCCAGGTAAATTTCTCAATGATTTAGGATTTGTCTGATTATTTACCTTGTTGGATGAGTGGACTTAATCTCTCCATTCAGATAAGCTAGATAAAAGACAGAAAGTTAGAATGTTCAAATTAGTTAGCATATCTTAGTCTTCGTATTTCTTTTTATCTAAAAAGAAAAAAAAATACTAATTATCCCTTCAGTTACTGGAGAGCAGGACATGATGAAAGTTGAAAGACATTTTATTAAATATTTTTAAGCAAATATGAAAAGTGACTCTAAATTTTACATAATTAAATGGTACATATTTAATCAGAATTGCTAAATCATTTAACACTTTTCATTCTTTTTTTATATTAACAATATAGAGGTGTGACACCAAAAACACTACGTGTCCCTCTTAAGTTTTAAGTTTTTTTCTTTCTTCTTTCTTTTTCTTTTCTTCCTTTTCTTTCTCTCTTTCTTTCATTCTTTCTTTTTTTTTCCTTTCTTTTTTTCTTCCTTTCTTCCAAAAGACAGACAGACAAAAAAAGGGAGGAACCTCCAACAGGGTGTTTATACAGTGGCCTACTCCCATTCTCTGCTGGCCTGGTTCATGCACACACGTGCATGTACCTAGTGTGCTCAGGAAGGCTCTGGAACGTGAACCCAAGATCCTTCTCATGTATGTCTAGTTGCAGTATCATTATGTCACTATCTGTCCCCCATTTTCTTAATATTCAATGTATGCCTTTTTGTTTGACTTTATATGGCTTAAATATACTAAAAGTGAAAATACTGTTTGTTCAAGAAGTCTAATACTGCTCTTAATTACATACAATGAATATGTTTACTCAATGTCAGTAAAAAGTTCTTTAATAAATATATGAAAATATTTACTATGTCATTTAGCATTTTATCTGTAATTATTAAATAATAAAATTCAGAAAACAGCAAAGCTCTCTTGTTCAAGATCCAGTCTAATCCTATCATTAAAGTTAAGGGGTGAATTTATAGCCATATCTCAGTTTATTAAATTTCTTCTTGCAGATTGCTGACTTTCATTATACAATAAAAAAGTAATGACCAGCAGTTAGCGTTCTATGTCGCTGGACTATACGACCGTGGTTCGATCCCGGACCCGGCGGCTTAAAAAAAGATAGTGAGTAGATTTCCTGCTTTCTATCTCTCTGTGTCTCTCTGTCTTTTTAGCAGTAATTGAATTTTTTATTTGTTATTTATGTCACAGTTTGAGATCTTTAAAGTCATTAAGAATAGTCAGGCAAAGCATTAATGGGACAAAGAAATGTGGTATTATCTGTTGAAGATATTTTATAGTTTTATCAACTGTACTAGGGAGAAATGTTCACCTGTTGAAATATCCATTTTGTAAGCCAAATAATAATGTGATTGAATGTACAAAAGAAAATGAAATAAATAAATAAATAAGAATAGTCAAGTAAATTTTATGCATTTTAAAATCACCACTGTACTTGTACTTTTGATCATTGTTGCAGTACTGAAGTATCATTCTTGCAGTACTGGAGTATCATTCATGCAATTGAAAAAACAGAATGCAGATACTAAATGTCTTCATTTAAAAGAAGAAAAAAGTAAGACCGTTTTCATTTGGAGTGACTAATTTTGGGAAATTACAAAACCATTCTAAATTACGTGAAAAGTTGAGAAATCTCTCAGATACTTAGGTACAAGTATAATTCAACCCCTCCAGTGATTGGAATATATTCCTTGATAGACTACCTTCTCTACTACTGGGGTCAATACACAGTTGTGTCAGTTATTTTTGCACTTAATAAACCAGATCAAAACTTCCTGGCTGGGACCAGCAGTTAGTGTAATGGCTATGTCACTGAACTCCCAAGTAGCCGACCGTGGTTCAAGTCCTAGACGCGGTAGCTTAAACTCATGCCAGGCACGCATGTGCCCAAGATCCCAAGAGGAAAATGGAAGAGAAGGGATTGCGGTATGGCCATCTCCCCGGGGGGTGATTTCTTGCTTTCTATATCTCTGTCTCTCTCTGTCTTTCTGGCAAGCGCATGCGCCCTATAGCAAAAACCTCTCCAAAAAAAAAAACAAAAATAAAAACAAACCCTCCTGGCTTAGAACAAGCAATGCTTTTAGCTTATCTGAAGAAGGTGTTAGGCAGGTCAGATCTAACCTGTATAACTCATACAACTGCAGGTCGATTGTCTGTTGGATGGTGCCATACATATGTCTTCGGTGACAATATCATCTGGCTATGCATGATGGTAGTAAGATTCTAAGACAAGAGGGAAAAAATTGCAAGGCTTTTAATGCTCTATCGCTGGTCCCCTCTCTCTTTTGTGTGTTAAATTAATGGAAACAAGACACAAGACTAACATTAATCAAAAGATTGAAGAAATAGATTGTACCTCCTTTTAAGTAGCAGAAATCTCCCTTCACAAAGAGAATGGATATAGAGAAGATAAAAATTATGGTCATTTTCAGCCATGGTGGCAAACACTATAAAATGCTGTGCTTGAAGACTGGGAGCATGTGAGAGGCCTAGGCTTGATTTCTGGTCCAATCTAAAGGGTGCACGTGTGGCGGTTATGCTTCAGGTAATCCCAGCGACTCAGGAGGCTGAGATAGGAGAACGCAAGCTCAAGACTGGTCTGGGAAACAGTGAGATTCCATCTATAAAAGAGCTGGAAATGGTGGTTATGTCTGGGATTCTTGAGTTAGGAGAAACATGAGAGAGATGCTGTCTTTAATAAACAAAGCCAGGGTGTTATTTTATTTATTTATTTATTTATTTATTTATTTATTTATTTTTGCCATCTACCCAATGATAGAATAGGAAAGTATGAAAGTAAAATTTGACCTTAAAATTGTTTTGTGTTAAAACAAGTACAATTGTCTACATTCACAAAGTTGAGGATTTTAAGGTAATATTTATTAATCTACACAGGAAAAATTGTTATTGGAAGCATGGTAGTTTTAGTAAGTATATTAATACTATGTTTTAAAATTTTTGCCATAAAAAATGTTTTGCACTCACTAACTAGGGAAAGAGACAGTGAGAGGGAAAGTGAGAAATCACCCCCCAGGGGGATAGTCATGCTACAATCCATCTCCTCCATTTTCTTTCGGTCCAGGACTCAAGCTGTGGTTGGTCCTGTGGGAGTTCAGCACCTTAAACACCACACCATCTGCTAGCCCCAGTCTTTTACTGTTTTTGTCCTTATATTTCTGTGTGTGTATGTGTGTGTGTGTGTGTGTGTGTGTGTGTGTGTATGCATCATGGAATGAGGATAGAATGAAACATCACAACAAAAGAAAATCATGCCCTCTGCAGAGAGCCTAAAATTGTAAATTTATACTTCATTGGCTTTGGAGGTAATACATCCTGATGACTGTACAGGTCCACATATGCCACTCGGTTAAAGGTGTAAACAGCAGCTAACCTGAGCCTTGTAAAATGCCTCCGATTGTCCTGGAACACAAGAGGTTAGAAGGCTATGAGAAACTGTTATGCTGTCATCCCCACTCACCTCACTGTCCCAAAGGAGGCTGCCATGCTTTTAGCTTCTCATTGGCACTCAGGCTCTGAGTTGTGGGGCTTTCTGCTCTTTGTTTCTTGAGTTATTACTGCATTTATGTACCTTACAGAATTGGCTGCTTAGAAACAGGGTGTCCTGTAACTTGCATTGTATGGTCATCTAGCTCCTACTATTTGAGTTTTACCTTTTTTGCCTATTTGGGACAAGGGTACGAGGAGTTGCTTTCTTTTGCTACTCTTCCTTTGCCTGGCTAGGTGAGTAATAAACTGCATCTGAAAGTGGCTTGTTGTATTTTATTGGTTAAATCTGTCAGGTCTTGGCTTTGGTCTTCCCTGGTGCTGTGTGTTCACCAGGGATTTGTTTGGAAATACAGCTGTAGACGTACACCCTTTGACTTGTGTCCTCTTACTTTTGCTGTTCTTTCCCCATCTCAAAAACTTGAAAACCACAGGTAGTGTTTCTCCCTAACAACATTAGAGAGCATACTATATTGAGCTTCCAAGAAAGTAATTGGCTCCGTTTCCAGAGCACTGCATCTCGACAGGGATAAATCCCACAGGGATTGTTTGAAACCACATGAGTAACACTGTCTAGCTAGCTCTTCAAAAAGATTCTTCCTCATCAACCCTGAATCAATATTATAATAAGAAACTTAAGCTTTAATGTTATACTCCTATATGTGATATGATCTCTGCTTCTTCCCAGAGGCTCAAAAACTATTCTTTTTTGTCAAGGGCAGCCATCTCAGAGTCTAAAGCTGCAGAGTGTTAGCTCTGAAAACCTAGTTACCATTCTCTAAGTCTCTGTGTAAACAATGCCTAGTGTGAAACTTAAAATCTAAGCAAAAGAAACAGATTATTCCTCTTTGCCTCTCTCAATGAGTATTACAAGTAGCCTCTGTTAAGTGTGTTGTAATAAACTTGCTTTGTTCTCCAAGCATTTTAAAATTGAGTGTTATTGTAGAAATGGTTCAATTTCAGCATGAGATATTAACAAGAATAGATGCATTTTTATGAACTACTGGTAGTTTATAGAGACCCCAGGGAATGTGTTCCATGACTCTTAAATGGCCCAGGCATCAAGCAAAGTCTGCATCAAGGGTATGCACTATTTTTTTTCATAAGAGTGTTTTAGTTTTTTAATTTTATCTATGCATGAAGAAGAGAGAGAGAGAGAGTTGTGTTTAATAGGGTCTCTAGGCCACAGTCCTACCCCTAGCCTCAGTTGACCTAGACTAAAGGCAAGCATGTGTGATCACCCAGTGTGCACAGACCTCAGGACACGAATCTGGGACTTTCCGTATGGCCTCAGCATTGTGGGGGATTGCATCACCACTGCACCACCACTGCTAAATTATATCATTTATTTAGTTTTCTTTTCTTTTGAGGGGGAGGTGGACTTCAGTATCTCTTACATTTAGAAAGCTATACTGAGACCAGCAGATGGCATGATGGTTACACTGCTGGACTCCCATGGAGTCGAACACAGTTCAAATCCGAGACCTGGAAACTTAAAACTCACACCAGGCATGTGTGAGTGCATGCCCAAGATCCCGAGAGGAGAATGGAGAAAAAGGGATTGTGGCATGGCCATTCCCTTGGGTGTCTATTTCTCACTTTCTATCTCTCTGTCTCTCTGGCGAGCACATACACCCTATAGCAAAAATCTCTCTAAAAAATAAGTAAATAAAAATAAGAAAATGAAAAGCAATAATAATAGGATTACAGTGTGTTTTGACCAAAATTTCAATATATTGGGAGATTTGTTCTAATTGAACATTTTCAAATGATTTATATACTTAAAATTATTATTTATTCCTTTATGAGAAAGAAAAACAGAGAAAGACAGAGAGAGAGAAAGAGAGACAGAGATGGAGACAGCACTCCCAATAGAGTCTTGATGTCATGATCTAGCCCACCTTCAGTCCTTTTGAGCCATTTTGAGCACATAAATTTTGAAAATATCCAGATTTTTCATTGTATCAAGGCAAATCTCCATTTTTAACAGACATTACTGTTCTTCAATTAATAGGAAAACTGAAAGTATTAAATGTATGAACTCATTCCTTATACTATTTTCAAAAATAAAGTATATGTGCTTTCCAAGAAGTGTGAAGAGATCATGTTTGTTATATATTAATATTTAACATATTTGTCCCTAACATGTCAGTATTATAATTATTACTTAAAATAATGACAACTTGAAATGTGATTAACCACAGTGAGCAGAAGAATGCAACTGAGTATTTACACACAAAGATTGTCTTCAATTCTGCCAGTTTTGTTTTTCCTTCTAGAAATAAAAGCAATTTTTGAAAGGTGTGAATTTCAGCAATGATATAATTTTCCTAAAACATTCAAATAGATTTTTAAACAAAAGCAATTCATCGTTGTTTTTAAACTAACATCCTCTTGCTTTCAAGGATAGCATTATTACTTTTATTCAAGAAAATGAAAGAAAATATATCATTTGGAAACTTAAGCACACAGTCAATTTCTGAGGAGTGAATGTAATGCGTATAAAGACATTTTTTTTCCAAGAATGAGAACCAACTTATTACACATATAATGTGTGGGCACTTCTAAAACCTGTCTTGTGATTGTAGGTGGTTTTGAATTATAAAAGGAATTATGAATCTTTGTAAAAGTAAGTATAAATAGAGTTTTCATAAATATCAATGTTTTTGCTCCTTTTATATTAGTTTAAAGATGCTTTTGCTTTCCATAGTTCTATTTTATATGTCAAATTTTCTCATTAGCATTTATTCCAAAGAAATTTGAAGGCCGTAAAATTCCTAATTGCATGTTAAATTGTCCTAAAGGCCAGCAGGTGGCATGTTTAAGGTGCTTGATTCCCACATGGCTTAATGTAGTTCAAGTCCTGGACTTGGCGGCTTGTTTTCTTACTTCTCTTTCTCTCTCTCTGGTAAGTAGACTTGCCCTACAGATAATGTAAATAATAATAATAAGGAAAATTAAATAAAATTTTAAATAAATTGTCCTAAGTCTTTTAAAAAAGGTTTGAATGCTGCCTTTATTATTTGTATATATATTTATTATAATTTATGATTTTAAATATAATTATTATACAACTTTTCTAGGTTACAGAATGATCTTAAAAAGTATATAAACCATGTATAATAAACAAATTGAAGATATTAACATATTTACCACCTTCAATATTTAGTATTATATTATGTTGTGGGCATTTAGAACCCATTTTACTGATTATTCTGAAAGTATCTGCTGAATTGCCTATGACATTCTTTACTGTAAAATACAGTTCTAAGGAAAAACAAATTGATTAAAGCTTAGACGACAAAAAGTCTCATAAATTAACAAAGATAATCTTAACATAGCCAATGAAAGAAGAATTTACAACTTTTGTGTAGAGGACTAGAGGAGATAGGAGTTTACAATGTGAAAAAAATCTGTGGTATCATTTATTCAATTAGAGAGAGGTAAAATTGTACATAACAATAGCTCATAAGGAAGAGATTGAAAACTAAGACTTTTACTCACTGTGAGTTCTTATAAGATCACAATACTTTACTGTGCATAAAGAAATAAATCCTCAAAATAACAAATACAAAACTAAAATGAAAGAGATGTTTAAAAGCATAGCCATGGTAAAGCCAGAGATTTGGTGATTTATAGGCTTTACAACGTTCTTGATTTTACCCTTCTTTTAATTCATTCCATAGACTCAGCTACTTATAACATTTTGGGCTTTTCCTCTGTTATCTAGTTTTATACAATGAATAATGGTTATAATAAATATATAAGTTGAGACCTCTGGTAACAACTGTCTATTAAACAAATGATGGATTTGTACTTAAACTGCTTATATGTAAAACAGTTGACTTAAAATTTTTAGCCTTTTAGTAAGGAAATTTAATCCTGACATTCAGTGTTAGTATTGATATGTGTAGACTTATGCTTTTATTTTAGTTGTTTTGTATTCTCATACTTCTATTTATCTCCCTTTAGTTTTCCTGGTGCAATATTCCCTTAAATACTTTCTGAAAAGCTGGTTTCATTTTGGTATTCTTTTAGCATGTGTTATCTGCGAATGATTTTATTTCTCCTTCTCATTTCAAGGATATCCTTGCCAGTGTAATACTTTGGGCATTAACTGCTTTTTCTTTCGGTGTTTTAAATATGTCTTCCTATTCTTTCCTTGCCTATATTGTTTCATTTGGTAAGTCTGCTGTTAATCAAATGGGATAACCTTTGTAAGTCATTTGCTATTTCTCTCTTGCCATTTCTAGAATATTGTCTTCATCTTTGATTTTTACCAATTGACTATGATATGTCCTGGAGGGGATCTTCTTATGTTATATCTATTGGCGTTTTTTGTATTTCCTGGTTTTGGATGTCCTTACGTCTCTCTATATTTTGAAAGTTTTCAGTCAATATATCATGAAAGAGATTTTCTATGTCTTTGCCTGTCTCTTCACCTTCTGGAATACATAGTATGAAGATATTTGGCTGTTCAGTGGTGTCTAGGCATTCCCATATGTTGTCCTGATTTTTAATAGTTATTCTTCCATTCTTCTCAGTTGCTTGGACTAAATCAGGGTTGTTGTTGTTTTTCTTCTTTAAGATTAGAGATTCTTCCTTCTGTGTGACCTGACCTGCTTTTCATAGTTTTAAAGGAGATTTTGATTTCCCACAAAATATTCTTTATCTACAGAAGTTCTGTTTGATTCTTTTTCAGATTGTCTATCTCTATCTATATGGAGTTCTTTCTTCAAGTCATGGAAGGATTTTCTCATTTTTTGGAATTGGTTGTCTGTTTCCTCTTGCATCTCATTGAGTTTTGTTACAATGAATATTCAGAATTCTTTTCCTGCATTTATGGATTGTTGATGAGGCATTATTATGTTCCCTTGTAGGGAAGATATTTCCTGATTTTCTCCTATTTCTTGAGGGTCTACTTTGATTTTTTGTTATCTGGTAATATATGCAATCCTTCCTACTTCTGTGGAGTGTATTTGTGTAGCTGTGTGCTCATGCCCTTCTCTATGGTGTGCATTATCTCTGTGCTGATTTCTTTATCCTACTGTGGCTGGGATTGTGGAATCCACAGGAGGAGTTCTGGGTTCAGATTTTTATATGGGGGTTTCTCTCTTTCTTTCTCATTTAACTGCCAATGGGGCTGTGGGAGAGAATTATTCCCAGAGTCACCTATCTTTGAATATTTGATTCTGGTATACTCAAACCTTTTCTGCTCCCAGTGTGAATGGAGGTTGAACTGAGTAGGAAGAATGTAAGGTGGTTGACACCTTTGTGTGGTCCTGTGCACTGAGCAAGCCAAGTAGCCCCTCCTCCCCAACAGCAGGCTAGGTAGGGTCCCTGATGAGCCCAAGCTGAGTAGGTTGGGCCTCCCTCTTGCTCCTAAATGGGCGAGGGGTAGAAGACATCAGCACACTTGGGGCTGCAGCTTCTACCTTCTGTCTCGTCAGTATCTGGGATTGCAGGAACCATGTGTTGGTTTTCGAAGGCCAGAGGAAGGTCAGAGAACCCCCCCCCCCCCCCCCCCGCCGCCACACGCACACACACAACAGGCTAGACAGAGGTGCTTGATGAGCTCAGGCTGAGTCGCTGGCCCTTGCTCTTACTCCTACTATCTCTTCTGTCTCTGGGCCTCCTAAGTCTTAACAAGTACTCTGAGAATCATAAGAGAATGAAGAACTTATAGTTTGATTTTTCTGTGTGTATGATTTGTGTTTACTTTATAATTTTTACATTCATAGCACTTTGCAAACAGCACATAACGTGATATATCTCTGTTACTTCAGCTTTGATTTCCACATGTGGTTAATTGTAGTAATGTCATTTAATGATGTTTAATTTTTTGATAATTTTCTCATCTAAAAATCTAGTTAGTATTTAACCCTATTATCATCAAGTTATAAACAGTTTTCTGGGGAATTATTTTGTCTCATTTAATGAGCCCAATAATTAACATAAGGAGTAAATGTTATTTATTTAAATACGGAGTTAAGGGAAAAATATGCTCATAACAGAACTTGTGTATGCCTTCATAAGCCTTTCAAGAAGGTCTTGACAAAGAATCTTACAAATAATTCTGGAACTCAAACATCTTTAGCTTTTCTATCAGGAAGAAAATAATGTCCTAGTAAACAATCATGTAATGCTGTGGCTTATTTCTCAGAGGACAAAAAGAAATGTCAAAACTATGAGGAAAACTCAGTTAACTCAGAAGTGTTATCTATGTCGATAATTAATCATTGCTCTTAATCCAGGCTTTCAGTCACGAGCTAGAAAGAAATACTTCTTCCTTTAAAACTGAAAAGTACACAAGATAAAAATAATAATCATTATGCCTCAGAATGAGTACCACATGGGTCTAGTACCTTATGCTTTTCAAATAATTAGCTTCTAACACTTTGGATTTCAGAAAGTAGAGTAAGGTGAAATAAGATTAAGAAATGAAAACTACTCATGTCCATTTTTGTCCTAGTGCTCAGTTCAAAGACCAATAAATTTGAGGACAATTTTCTGCTCAGCCTTAAGATTCTAATGATGGATCCAGCCAGGCAGCACGCTGGTTAAGGTGGCTATATTCCACCAGCATAATTGCACAGTTCAGCTCCTGGACCTGGTGGCTCAGAAAATACTTCAGACATGTATACATGAGTGCCCAGAATTCTGAGAAGAAAATTAAGGAAAGTATTGTGGTGTAGTCATCCCCCCTTGGAGGTGATTTCTCATTTTCCCACTCTCTCTGTCTCTCCCTCTGGTGAATGCACACATCCTATAGCAAAAAAAAAAAAAAAAAAAAAAAAAAAAAAAAAAAAAAAAAAAGGATTCTAATAATTACTTGAAGTCTATTCCACTAGTTGCTTTCAAAGTACTACTTGAAATTCACATCAGAAAATGAGTGTTATCTAGTATCACCTTTTGTGACCATTTTAATCAAGATATATCTTTGACTTCTCATGGCCTTCAATACAATCTAATTTAGTCATGAAATAAACATATGGAATGGACAAATATTTGCTAAATATTATTTAAACAACTAATTAGCTATTAAGAAAACTATATTTAAAATTCAGACATAATTCTATACATTAAAATGTACAAAAGTGGGACCAGCAAGTGGCATAATGGTTACATCACTAGACTCCCACATAGTTGACTATGGTTCGAGTCCTGGACTTTGTGGCCTAAAACTAATGCCAGGTGCATGTGCATGTGTTCCCAGAATCCTGAGAGGAGGATGAAGGAGAAGGGATTGTGGCATGGCCATCCCCCTGTGGGGGTGATTTCTTGCTTTCTGTCTCTCTGCCTCTCTGCCAAGCATGTGCACCCTATAGCAAAAATCTCTCTATAAATGTATGAAAGTATGAATTAGATAGATGTTTATATGAAAAATAGTAATCCCATCAAAATAAAGCATAACATATTTATTTATTAGCCCTCTGGCAGAGAAAGAATTCCTTAAGCTTAATGCAATTTGAAAAGATAATATTTATCAATTAAATATAAGTTTATATGTGATAAGATTACAATCTTTAAATAATAAACGCATTTAACATCTGCATATCAATACTGCAAACAGTTATTACTATTATATGATCTTCACTTTATAGATGAAGCAATTACAGCATAGAAAGATTAAATAAACTACCTGAAATGATACGGCCAAACCAGAATTTCAATGAATGAAAGTGAGAAAGTCACCCCCGTGGAGGATAGTCACACTGCCATCCCTTCCCCTCCATTTTTCCTTTCAGGACTTTGGACACAAACACAAGCAAACCTGGTGTGTTTTTCAAGTCACAGGTGTGAGACTTGAATTGCTCAGTTGGCCAAGTGGAAACCAGCTGCCTTGACCACTATGCCACTGGCTGGCCTTGCATTAATGTTAACCCAGGCCTGATTTCATTCATTTGAAACAAAACTATAGCTGGGCTTCCTTGACATAGAGGCTAATGGGGGCACCCTAGGCACTAGTCAACTTGAAAGGGTCTTTTAGACTGGTCTTCACAAGTGCTACTGGGGACTGGCAGATGTGCTGAGGTGCTCTGGGTGTCTCAGGGCACTGGAGCAGGTACAGAGTCATTCTAGACAGGTCTCAGGGCATTGGCAGGGCACATGGGCCTTCTGGGTGGGCCTGGAGAATTAACAATGGCCTGTGAGAATATGGGAGCACTTCAGGTAAGCCTCCTGGGTGCTGGTAGAGACATGATGGTGCTCTAGGGCATTAACAACGGTGCAGGGGTGCTCTAGTTGGGCCTAAATTGCACGTCATAGCACAAGGTTGCTCTGGGCAGGCCTCTGGGGCAATACTGTGAGTCACCAGGAGCACAGGGTTACTCTAGGTGGGCCTCTGTGATGCTAGTGGGGGACACTGTGACACTGCGTGGGTCTCAGGGGGCACTGGCATAGATATGGGCTCAAGCAGGGATGAGTGGGAAAGTTCAGGCACTCTGGGCAGGTCTCCACGGCACTTGGGTGGTCAGTGGGGCTTCAGGTGTGTTCTGGGTGATTCTTTGGGGTGCTAGTGTTGACCAGTGAGTGTGTGGGTACTCTCTGGGTAGGCACTAGTCTGAGCCAGGGAGGATATGAGTAACTGAATGGGCCTACTTAGTGGTGGTGGGGGCCTGTGAGTACAGAGGAGATTCTACCGGGAGTCTTGGTATGGCTCCCGGTCTCCTCCTTTCCTCCCTGACAAGGAGATTCTCATCATCCTCATCCCCATCTGCTGCCTCTCCTTTCTCCCCTCCTGACACTCACAATTGAGTGAAATCAGAAGCTGCAATGCAGGTGGCCACAGAGGGAGTAGAGATTTGTTTCTGGAATTTCGTGTTGGGAGAAAGTGCAGTTGCAGGTCAGCCAGACCTTTGGGGGAATGTGTGGTTTCTCAGTCTCTTCTGTGACAGGAAGTGGGAGTGTAGAAGCAAGACTGCCAGTCAGGGGAATGTGTGGTTTCTCGATCTCTTCTCTGGGGGCGTGCCAGTGGTGGCAATGTGGAGTGCTAAACTCCTGTGCTAGCATCCGCAGTGGTGTTGGAGGCTGTCACGGATTTCTCATTCCACCTTTCCCAGCAAACGGAAATTTCCCAATTTCAGATTACCAGTCTCAGCCAGCTGGAGGCTTCCATTCCTTTTTAATGCTGTTTCTCTCAAGTTTATACATTTCAGAACATTTTGAATCTTTCTTTAGTGATTTAAAGTGTTCTTCCGTAGAAATTTTAGTCAAAATGTGTCTGAGTAACTTTCATTTTATACTTTTATTGGAGGCGAGATGGACACTAGGTGCTTCCATCAGCCATCTTGACCTCCCTCAATGTCTTTAAATACAGAGTATTAAAGCTGTACTATAATAGTTTTAGTTATTTTACACTTAACATGCTCTCTAAACAGATAGATAAGCAGGGTAAAAAAATGACAGTCTTATTCATTGATCTTTGATGTGTCAGTCTTTCTGCTTGGCAAAATAATTTTCTCTTCTTTTTTTTTTTCTTTTTAGCAATCTATTCACATCTCTTCCAAAGAATATATTAGGTACTTCATATGTTCATTGTAAGGGAGTAAAAGTTAGTCTGTACAAATCTCATGTGTTGATACTTCACTTTGAATTATGGATTATATTGAATCATTTTGTCCTCTGCATTCTGTGGATAACTTTTCCTTCCTTTAATAATGTTTATTTCAGTATTGACACCTGGGGATCTCTAGCCTTGTGTTCAAAAACACATCAGACTGCTTCCTTGCTTAAAAAAAGCATTCAGTGCTTCCCATGGTACCTACAACTAAGGCCAAATTTGCCAGTCTTTCAGGATGCTGTTCCTACTCCTCTGTCACAAATTTTTAATCATACCAAAACTTGTTTGTTTGTAGAACACAGTCCAAACTCTGCCTTCTATCAATATTCAGTCTGCCTGAAACTATTTTCCTTCACTCCACTGTATGACTGTTTCTCCTCCTTTAGGACATAGCATAGAAGTCACTGTGTGTGTGTGTGTGTGTGTGTGTGTGTGTGTGTGTGTGTGTAAATCCTTGAAAGGCTACTTATTGTAAAATAAATACCTGGAATTACTCAGAAACATAGCATCTTAAATTTTGTCTTCATAACACCACAATTTCTAGTTTATATTATGACACTGCTAATTTTGGCTATATATTTCATGATAAAATGTATCAGGGTATTTATTTGTTTTATTTTATTTTTTCCAAGCAAGATTTTCGCTATAGAGCATGTACACTCTCCAGAGAGACAGAAAATGAGAAATTACCCACCAGCGAGGATGACCATGCCACAACTTTTTCTCCTCCATTCTTCCCTTGCGATTCTGGGCATATACACACACACATATTCCTGGTCTAAGTTTTAAACCACCAGGTCTGGGACTCAAACCACGGTCCACTACATGGGAGTCCAACAATATAACCATTATGCCATTTTCTTGTCCCTGTATCAGGGTAGTTAGACTGACTATACAGCCTCTAGCCTGATGAATTTATGGTGGACACTTAGTGAATATATTTTGAATGCTGAAGTTAACTCGCATACGAATTATATACATGACATCAATTAATTCTGTGTCATGATTACATCCAAGAGTAATCACTTATTAAAGCATAAAAAGAACTACTTAGGTAATATAACAAGAGCCTGACTCTGTTTAATTTAAATGATATATGTGTATATATATATATATATATATATATATATGTGTGTGTGTGTGTGTGTGTGTGTGTGTGTACACACACACACACACACACATGTGCATGTATGTGTATATATATATATATATATATATATATATATATATATATATAATGATAGCTGTTAAGCCTCACCTCTCCCTTTTCCCTTTTTTCCTTATGTTCCACATCTGGGAATGTTGACAAAAGAGCTAGGTGCTCCTTCTATTGGTAACAGTGGAAAAGTCAAGTCACATATGGAAATACTCATCATGTTTTCCTTCACAGACCACCATAAAAACTCTAAATCAAAAACAAACAAAAAAAGACTTAAAAAGGGACCAGCAGTTAGCGTAATGGCTATATCGCTGGACTCCCACGTAGTTGACCGCAGTTCGAGTCCCGGAACCGGTGGCTTAAACTCACGCCGGGTGCGTGTGCGTGCGTGCCCAAGATCCCAAGAGGAGAATGGAGGAGAAGGGATTGTGGCATGGCCATCCCCTCTGGGGGGTGATTTCTCACTTTCTATCTCTCTATATCTCTCTGTCTGGCGAGCGCACGTGCCCTATAGCAAAAACCTCTTAAAAAAAAATACTCTAAATCAGTCTTCTTTCCTTGCTCTCTCAATCCATTTTTAGACCTGATTGGAGTTTCTCTGCTCCCCCTAGGAAGACTCATTATGTGAATAATAAAGTTTTCATGTCTCCTTGGTGTTTTTGTGACATAATTAGTCTTGACATCCAAGTAACAATTTTTTTCTTTTCCTTTACGTGAGAAAGGGGGATCGATAGAGAGACAGAAGGATATTTTTGATTGGGTCTCTCCATGTGGTGATATAGTCACAGGTCTGTGCACCTGTTCTGAGAGTAGTCATGTGGGCCTGAAAACCAAGTCCAGATCTTCCATCAGGCTACCTGTCTTCCAGATGTGGTGTATAACACCCATAAGTGTCTGGAATGTTCTTTAAGCCACTGGGGCCCAGATTTGAAGTGTAGTCTACCATGTGGGATCTAGATCCCTATGCACAATGCTTAATTGCTGTATTATAAGGTTGGCCTCCAGTCAAAATTTTTAACAGGACTCCAATCTGCTTCTGCAGGGTAGCATACAATAGGTAAGAATAAAGCAGTACAGAAATTCTCAAATGATTTTGGTTCATTGCACCCTTAGCATATCAGTAATATTTTTCATAACATTATTATATCACCTGCCAAAACAAAATGAACTAACTAAAACAGCTCTGTTTATTAATGAGTTAATAAGCACCTCAAGAAGTTTTTCTATCCTATCAACTTAGTAGACCTTTGGGAAAAAAAAGAACACATGTAAAATGAAGGTAGATGTAGAATCCACTTAGACCACATATAATTGCAAACAAGAAGTTGAGAGAAGTTAATAAGTCATGAGAAAAAACCTCAACCAGGGAAAAGGGGGTCAAACTTTCCATCTTTGGTGACAAAAGACTGAAGTACATTTTACAGGGTTACTGGGATAATACCCAATGGAACTGACTCCAGTTGTCCACAGTTAAAGCCAGTTTAATAAAATAGCTTAAAAAACAAAACAAACAATAAAACCCCCAAAACAAACTCTCCCATCCTGTCTCTTTGTTCTGTTCTCTTAATTGTCATTTTGGGGTCACCTTTCAAATAAGTTAACAGCATACAAATTATTTCAAGAAATATTGTAAGCGTTCTCTATCTTCTAGTAATAAGACAAAAGAACATACCTTTGGTGTTCTCTAGTTTCTTCCATACTCATATACATCTGTTAGAATATGAAATTGAATGTAAAGCTCTAGATTAACATTATTTGGGTTTATATACTAGATAGATTTTAGATAAGTGTGAATATGTTTAAGCCTTATTTTTTTTATCTTGAAATTAATGGTTATTGAATTTAGTTTAACAGATTTGGGGAGGATTCAACAAGATAATACCTATAAAACAACTAGCTTAGTATTGGAATTTTATTAATTATACAATGTATATTAGCTGTTATTACTAAATAAACATGACCTGGAAGTGGTCTTTTAGTTTACATTTGTACAACTTACCAATTATATTCATTTGTTTTGCTGTGTTAACTATCTCTTTTAGCTTCATTCTAGTTTGGCAGGTCTATCTATCACATGGTGGATTTATTTTTCACTAATTCAGTCTAAGAAAGAGTTCTTTGTATAATATATATTATCAGAGTCTAAAAGTAAAATATATAAGGCAGCCTGTGAATCTGATTTGATGCCAATAAAGTTATTGCTGTCCCTTTATTCAAACATAGATATTCTAAGTGTAACATATTTACAAGCAGTTCAACTTATGAAATTTTGTGTGGAACAAATATTTTCAAATCAGTAGACACAAAACAAGAAAGTGAAGTGAAACACATTTAGCACATAAGGCCCATGGCATCACAAAATATGAGTACACTATATATTTTTTCTAAATCAAAATATACTATGGCAAAGCTTATTCAGAAATTAGCTAAGAGATTTGAAATACTTGTTCTGAACTTTTAGGTATTTGAATTGTCTAGTATTTAAAGAATTTGGAGCAATGATTAGTCATTTTTTTTGCTTAATTTATCTAAATAATTATCTCAATTTTCCACGTCATTTTATGCATGCAATATAACCTTGGGCTATTTCTTTAAGGAGTTACTTGAAACAAATGACTTTCTCTGTCTTATAAAATAGAAGGTACTACATTTGGGTTGTTACATAGAAAATAAAGTGAAGCTTCAGAATTTAGGCAATTAATACAATTTTGATAAGTGTAACTAGCCAAACTGGGTAATTAAAAAGTTTGCATTGGATTATTTTGCAATTTAATGGTGTTGGCTTTAGGAAATCTGGGTATCATATATCAGGCTTCCTTGCAAATACTTTTATCCCTTGGTTACTTCTAGATAATCTTATTTAAGTAAAATATATAAACAGATTTAATAATCAATGCTTCATTCATTCACTTACTGTTTTAATTTTAAGACTTTTCATTTGATGATACTAGTTTCCAAGTGATTTCATGATCAGTAACTGATCTAATTTTATTAGTGACTTTTGTTTTGGTAGGGAAGATAGTAATGATGATCATGTTTAAGTTCAGAATCGCTTTCTCAATTCTAGATACAATGCTAATTGTGGTAGAGTGGTTATATTTTCCCAATCTTCACTTTCTCACTATTAGAGTGTTATATATCCAGAATCTTTAAAATGTAACATTGGAATACCTCGGATTATAGTACACAGAGTGTATTTCCCAAGTCCATTTGTGTTACCTTTGACCACATGATTTGATTTGGCTAGTGGAATGTTAGGCAATGCTATGCAAATAAAAATTTTAAATGTGCTTTTGCAATTCAGCTTGATATCCTCATGTATTTCTGTATTCTCCATGAAAAGAATGGCTGCTGCTATTAGTCCCAGAGTGAGATATAAAGAGCTACACCTTTCCAGACTCTTGGCCTAGAACCAATTTCACCCCATCTACTGATCAAAACACAAGAAAAATAAGTATTAGCTTCTGTTGATATGCTGGTTTCTATGCACCTGTATTGCAGCAAAACCTGACTAATACAAGATTAAGACTTCAGGTGCAATGTATGCCTTATGAGATTTTGGCTCCTTTCCTCAACTGCTTTTTTTAGGTGCAGAAATCTTAGTCCAAGAGAAACTTAGCATCCACAAAAGAAAATGAATTCAGTCATTTGGAGGTAAGGTATTATATACTTTAGTACTTCTCTTGGTCTTCACAAAACACTGTACAAATCTCATCTACACAGAAACCAAAACCTCACACAATGAGGAAAGCAAGCAATATGAAGAAGAAAGAACAGAATAGATAAATAAAAATTTTAAAACCTGAGAAGTTCTGCTTTGATAACCTGGAGTAAAGTGCTTTCCCTCTTTTTCACATTGGATATGAATAAAAATCCTTGAACTTGACTATAGAGCAACAGAAATTTCTTAATCTATGCAAAAGAGAGAAAATAGACAGAAAAACGAACAGAGCTTCAAGGGCCAGTGTAATTACAGTATAATAAAAATTCTAAGATTTGGGTCATTGAGGTCCCAGAAGCAGAGGATAAAGATGGTGTAGTTAAGCAAATTATCCAAAAGACTAAAGGATGAAAAAATTCTCAAGTTTGACAAAACATTTAAACCTACAGAGTCAGGAAGCTGAGCCAATCCCAACCAGAATAAATTCAAAGAAATTCATGCCAAGATACTTCATAGTCAAAATTCTGAAAACTCAGTACAAAATAAAAAACCTTGAAAGCACTGAGAGAGAAACGGCACTTTAAGTACAAGGGGAATATGATTCAAATGACAGAGGATTTCATATTAAAAACCATGAAGGCCAAAGAAATTGGCACATTTTTCAAATGTCAATCCAGAATCTCATAGCAAGCAAAAAATATTCTTTAGAATGAAGTGGGAATCAAGACATTCTCAAAAGAAGTTTAAGAAAATTTTTTCAGTAACCAATCTATTCTAAAAATGGTTAAATAAAATTCTCTAGATAGAAAGGAAAAAATAAAATAAGTTGGAACAGGAAGAAGGAAAAAATACAGTAAACTAATTTATAGGTAAATACAGTAGGCGTCCCTTCTCTTCCTGTGTTGCCTAAGTTTTGGTTGACTGCTGAAGCAAAAATAACATTTCCTGATGTGGTTAAATGTATATAGAGGAAATATTAAAGACAATAACATTGTTATAAGAGTCTTATGGGACTAGTAGATGACATAATGGCTACTTTGCTGGACTTCCATGGAGTTGACACAGTTCAAGTCCTGGACTTGCTGCCTTAACACTCATGCCAGGCGTGTGTGTGTGCGTGTGCACGCCCAAAATCCTGAGAGCTGAATGGAGGAGAAGGGATTGTGGCATGACCATGCCTCCTTAGGGGGTCGATTTCTCTCTTTCTGTCTATCTGTCTTTCTGGCAAGCACAATGCCCTGTAGCAAAAATCTCTCCTTAAAAAAAAAAAAAAAAAAAGAAAAAAAAACGAGTTTTCTGGATGTTTTTCCTATAGGACACATGTGTTCATCAGAGAGAGAAGAAGACAAGGAAATGAGAAAACATCACTCCAGTGGGGGATGATCATACCCTGTCCTTTTTTCTCCATTCTCTGGGATTTGGGGCATACACACACGCATTCCTGATGTGATTCTCAAGGCTCTGGGTCCAGGACTCAAACTGCATTGTCACTCATGTGAGAGCTAGTCACCTTAGCCTCTGTTATACTGCTGGCCCAGGATAAGGATATTTATTCATCACTAGAACTGGTAAAACAACACCACCAATAGACTGTGTTAAGTAACATATGTTAATGTAATACCTAGATCAACTGCTATGAAATCTATGCGAAGTGGTAAAAAGAAATTTCATGAAAGACTTGCTAAAACATGGCAAGGAAGACTGTATTCAAGACTATTACAACAATGTAGGGAAACTTGTAGTAGAGGGGAGAGAATGAACCTATCTCTGTTGAAACAAAAGCTGGAAGAGTTTTTAAGCACTGGGGTGAGCTAGTGCAAAAGTATGGGAGAGGAGTTGGCTGGTGGCATGGAGGTGGATTCCACATGACTGACAGTTCACTTTCTGACCCAGAAGCTTGAAAATCATGCCATATGCCCAAGAACCCCAGAGGAAAATGGAGGAGAAGGTATTGTGGTGTGGTCATCCCAGCTGGGGGTGAGGGGGTGATTTCTCACTTTCTCTCTCTCTCTCTCTGACTCTGGCAAGCACACATGTCCTATAGTAACACACACACACACACACACACACACACACACACACACAAAGTAAAAGGAAAGAAAAAAAAATATGGAGAACATTCATGGGCTAGTTGGCCTAAGTGATTAAAGCCTCTGTGTTCACTAATTGATTATGAAACGTAGGTATATTTCATTCTCTTATAAGGACTGGGATATGGCAAGTATGCTACCTTTCTTGGAGATTACATTTTGAAAATTTGGCATACAACTTGTTAAGAAAGATATTCCTAGACTATAACACTGGCAAGAGGCTGGGAAAAGATTTACATCTCAAATGTGCAGAGGAAAAAAATATGATTGGAAGTTTTCTAAATTAAATACTCTAAAAGAAGATATACCGGGAGCCTATACTCAGAAGAAACCTGTTTAAACTTTAGATAAGCTCAGGGGAACATTGAGGACATCTGGTCAAAAAAGATACACTGAAAAAACACATGTAAATCAAAGTGGAATTCAACAAAACAGAAAACAAAACCTGTTGAAGTTGCCCAAAGCAAGACAGGCTAAGTCAAATAATTAAAACTTAATCAAAGAAATTAAAAACATTGACAGCAGTCAGCAAATAAAATCTAAAGTGGCAATACTAAATCCTCACATATCAGCAATTAAATTAATTACCAATTGTGTAAATATTTGAGACAGAAATTAGCATGGTAAATTTAAAAATTTACCTAATGATAATAATAAGTTCACTTTACAATGATATAAATAGATTGAAAGTGAATAGATGGAAAAAGATATATCACATGATTATTTCAAAAGAAAACAATAGTGACTATTAGTATCAGGTAAAACAGACGTTAGGAAAAAATTATCAGAAAAAGATATTATATAATGGTTGAAATATTATTAACACAGGCCCGGCCATAGAGGTGCAGTAATAACACAATGCTCTGGAATGCTGGAGATCACATGGAAGATTCAGATTCAATTCCAGGATCAGCCTGGGCATGCCAGACCCTCATGTGCATGCCTGTGATCCTGGCTGATTGAGAAAGGCTGGGAGGATCAGTGTGGGATCTTGTTGAAGGTATTTTCTTCTCTCTCTAAGGAAATGAATAAAGTCTTAAAAGGCTAATCCAGCAAAAAGACATGTTGGTTCTAAATTTGTATGCAACCAACAACAACAGCAAATTATGAAAAGAAAAGTAAAATGATAGAACTAAAAAGAGAAAGAGACAAATCTGTAGTAAAATATTACCTCGACTTATAGAACGGGTGAAGAAGGCAAGGATGTAGAACTCAATAATACCATCAACAGCAGGATCATATGAACATTTATACAATACTCCACCCAACAACAGTAAGATACCTACTTTTATTTTTTTTGAGAGAGAGATTTTTTGGTGTAGGGTGTGTGTACTAGAAAAAAGGGAAAACTATACGGTGTTGGTAGAGAAAAGGATAAATAGAACAAAAGAACAGGCCAGCCAAACAAGAAACAGACCTACACAATGTCACTAACAGATTTTTGACAACAGCACAAAAAACTCAATGCAAACAATACAGTCTTTTCAACACATCATGTTGGAAGCATTAGACATCTAAGGGAAAAAAAATGAACCTAAGATTTAACTTCAAACTTTGTATAACACTTGAACAGAATACAATATAAATGTAAAATGTGATATATAAAACTATAAAACTTTTAGAAAAAAATAAGAAAAACACCAGTTTCTAGGACTAGGCAGAATTCTTAGATATGATACCAAAAACATAATCCTCAGAAGGAAATATTCATGAATTGAACATCATAAAACTTAAAAAAAAAGTCGCTCTTTAAAAATCACTGTTAAGACGATGAAGAGATAGGCAGTGTAGCGGAAGAAAATGCTTATATCACCATATTTGACAAAGAACAAGTATTAATGAATTATATTAAATTCTGAAAACTCAACACTAAAAGGAAAGAAAGCTAATAACAACCCCAATTAGAAAATAGGCAAAGGTTTATATTGCTGATGGGAATGTAAAAGTGTTTTAATTACTCTGGAAAATAGCTTGACAACACACTAAATAATAACAATAATAGTAATGGCATGCAATCACCATTATACCCCTGGGCATTTATGCCAGAGAATCAAAACTTATGCTTACGCAAATATTTGACAATGAATTTTTATTCATAGTAGACAGAAATTGAAAACATCTCACATATGTTCTGTCTGGTGAGTGGTAAAATCAACTACTGCAGATCCATACAATGGAAACCTATTTAACATTTTTTATGGGTTAATTTGTGTCCCTTCCCCCCAAAAAATTAAGGAGCAAATTGTTGATACAAACTACATAAATAAATCTCTAGATAATTGTGCTTAATAAAAAAAAGCTAATCCCAAAGAGTTTGTACTCTATGATTCCACTATTACAATATTCTTGAAATAGCAAAGTTATGGGAATGGAGAATCAAATGGAGCAGTGGTGGGAGCAGTGGACCTATATGTGAAGGGTTCAGGGTTGACTGGGGTTGATTTGTGACATGTACACTATGAGGGTCCTCACTCTCACTTTTTTTAGGGGAAAATAAGTAAATATACTTTTCCTTAAAAAAGTTTTTTGTCTTAGGGTACATGTGTTTGCCAGAGAGAGACAGAGACAGAGAGAAGGAAAGTGAAAAATTACTCCCTAGGGAGTTGATCATGCCGCAATCCCTTTTCCCTTCATTCTCATCTTGGAATTTTGGACACACACACACACACACACACACACACACACACACACACACATGCACCTGGTGTGAGTGTCAAACTGCCTTATCCAAGACTCGAACCATGGTTGGTTGGCCATGTAGGAGTCTAGTGCCTTAACCTCTATACCACCTGCTGCCCCGCCCAGTAAGTAGACTTTTATGAAAAATTTAAAAAGAGAGCTGATTTTATTTTTCCCATGCATAAAGGAAGAGGTAGAACTTGGAAGAAGTAAGTATAGAAATCAAAGGGCAACATGAGGATTTCTTGTGGTGCTTGAAATGCTCTGTATTTGATTGTATCAGGATTAATATCCTGATTTGATATTGTACCATAGTTTTATAAGATGTTACCACTGGGGGAAGCTGGTTAAAGGCACACAGGTCATGATATTATTTCATAAATATTCAAGTGAATACATGATACTTCCAAATAAAATTTTAAAAAATATATTCCAAGAATACAGAAACCAAGACATAAAGTTTTAAAACAACACAATATACTGAAATAAAACTTTTAAGTGGCAACCTCAGCACCAATTGATCGAGATAGAGATAAAATAGGAAACAAAGGCAAAGAAAAATGCAACTCAGATATTAAAAACATGATAGACAAGAGAAAAAAATGAATAAGAATTGGAAAATGAGATACAAAAAATTTTCAAATATGTAAATGGAGATGATAAAGATATGAAAGAAAATAGAGGAAATATAAGAGACAGATGTACCTGTCCATCCACTTAGAATATAAAATATGCAATTACTAGAAGTCTCATGGAACATCAGTGGATTAAGTGAAATGAAAACCATTGATGTAGGGAAAAAATTTGCAAGAGTTGATAACAGGTGAATTTTCAATTTAAAATTTTTCTGTAAAGTGCAGCAAAATATTTTCTTTATTGCAGAAGAGTCCACTTTTTTACTGATAAATTTTGGAATAAAGAAAATTTCCAATCTGAAAGCTAAGTGAAGAATCCTGTTTAGTTTTGTCTTTCTCATATATACATACAGTGGGAAGCAGAAATTCTCTCTCTCTCTCTCTCTCTCTCTCTCTCTCTATATATATATATATATATATATATATATATATATATATATATATATAAAATTATACAATATAAATATTATATAATATTTTCCCAAAGCCCTTATATTATAGCAAGTGAGGTTTATGTAATTGTCATCAGGTTATTTCCCTAGGTTGTGGTTATGTCTAACTTCTTCCTAAATTTTTTGTTATAATGCTCATTTGTTATTTTAATTATATTCAATTAAATTAATTAGTGGAATTATAGAGACAAGTTTTCTCCTTATTGTAGGCTTATAAAATACATCTGCATATTATGATTTGATCTCTGTTTTTTAAAAATCCAGAAAAAAAAATGAGATACCAGAATTTTTTTCTCTATTTTGATACACAATATGAACAGACATTAAAAATCAGTTGTAGTTCCCAACGTATTTTCCATCAAAACTAATTGTGTAGTTTCTATGAATAGTTTTAGGATATTCACTCTATCTGAAAATTGCTGATAATGAATATAAACTGAGGACATTTGACACATTTTTGTTTTATATGGAAATATCCTTTGATGGATTTTTCTATCCTTAAACTTACATTTCAAGAATTGTATAAGAGACCATTATTTTAATGCTCACAAAATTATTCCTATTTATTCAAACCATTGCTCAGAATACTTAATTGTCTCTTATTTTGATTAGCAAAAAATAATTCTTATTTTTATTTTAATGGTAATTAAAATAATTCTTAATATATTAACACAAATCTATTATAATAGCTCTTAACTAAATATAATGATTTATGTTACAGTTATCTTAATTATAATTGTTAACAACTTTCTATCCACATTATTATAAAGGCATAAGGTCATAAATATGAATATAATGGACTGAAGAGCATCTCATAATTATTCTAAAAATATTTATTACAGAGTTGTTTGTTCCTACTTAAATATAATTTCCCCTTTTTAAAAATTTTCATAGGTTATATGTCCCATCAGTAGGAAACAGAGAGAGACAGAGAGAAAGAGAGAGAAAGAGAGGGAGAAAGTCCCCTCCAATGAGGCATAGTCTTTTCTCCATTTTTTCATCCGGTTAGAATT
The DNA here is from genome assembly GCA_026018925.1 of Tupaia tana. NCBI lineage: Eukaryota > Metazoa > Chordata > Mammalia > Scandentia > Tupaiidae > Tupaia > Tupaia tana. Next base: position 64,547,643 of record JAKSZU010000008.1, on the reverse strand, counting down.
TTTGGTACACATGCACACATCCTCAGCACGTTTTTCCAGTCATCGGGCTAAGGTGCCAACTGCTTTCGGTGTGGTGTGTGAGATTTGAACTTCTTAATCACTAGGCTACAGGGTGGTCCTCCTTTTTTATTTCCTTTCGTCCTTTTTAATTTTCCCTCTTCAGGCTTTTTACTCCTGCTGATATTTTAAAAACATAGCTTCCTTAGAGTTATTATTTTCTTTTCCTTTTTTTTCCTGTACAATTGTCAGAATGGCTTATTTTAAAAAGTGGGACTTGAAAAAAAATTTTTTTTAGGTTTCCAGAGGGTCCATTTGCACATGCCAAAGAGAGAGAGAGAGGGGGAAAGCAAGAAAGCACCCTCCTCCCCCTCAGGGGATGATCACATTGCATTCTCCTTTCCACCTCTCTTCTTGGGATTTGGGCAGGCACATACATGAGTCAGGTGCAATTCTCAAGACTGCTAGGTCTTGAACCTGGACTGCTTAGCCAGCTATGTGGGAACCAGCTGCCCCAACCCCCATGCCACCAGCTGGTCTGAAAATAGTTTATGAATAAAATAACTAGCCTATAAGTAAACATAAAAATATATAGCAACTTAATATGGTTTCTCCTCTGAGATCTCCATAATGTGTACATAGGTTCACTTCACAGTGTCTGGGAAGTTTTCTTCATTTTTTTATTCTTATTTTTCTGTTTTTCCCCATGACTAGACAATTTCTAATGAACTGCTTTATACTTCACAGATTTTTTTCTTCTGTTTGATTGAGTTTGCCTTTGAAGCTTTCTGTTGCATTTTATGAAATTCCTTACACTCCTCAACTCCAGATTTTTTTTCCAGTTTCTAAAATTTCTCTTATTTGTTGAATTTCTAATGCCATACATGTACTATTTTTCTGATTTTTGTTTAGTTGTGTCCTCATCCTCTTGTATCTCCTTGAACTTCTTTAATAGAATAATTTTAAATTATTTATCAGGCAATTTATAGATAACCATTTCTTTGGGGTCAGTTATTAAAGGTTTATTTGTTTTCTTTGGAGGTTTTGTTCAATTCTTCCTATTCCATGTAGTTTTCTACTGAAGTTTGAAGGAGTAGTCATCTCTTCTAGTCTTCATAGACTGGTTTCAACAGGCAAAGTTGGAACCAAAGTTGGTTGGAACCAACTGACATGGTTATTGCTGAGTCTACAGAGGGGTATGCAGTGAATGAACTCACAAACAGCTGTTTAGGTGGGAATGGCTGCCAGCCCATTGGCAGATGGAATTGCCTCCAGGACATTGGTCAGTAGTGCTGGTGCTTGAATAAATGTCTGCTTTGTGGTTTGCAGTTGGATCTGCTGATAATGAACTATAACTACAAGTATTGTTTTCAGGTCAATTTAAGGTGTAGCTCATGCGAGGTTTCTGTGTGGACCCCTGGATAGCAAGACTGGGCCACAATCATGACAGAGAGGCTCTGGAACTGAGTCTTAGTGCTATTTAAGGGTCTAAGTAAGGGGTCAAAATATGCCAGACTACCTCTGAGGATATGATCTGGGAGGGCAGATACAGTTCTTAACATGAGAAATCATTGTCTATGATTTTTGTTTTGTTTTTAGATATGTGATATATAGTAGTACACATAATAAACATGCAAGATGAGGTAAAATAATTTATATATTCATCAGACAAATAATTTATTTGAAGTTACAAGTATTAACTTCAAAGTAGTGAAAATAAAACTTATAGAAATATTGATGATTTTGGGACCAGCAGTTAGTGTAATGGCTTTGTCACTAAACTTCCATGTAGTAGACCGCAGTTCGAGTCTTGAACCCGGTGGTTTAAACTCACGCAGGACATGTGTGCATGTGTGCCCAAGATCCCGAGGAGAATGTAGGAGAAGGAATTACAGCATGGCCATCCCCCCGGGGGGTGATTTCTTGCTTTCTGTCTCTCTTTCTTTCTGGCGAGCACATGTGGCCTATAGCAAAAAAAAAAAAAAAAAAAAAAAAAAAAAAAAAAAAAAAAAACCTCTCAAAAATAAAAAAAAGAAATATTGATGATTCTTAAAATATGAAGATGCAACACAATAAATGTATGATTATAGCATATCAAATAGAACAAATAGACTTAAGGATTATAGTGATTCTATATATTGCATCATAGGAAAAGTCATAATGCATTTTGCATAGAAAAACATAAGAAATAACCAGTGTTTCCAATAACCCATTTTTTTTTCTGTAAGTGGTAAAATATTAACACAACTAGACTACAAACTCTTGGATATATTTACATATATGTGTGTATATATATGTAAATATATATACACTAAGAAAATATGTGCAAAGATGAAATTCTCCTACAAGAAAAATAAATAAAAATTAGATACTAAGTTAGATACAGATAAATATGATTCTTCCAAAGAAAGAAGGGATGAGGACTAAGGAAACAAAAAATAGGTCAAATCAGAAATAAATATTAAAATGGTAGAAGTAAAATTATATTATTAATTACATTATATGTATGTAAAATAAAAACACTCAACTATATGCTATTTATATGAAATCCTTTAAGGAGTGCTATAAGCAAGATGGCAGACTAGAAGGCGCTAATGTTTATAACCCCACAAAAGCAACAGAAGAATGTTTAGGAAAGTCTTGAATGAAGAGTACTTCAAATCTGTTACTCCACTAGCTGGGAAAAATGAAAAAGCAAGAACAATGATAAGTAACTATATGGTATGTTTAAGGAGTAAAGGTTCATCAAGCATGTTCAGAACATGGAGTATTTCAGAAGTTTCTAGATCTTTGTGTTAGAGGAATCTTTTACTTCATAACAATGTGCATTACAAAAGTATGTTAATTTGGTAATAATTTTGTGAATCATCGATTCAGTAAAAGATCACTGGGCAGTTCTCAAAACTGAATAATGTTACCTGACATGACTTGCTTTGACAGACTTACTCTCAAGGTGCCTCCTTCACTAATACTAATCTCTTTCTATGAATGTGGAGTTTCATTGTGTCTCATGTTTCTCACACTATGGAGGTTATAGAGTGGTGGCTGCTTAGAGAAAGTTACAGAAGGTACAAGTAAAAGAGGTTTCAGGGGGGCCAGCAGATATAGTGGGTATGTCGTTGTACTCCCACATGGGTGACCACAGTCTGACTCCCAGACCTAGTGGCTTGAAACTCACTTTGGTCATATGTGTGTACATACTCAAGATCCCATGATAAGGGATTATGGCATGGTCATCTCCCTTGTAGGGGGTGATTTCTTACTTTCCCAATCACTGTCTGTCTCTTTCTCTTTCCCCAGCAAGCACACCTACACTAGGACAAAAATCTCTACCAAAAAAAAAAATGTTAAATTCAAGTCTTCTTATTGTTTATCCTCAGAAACCACAGAATGTTTCTTCTGCCTACCATTGATCAAGCAAGTCGTTGACACCATCAAAGGTGAGGTGGATTAAATTCAACCTTTCTATGGATTATGATCATGTTTCAACTTGAATAGGCTGAGGAAGTCCCAGGTTTCTGATTAAGCATTATTTCTGGGTGTGTTTGTGATGTTTTCTGTGGAACAAATTCACATTTAATTGGGTGTATTGAGGTGGAAGATCCTAATGTAGGTGGACATCATCCATTTTGCTGAAGTCTTGAATAGAGAAAAAGGCAGAAAGTTAAATTTGTTTTTAGTTTAAGTGCATAATGTAGAATCTTGATTTTCTCTAGTGTTCAGAGTTTCTGGCTCTCAGCGATCTTAGACTAGAACCTTCACCATCAATTTTCCAGCTCTCACGCCTTCAAACTCTGCTATTGTCCCTTCCGTGCCTACGACTTGCACACAGTAGGTGGTTGGACTTCTTAGCATTTATACCTATGTGTGTCAATATGTTGACTATAGTTTATGTGTGTGCAGCCCATTGAATAGAGTTATTCCAGATAAGAAGGTGTGTGAACTGAGGGAACAAGATTTCTTCCCCACCATCACCTCTATTATACATACTCAAAAGATCATAGTGACTTAAGAGTAGGGCAACTACAGTATAAACTTTAAAATCCATCTGACACATGATGCTGCTTTTTAAATTAGGGCCCAGTTCTGATCTGAGGAAGTTAAAACATGTGGCTCTTGGTTGTGTTTTCAGCCGCTTCTTGTTCATATAAGTTTCAATGTCCTAAGGACTTTTCAAGTATATAATTATAATTTGTGTGTGTGTGCTCTAGTATGTTTTGTTCATAATAACAAAATTACCTGCACCTAGGTAATTTATAAACATACAGATTTATTCAGTTTACAGTTTGGAGGTCCAAGGTCCAGGGGCCCTCTGATGAGTGTCTTATTTTCATGAATAACATGATGGAGGAGCTTCAGCATAGCACAGCCCATCTTGGACTTCCCTCTTATTATAAACTCAATCATGGGGGGCCCACTCTGATTCTAATTACTTCTCAAAGTCCCACCTGTCAACCCCATAATCCAGTTAAGCCTCCAGTTAATACCTTCCCAATGAAGCCAAATTCTAACACATGTATTTTGGCGGGGGTGCATTCAACAATAAAAAATTTGTTTTAATAAATGGGAAGCTACTTCCAAAAAATCATGAGAATTCTATAATTATAACTGAGTTTCACTCCAATATGTAAAAGTTGTGCCCCACAAAGATGTACAGTTAATTTTAAGTAAGAAATTGTAAAAGAGAAAAAAAATTACTTCAAGCATGTTCTCTCTTTCTAGAATTTAAATAATATGGGGAAATGCCATAAGATTCTTATCAGATAATTCTCCTAGAAGAGCTGATCAAGGACATTCTTAGGATTCTCAGAGGCCTTTTTTTTTTATTTTTTGTAACTGAACAGGGTACTGGCCAAAGTCTTAACAAATAATTTTGAAGCCACATAATGCGTGGCATTATGTTTTAATGGCAGAACTCTAATTAGCATCCTTTCCCTGGGCCCATTAAAAATTATAAACATTTTTATACATGTCAAAATTCATCTGAGTTCCAAAGGAAGACAAAATGTAAAAGGATTCATAGTGTTGTATAATAAAAGTATGAAAATCCCAACATGAAATGACACTATAAATAAATTCAGAAACATCAGAAAAAATGAATTTGTATAAGCACCCAAGGTAAAAATTATAACTTACTAATGAGAATACCCAATAGAAATAACAGGTTAAAAAAAGAAAATGGAGTCCAATCTTTAAACTGCTAAAAGGAAATAACTTGGTGCCTAAGGTTTTCTTTCCAGCTAAAGTATAATTTAAGTCTGACAGCTAAAAAAATACAAAATTATACAAAACCTCAGAAAATTTAGCTCCAACATATTGGATTACAAAATAGATGAAGAAAGTCTAGCAAAGACAGAAATGAATTTAATATAAATTGATAAAATACGGATTTAAAGATGATATTTACATTTATATTTGTGGAAATAAGAAATAACTATCACAAAACAAAATAAACATCTATTTGTAACAATATGTTTAAAAAATGTATATGATTTCAAAATGAGAAGTGACAGCAGCCAGAGAAGGTAAGACCATATCAACTCCGTTCTTGTCCTCGGTTAACATATAGACATTAATAACATATAGGTGGTAACCGAGGAAAGTAAATGCTATCTAAAATCTTAGTGTGGTAGGCAGATCATTGTGTCTCCTGTAAAATGTTCCCATTCTAATTACTGAAACCTCTGAATATGTTACCTTATATAAGAAAAAGAATTTTGCAGATGTGATTAAGTATACGAGACAGAAAGCTTAACCTCAATTAACCTGCTGATTTTACTCATGTAATTGTGAGGGTTCATAGAAAATGAAACAAAAAAGCAAAAGTTCAGAGTTGGAGACGTATTTAAAGATGGTCCACGGCTGGCCTTAAATGGGGAGGAAGGGGCCATTGAGCCAAGGAATGAAGAAAGCCTCTAGAGGCTAAAAAAGGCAAAGAAACAGATTTCCTTGAAAAGCCTCTAGAAGGAATGCCCCTGGCTGGCATCCTAATTATGGTCCAGAAAGATTCATTTTAGACATATAATCCATAGAAGTGTAAGTGTAAGAGAGTAAAATGGTGTTATTTTAAGCCATTACATTTGTAACAATTTTTTACAGAAAACATATACAATAATTTATTCCTAAATATCAGAAAATTAAAATATAATACATAATATCTAAATAAAAAGAAGAAAAAATAAATGCAAAATGAAAAAAATTAAATTGTGAAAAATATTATAGATCTTTTATTTGTGAAAAACACACATAAAACATCTCACAGGCTAGTCGTAAGTAAAAGATTTGAAAACTCTATTACAGGTAAACTAAAGACCAACAAAGCAAAGCAAAACAAAACAAAACAAAAACCAAGTCAGGTATGGCAAGCATCAATAGTGTTTTCTTCTGACTCCCATATCCCAATCACTTTCTAGCCAAGATGGCTTTATGATAACAATGTCAGATGGTGCCACATACATGTCATTGCTGTCCTGGAAAATGCTTTTCTTTTCTTTTCTTTTCTCTTTTTTTTCTTTTTTTGTAGAGGTTTTTACTATAGGGTGTATGCACTGGCCAGAAAGACAGAGAGAGGAAAAAAACAAACAAACAAACAAAAAAAAAAACAAAAAAAAAAAAAAAAAAAGAAAGACAGAAAGACAGAAAAAAAGTGAGAAATCAACCCCCAGGGGGGATGGCCATGCCACAATCCCTTCTCTTTCATTTTCCTCTTGCAGCCTGTGTGAGTTTAAGCCACTGGGGTCCGGGACTCGAACTGCAGTTGACTACATGGGAGTCCAGTGACATAGCCATTATGCTAACTGCTGGTCCCAGAAAATGCTTTTCGGATAGACACATAAGTCAGTCTCTATTCCCCACTATTCCTTGCTGAAATATGGATGCTATGGCTATAAATTTAATACTTGTCCTATATCTGACACAAAATACTAGATGGCAAAAATGACTGTTGCCCTTTCATCATTGAACTGTTCAGCTAGTATAAAACATGCGTATTTGCAAAGTTTTCTTATATAAGAGATATGAATTCCTATTTTTAAAATTATTGCTTAAGTTTTTGTGTTTCTTTTCTTCTTTTTCTTCTTTTCCTTTTCTTCTTTTCCTTCCTCCTCCTCCTCCTCCTCCTCCTTCTTCATTTTTTCTTTCTTTCTTTTGCCATAGGGCAGGTGTGCTTGCTGGAGAGACAAAGAGAGGGAAAGTGAGAAATCACTCCCTCAGGGGGATAGACAGACTGTAATCCCTTCTCCTCCATTCTTCTCTTGGGACTTTTGAGTAGGCATGCACACATACCTGGCATAATTTTCAAGCTGCTAGGTCCAGAACTCAAACTTTAGTCAACCATGTGAGAGTCTATCACCTTAATTACAATATCACCTGCAAGTTCCATTTTTTGTGTCTCTTAAACATAAAGGCATTACTGATCCTGAGCAACAATTTTAACTTAATGCAAAAAAAAATTTATGTGAACAAACAGCATAGTCATGACTTCTTAAAATATGGAATAATATCTCAATACCATAAAAATGCTGCGGTTATACTTCTAAAACATTTTTTGAAATACACTGTCTATTTATATGCATATACATATATCCATGTGTGTATGTGTGTGTCTCTGGAATTCAAGTATGGTATAATGTCAAAGAGACCTACTGATGTAATTTACCATTTATGAATAACAGACAAAAACAGTGTCATTATTCTTGCATGTAGACAAAAAGCATTTGATCTAATTCAAAACATAAATGTAATTTGAAAAATTCATAAAATCTAAAAGTAGACTGAAATTCTCTGAATTATATAAATGCTGCTTACCAAAAAACTATATCAAATATTGTATTATAATGACCAAACATCTTTCTTGAGATCAGGAATATCACATGGACATCTGATTTAAATTTTCATATAGTGGCAATAACAACAAAATTTACCAGGCATTTCAATTTTGTTTGAATAGCATATCAATTTTAGTTTTAATACTTGACTAAGATTTTCTATTGACTTTAACACCTTCAAAAATTAGTCAACATCATTTTTGCCTTACATTGTTGTCAAAATTTACCTATTATTCTCATTGTGAAGAATATGAAATAAGTATTTATACCTTGAAACTTGAGATGTAAATGAAAAATCAAAACTGTATTTGTCCCATAAGGCCTTTGAAATAACTCCTAATAATCACTTCCTAGTGTTCATTGTAAAATCTTTTCTCCTTATTTGTAAGTTAGGCATTTGACTTGCTTCTAACAAGCATAATAATGGTAAAAGTGATAGAAATCAGTTTCAAAATTGGGTTATAAAAGACTAACTTGTTTTACTTACACTCTCTCTTTCCCACTCATTAGTTATAATGAAATAAATTGCCATGTTGTGAATTTTCTCATGGACAAACAAGCATGTCGATTACCTCTAGTGAGCAGCCAGTAAAGTGCTATGGTCTGAATGTTTGTGTCTTCCTAAAATTCCCTTGAGAATACAGGAAAAGTTTGCAAGTAAACCAATGAAATACAAATGTTGTGAGTCTCCCTATTACAAAAGTGATTGTTTTACAAGATGAGAAGATCACTGGAAGTGAGTGATACTAATGCTTGTTTTTTTTTTATTTTTATTTACATTTTTTAATACGTTCAATCACATTATTTAGCTTACAAGGTGATCATTTCAATATATGAACATTTCTCCCCCAGTCGAGTTGATCAAAATATAACACTACCTCCCTGTCTCAACAATGCTGTCTTGGCATCCCTCCTCCAAATGTCCTTCCCCAGGCCCCACCCCTCCACACAGCCCACATCTGGCATTCACATCCACCTCTTGTGTTTGTACATCCTTTAGCCCATCAGTTTCAGTTATAGAGTGCGGACATTCGGTATATATTAAGTGGGGACATACAGCGAAAATGCTTGTTTAAAGGAGGCCTCACAGAACTGCCTTGCCTTTTCTACAATAAGAGGACCCAGAGAGAAGTTTCCAACTATGAACAGGAGAATGAGCTCCTCCAGACATAGAGCCTGATGGCACCTTGATGGTGAACTTCCCAGCCTCTAGAACTGAAATAAATAAATGGAAAAAAAATGTGCTATTTCTAAGTCGCCTGGTTGGTGGTAATTTGTTAGAGTATCCTAAAAATACTAAGACACAAGAAATCAAAACCTGAAGAATTGAAACTGCCCATGACGAACAGAATCTAATCCAGAAGAGTGAGCATGGGAGTGATTCTTCCCTACCTGAGTCTTCAAGTGATTGAGACATTTCAATTGCATCCTTGAGATAGTATGAAACAGAAAAACTATACCTTAGCTACAAACCTGAGATTATACATTTTGTTGTAAGCCACTACTTTTTGATGCGACTTGTTACACAGCATTAGAAAATGCAGGCACTTCCCTTCTTTCTCTGTCAGCCTACTACAATGGGACAAATCATCTCTGTGTCTTACTCATAGTTCTGGCCCATTATTTTATGAGTAAAAGCTGAAAATAAAACCCCTTTTGGTATATTTTAAAGTATAAATCTATTGACATATTAACTATTTTTAAATGACTGATAACATATGAGAGAACCATACACTGAGATATGAAAAGTTTTCGTGCTTCTTCAATGACACTACAACAAATTTGGAGTGGAGTCTGCTATTAAAAATAGAATCAGTCACATGATGATTTAATAAATGCTGAGAATATAGGAAAAGTTTGCAAGTAAACCAATGAAATTCAAATGTTGTGAGCCTCTTCATTTTGCTTATTTTATGTAATGTTTTACAGAGACAAAAAGAAAGAGATACTTACATCTTTGTGAAACTTTTCACAAAGATGTAAGAAAAAGGGAAAGGGAATTTTTAAGAGTTTATATTTATTTTTAACATCATTAAATATACTGGCAAAATATATAGTGACATCTGTACTGTTAGTACAAAAGCAAAAATAAGAATACAGGATTAGTTCCAAAATGCAAATCAGAAATAATTGTATATTTCTTGGAAAAGTTCTAGGTCCTAAAAAGGTGCCTACATCTCTCTAAGTAATTATATAGACTTTCAAATTTTAATATGTGTACTAAGATCCAAATTTGCTGCATCCACTGGCGGACACAGTCATGTGATGTGCAACAAGATCAAGGACGCAATTAGTTGTTCTTTTCTTCCTTTTAATTAATTTCACTTGTGAAGTATTTCCTAAAATAGTATTAAAGGATAGGCTACAAAGCATCCTATTCTTACATAACATCAATAAGTTTGAAATGGAAATGTTTGATACCAACAATAAGTACATATATAGGTTTTTGACTTTCAAATACTGAAAATAAAATTAGACCCATGAGTTTTGAAACCTTGAACACTTAAAAAAATGGATTTATAATTTTTTTCAGATTTAAAATATTGAACACTTTAAAACAATGGATTTATAATTTTTTCAGAGTTATATTTTATAGAGAAACAAGTTTTACATATTTCTAAAAAACCTGTTCTAAAACTTTGTATGTAGGGACCAGCAGTTAGCGTAATGGCTATGTCACTGCGTGATTTCTCGCTTTCTGTCTCTCTCTGTCTGTCTGGCAAGCACACGCGCCCTATAGCAAAAAGTTCTCAAAAAAAAAAAAAAAAAACTATGTGTGTATTTATACAATAATTAATACATTCAAGAGTTTACAAATAACATATATATTTAAAAACATAAAACTAAAAGAGAATTTTGCATTCTTCTCAACTCAACCTTTTGATTCCCTCTAGATTGAAAACTATGTTGAATTTAATGTTTATGCTTTTATTATGTTTTAAAGAACATATCCATACCTGCATGCAGTCAGAAAACTATATTTATTTATTATCTTTTTATGTATATACTCTAAATTTTCACTTTTCCTGTAAATATGTGCTCAGAATGTTCCCAGTTTTCTATTACTATAAATATTGCTGCTCTGAACATACTTCTGCTTGCCACCTGATATACATAAAAGTATCTTCTTACATTAGGTAACTGAGATTGAAATTTCTGGGTCTTAGGTTGTATACAAGTTCAGTTTGTTCAGACAAGTTCAAATAATTCCCTCAGGTGTTTGTACTTATTACACTTTCATTAGCCAAGCTTGAGATTTCTGTTTTTCCATTTCTTCACCTACATTTTGATTTTAGCCTATCCTAAGTAGGGTTTTAAAATGTCATCTTGTTTGTTTTTTCCATTTTCTTGATTATCAATGAAATATAATAATATTCATCAATTTACTTACTATTTCCATTTCTTCTGTGATTTGATTGTCTATTATTCATGTACACTATTTTTACACAGATTTAAATTAATTATATAATTAATTTTTTCACCAAATATAAGATATACATGCAGTTTTATTTATGTTTGTTTGTTTGTTTTTGGTGTAGGGCATGTGTGCTCATTGAAGAGAATCAGAGAGAGAAAGAGAGAGAGGGAAAGTGAGAAATCGGCTCCTCAGGGGGATGGCCATACTTCAAAACCTTCTCTTCCATTCTCCCTTAGTATATTGGTCAAAGATACACATGCATCTGACGTATTTTTTTCAAGCCACTGGGTTGGGAATTTGAACCATGCAGTTGACTATGTAGGTTCCTGCTACCTAAACCTCTACACCACTTGCTGACCAGCAGAAAAAAATCGGATATCCGCTTTATTTTTTAAAATTTTGTAAATACTTATTTTACTTAACTTTATTTATACATTTATTTTATTTTGACCAGAGAGTGACAGAGAAAGAGAGAGAGAGAAAGAGAGAGAGAGAGAGACAGAGAGAGAGAAAGTAAGCTGTTGCCACGTCCGGGACTTGAACTACAGTCAGCCAGGTGGGAATCCAGCGTCCTTGACCACCATCCCACCTGCCAACCCCTGGATATACTCTTTAAACTGAAAGCTTTCTAGGTCAGAACTGTCATAGCTTTGAAAAAAAATGTATTTTCAAAACTATTTTTCTTTCAAGCTGAAGGATAAATTTATTTAATATTATGGGGCTGGCAGGTGGCGTAATTGTTAAGGAGTGGACTCCCACGTGGCTAACCATGGTTCAAGTCCTGGACCTGGTGGCTTGCTTTATTTAATATTAGGTCATCAGAAAAGTCATGATGTATTTTTCGTTTTTTTTTTTTTTTTTTTTTTTTGAGAGGTTTTTGCTATAGGGTGCGTGAGCTTGCCAGACAGAGAGAGACAGAGAGATAGAAAGCGAGAAATCACCCCCAAGGGGGTATGGCCATGCCGCAGTCCCTTCTCCTCCATTCTCCTCTCGAGATCTTGGGCACGCATGCACATGCACCCGGAGTGAGTTTAAGCCACCGGGTCTGGGACTCGAACCGCGGTCGACTACGTGGGAGTCCAGCGACATAGCCATTACGCTAACTGCTGGTCCCCATGATGTGTTTTTCAGGTTTTTTTTTTTTTTGAGAGTTTTTGCTATAGGGCACATGCACTTGCAGAAAGACAGAGAGAGATAGAGAGACAGAAAACGAGAAATCTCTCCCCGGGGGGACAGCCACACCGCAATCCCTTTTCCTCCATTCTCCTCTCAGGATCATGCGCATGCACGCACATGAGCCCTGCGTGAATATAAGCCACCAGGTCCAGGGTTCAAACTGTGGAAGACTACATGGGAGTCCAGTGACATAACCAGTATGCCAACTGCTGGTCCCTATTTTTCTACTTTTTTAATTAAAAAATGCATCATGACTTCCCAAAGGACCCAACATTTTTTTTTTTTTTTTGGAGAGGTTTTTGCTATAGGGCATGTGCGCTTGCCAGACAGACAGAGACATAGAGACAGAAAGCAAGAAATCACCCCCCATGGGGGATGGTCACACCGCAATCACTTCTCCTCCATTCTCCTCTCGGGATCTTGGGCACACACGCACACGCACCCGGCGTGAGTTTTAAGCCACCGGGTCCGGGACGCAAACCGCGGTCGACTACATGGGCGTCCAGCGACATAGCCATTACGTTAACTGCTGGTTCCCTACCCCAAAGGACCCAACATTTAAAAGAGATTTAACAGTAAAAAACACATAGCATTCTCAATTGTATTTTTGTGAAAGAGTATAGTTTACATATTGTATAACAAAAACAAAATATATAAGAAATATTTTTGAAAATTATAAAGTTAGTAGTAAGATGTATAGTCTTGTTATTAATCTTTTTTCATCATCAAATACGAACACGTGTACTATTTTCTACAGACAATTGTGCATTGAAGGCAAAATGGACACTCTTGTTTATTTTGTATTACCAGCTAAAAGCTCACAATTAAAAATAAGATCTATAAACTTAATTTCCAAGTTAGTTCTTTTACAACTGGCAGTCTATAACTCACAGGGATGGCAGTGTCTTATTGTAGGGGTGACATTACTTAGCTGCCTTGACAAGAATTATACTATGGAGGGATCAGCAGTTAGTGTAATGGCTAAGTGGGTTAGTATGCTGCATTACAACCATTTTGCATAGTTGTGTTTGCATGGGATTATAACCGTTTACTTGCGTGCATTACAATGATACTTCTCAATAGTAGGAGTTTCCAAATACTTTGATTTAGTACTTTATCTAAGATTATATTTGAAGTTTTGCACCAAGCCTCTGAAACAGTTCTCCATAGTATAATTCTTTTTTGTTTTTTGAATAGGTTTTTGCTACAGGGCACGTGCATTCGCCAGAAAGACAGAGAGAGACAGAGACAGAAAGCGAGAAATCACTCCCCAGGGGGGATGGCCACGCCGTAATCCCTTCTCCTCCATTCTCCTCTCAGGATCTTCAGCACACACACACGTGCCCAATGTGAGTTTAAGCCACCAGGTCCGGGACTCGAACGATGGCCAACTACATGGGAGTTCAGTGACATAGCCATTATACTAACTTTTGGTCCCATAATGTTTTATTGTAATTAAATAAACTCATCTTCTCAATTAGATATTTATATCACCACTTCAAATGCTTGAAGGTCACTTTACAGGAAAGTTATTATATTTTTCATGTGGTTTTTACTGCTATCAAAAGAATTAAGTTAATTACAAACTATTTTTGTTGTGCCTGAAGACTGTTTAGCTGTACTGTGTCAAAGAGTGGGGAAGTGAAAACGCTGCTCATCATTTGTATTACCTATTAAACAGAAAATAAAACGGTATCAGAGAGAAAAACTGATTATGTGTGTTTGTAAAGTGAACTTCATATTGATAATTTCTAGGGTAAAATGGAGTGACCCTAAGAGAAAACTGCTAATTATTACAGGATTTCTCTGGGGGAGGGGTGATAAAACAATCAAGAATTGATTATGATGACTATTGACAGCTCTCCGAATGTATTAAAATCAATAAAATTCACACTTTAAAAGAACAGATTGAATGTTTTGTCAATTAACTCTTTCACTTTCTAGAAGTAGCTATGACTCCAAAGAAGAAAATGGCTTCTTATAATATTTTTATTATTAAAGAAACATGAGAGAGGTAATTTCCAGTGGAGAATTGGTATATTTTGTAAATAGACATTTTTAATTTTTTTTTTTACTAGAGTAAAATCCATGGTGGACAAGGGAGTCGGTGCATTTCATCACAACCATTGCGTGCATGTGTGCGTGTGTGTGTGTGTGTGTGTGTGTGTGCGTGTGTGTGTATCTCCTGTTCTGCTTCTTACCACCACCACTAGAAAAAAACAATAGTGGAAATAATAGTCGCAGTAATAAATTAAAATGTATAAAAAGGACTTTTCTTTGACACACACTGTTTTTCTTGGCATAATCAAGAGGGGGAAACAAATTGCCAGGCAGGTAAATAGTACTTAGTGAAAATGATGAAGCCAGCCCTGTAGCAAAGTGCTTAAACACTGTGCAGAGAGAGCCAGATGCCATGTGACTGACAGCAGTTCATACCCTAGTGCCAGTGGCTTGAAAAATATACTGGGCGTATGTGTGCCCCGGATCCTGATCGCATGCAAAAATAGAGGAAAAAAGAATAAAATGTGATCAGGACCCTTTGGGATATTTTCTTTCTCTGGAGCATGTACATACCAGTTCTCGGGGAAAAAAAAAATGCATCTACATAAGACGAAAAGAAATTATTTAAGGATATTAGGATACTTTTAAGTAACTGCAGATTTTAAATACTTATTAATAAATGATACATAAAGCCTAGATCATAATAATGATTTATACATATAGCTAAATCAATCTTTCATCAAAAATGACATTAATATTTTTATGAAAAAAGTACAAATTTGAAGTGTTAATTGACTTGCCCCAAAATATCACTCTTATATAACATAATATAAATAGAATAAAATAATTTTCTATGACTAACCCACAGCCATTAAAATAAAATATATTTTTTGAAAAAGCAATTAATATGATAAAACTATAGAATAAAACAGAATCACACAGCTTAACTTAATACTATAAACCATATCCTACACATGAATAAATATGACTTCTATTATTATTCACTCTCCCATTTACCAATAAGGATACTGTCAAGGCATATGTTTTTGTCAAATTATATGGATTACATTAGAGTTGCAGATTATATCATGAAAGTCTTATCTACTGTGTATGAAACAACATCTTTGGATGTATACCATTAAAAGATAATTTATTTAATATATTTTCCTAAATATTATAAAATATACAATATATTCAATTTTTGTTTATTTTTTAATATTTGCTATTATTTTTATTTTTAATTTTTTCCCTTTATTTTTATTTTTTTCATTTCATTTTCTTTTATACATTCAATCACATTATTATTTGTCTTACAAAATGGATATTTTAACAGATGAACCTTTCTCCCTAGTACAGTTTATGAAACTACAAAATATCTTCAACAGATAATACCACATTTCTTTGTGCCATTAATGCTTTGCCTCTCTATTTTCCTTCTAAATGTCCTTCCTCAGACCCTCTTCTTTCACACACACTCTTATCTTTTATTTACATCTATATACTGTGTTTCTATATCCTTTAGTCAATTAGTTTCAGTCATAGAGTGCGGACACTTGGTATATATTAAGTGGGAACATACGATGCCTCTCTTTCATAGTTTGGCTTGCTTCACTCAGTAGCAAATCTTCCATATTCATCCACTTCCTGACAATTTCTATTTTAATATGTAATTATAAAGTGAATTACAGAGATAGTGTATGTGTTATTTTAATTCTACATGTAAAGAACATACTTTGAGGTATCAGTAGTTAGTGCAATGGCTATGTTGCTGGACTCCCACGTAGTCAACTGGGGTTTGAGGCCCAGATCCGATGGCTTAAACCCACACTGGGCACGTGTGCATGCATGCCCAAGATCCCAAGAGGAGAATGGAGGAGAAGGGATTACAATGTAGCCATCCCCCTGTGGGGTGATTTCTCGCTTTCTGTCTGTCTCTTTCTGTCTTTCTGGCGAGCGCATGCACACTATAGCAAAAATCTTTCAAAAAAAAAAAAAAAAAAAAAGAACATACTTTGGGACAAATTAAAGTGGACTCTGAGTCTTATATCCATTTCTAATTTACTCCATTGCTGATAGGTCCACTCATTCTGAAACAATCAGCTATGCTTATATATACCTCTGTACATTTGTGACACTATTCTTTCATTGTTCTACAATCCTGTAGTCATCTGCCAAATTTCTACTTAGGACTAAATCATTACTCTTCAAAAGTTAAGTACTGTAGGCTAGATATGTACCTCAAGTCAATGTTGACTAATATCCTAACAACTACTGCCTGGTGGCATGATGACTCAAATAGTCACTGAAAGCAGAAAAGCCAGGAAAATGATTTACTATTTCACTGATACTCTATCTTAAGGAATGTGGCATCATTAGAAAGCTCCATGCATGACTGTACATGCAAGATGAGGAATTTTGTAAAAATAAAGTGGTTTCTAATGAGCAAAAGTTGTGGACTAAAGGGAATAAAACATCCAAGTGATCTAAAAATAGCACATCAAAGTGCAACTGATTGTCCTCCCATGGGTCAAAACTACCAATTAAAATATATTTTAAATTATTTTATTTTATTTATTCATTCATTTATTTTAATTTGACCAGAGAAAGGCAGAGAGAGAGAGAGAGAGAGAGAGAGAAAGTGAGAAAGCAAGCCACCAGGTCTAGGGCTTGAACCTTGTCCATGTGGGAGTGTCCAGTGCCTTAACCACTACACTACGCCACCTGCTGGCCCCCCCAATATTTATAATTTAAAACCACTAATTTCTTTCAAATGACATGTCTAATGTAGTCAGTCCTTCTGTTTTATTGTATTTTCTCACTTCTCTTTTCATATTATATAAAGAATCCAACTCTTCTCAAATCTAAGCATAAGCCCTCAATAAATAATATGTATTTTTATTTGACAATTTGCAAGTGAGAATGTACAGGATTGGAAAAACAAAGCAATGTAGAAATTTAGAAAAGTCAGAATTTTTACTAGATCTTAGTAAAAATCTTAATTAGTTGTTCGAACAAATCACATCTAATTAAATATAGTGTTTGGTTACCTTAAATATTTTATCTGTATTATTCACATCATTAATTTGGTATGTATTATTATAGATTGGATTATTTTCTATACATTCACTCATTTCTCTCTTGGTATTGATCAGTGAATTTATAGCAACTGACATTGAGATTCAAATAGTCATGTAGTAGGAATATTTTATGTCTATTTTGTTCTTTGGCACATGTATCGTCTTAAGAGGAATTTGGAATAATCATTTTGTTTCTAGGCACAGCATGATTTATCCTTTAAAAATAAACACAACTTCTCATTTTGGAAGAAAATAAATACACGCTTTACAAAAGCTAAGAATTCTGTCATACTCTTTCCCACAAATTTAGATTGGTATAGCAATATTATGGACCATCATATATTTTAAATATAGATCGCCTTTTAATTATTAATACTAGAAGAATTATTTTTTAAAGAACAATTTCAGTTTCCAAACACAAAAACTACTAGGTAACTCTAAGAAAAATTCTTCACCATGTTGATGATTCATATATCTCATCACAAAATAAGGCATTTATTTTTAGATGCAGTAGACATATTTTCATGATTAAGGTTAATGACATAGCTCATTGCTATTCAAAATCTCACTGAGAGAAGATTTCAGGAACAAGGTACCAGTGGGAAGCAGACACCAATATTTAATAGAGTACCACAATAGAAAATTGCAAACTACAGAATGCTATTTGTATTTATATTCTGGTTTGCATTAACAGAGCCCAGCACTTCACACTATTACATAGTGAAAGCATACATGGTTTCCATAGGGGAAAAAGGGGGGGTGGGAGTGAATAAATAAGAAAACATAATATGAAAAAAGCCGCTGGACATTACTTCATTTTTCACTCAGAAAAAAAAATCTGGTTCTCAAGAAGATATCTCAGGAAATCATTTGTAATGATGCATCTCTAATGGATGGGAATCATACAGTATAGCCATTGCAAAAAGCAATTGAAATCCATTTTTGAGGCAAAATGAAAAGACTCGCTGTTGTGTTGACAAAGGTATTGAACTTACAACTGTCTACATGCTGGCATATCATAAAGGGGTTTGACATGGAAATTTACTCAGATTTAAGGTTTCTTAAGACATTCTACACAAAGTTTAAAATAAAAATCAAACTGTAGTCAAAAAGGAAATGTAGCACCAACCCAATCTACAATGTACTCGGTCTTTTTTAAAACATTGCTCTGGATCAAAACAGATAAAAGCAGATTTACCCTAGTCTCAGAAAAATAAATGTCCCATGCCATTGTCCTCTGTACCTACCATATGCTGCTAATTGCAACTAAAGCAAGTAGAGAAATATGGCTCTCATATTGCAATGAAACCTAATTAATTGTAGTTAGGGATTCACTGGCACCCACATGCCATGTGACTAAAAAATGCAGCTCTGGGGGGCCAGCAAGTGGCATGGTGGTTGGGGCGCTGGACTCCCACATGCCTGACCACAGTTCAAATCCTGGACCTGGCAGCTTGTTTTCTCACTCTCCCTTTCTATCTCTGTCTCTCTCTCTGTTCAAATTTAAAATAATAATAACAATGACAAATAAAATTAAATAAAAAATAATTGCTTTAAAATGCAGCTCTGGTTGAGATTTAGACATAATTCTCAGTTTTGTGAGTCCCAGATTTTAGGGGTCTGTGTTATCTTTCTGCTTAAAACTTTTAATTGTATTTAATATCTAAAAGTTTATTTAATGTATTACATCCATGAATAAGAGAAGCTGAGAGCCCTTCTAACAAGGTCTTGATGCCATGTTTCACCAGTCCAGCCTCAGCCAGCCCTTCATCATCGGAAGGTGCACCTGGGGCACTGAGGAAGATCTCAGCAGATAAACCTGAAACCTTCCCGGGTGGGCCAGTCTCATGGAGCATCAGGTCTTACCACTGAGCCACAGCTCAGGTCAGACACCTAGTGATATTTATTGTTCTTAATGCCACAGTACTTACTAGGATCATCAACATGGGACAGTTAACGTTTTTCAGTCTCATTGCTTCCATACTCCCTATTCTTCCCTATTCTTCCCTATTCTTTGCAAATAGATTATGCTGTGCTTTAAGCTCTTTAATTTGTTCCAGTTTATAAACTTCTAAGGAATCCATGTTACTTAAATAACATAGGTGATCAGGGAATAAACAATTAATACATATAATAGACAAAAAATAGATAGTTATCTGCTGAAGACAATGTATGTGTTAACATCTTTGATTTGACTAACATGCACTGTATTCGTGCTGGGAGAAACTATGTTGTACACTATAAAGATGAATAGTGATTAAATGTACATTTTTAAAAATCACAAATAACGAGGAAGCTAATTAAATAAATCATATGCATGTCAAAATCTCACCTGAAACATCAACTCCTTATCTCATGAACCTCAGAAAGACTGTTCATCCAATTTTATATTTGCCCTATCTTCCCCCCCAAAATTGTGTATATGATATTGAGATTTTCAGTCAGCTAAAAAAAAGCCATTTACCCTCTGATGGATTTGCCTTGATAAGGACATCTATTTATCTTCCAAATGGACTAAAATATATCCAGTGAATGTGGCGTTAATTTATAAATTTTTTTCCTCATAAAAGAGTGCACTTTGTGTTTCAAGAGGCTAGCATACTTTACAAATGTTGGAGAACAACTATATATGATAAATATGAAAACAAGTAGAATAATGATATATAAAGCCAAATAAAAGTAGCTTGAAAAAAGGATTTATTGCTCACGTAAGTTTCGAAGTACCTTGTTCAGCTGCATGGAAACGCTAAGTTCTTAAAGGATCCATGGATTTCATTTCTCTTTTGTCAGCACACAGTTTTTACCTCACAGTCCTAGTAGATAACCTAGCTCAGGCACCACAACTGTCATAACTATTGTCAGTCAGCAGGAAAAGTGAAAGAATACAATGGAGAAAAAAAGGATATATACAAGCCTAAAACTGCGTCTTTTACATGGAGCTTATTGACCAGAAGTTATTTATATAACCACATCTGGAAAGAACAGATGTTAGGTCATTATTATTTTTATTCTGAAAAGTCAAATGGGAAATAATTAACAGGGAGTTAGAGAAGAAAGAGAGGCTAGTAAACTCTGCCATATCTCCTAATTTGAAAGTCAGAACTCATAGTAAAAATTAATAAAAGATTGGTACTATACATTGAAATTTACTTGGAACACAATATACCTAATTTTCACATTAAATGGTTTGAAGGAAAGGAAGCATGAAGATACCATGTAATAAATAAAAAAATGTTAAAGGCAAATATCAAGGGTTACTCTTAACTCCTAACGCTTAAAGGAAAATTGTTGCCAGAAAAGTTTTATAACTTGGCCATAGTCAAATAGTCTAATAGCTTCATAGTCTAATAGTTAAGGGACCCAGATCCTATATGACTGTGGTTTGAATTCCAATCCCAGGGCCTTGAAAAACTGCCAAGTGCATGTGTGCATGTGCCCTGAATCCTAACAGCATGGAAAAATGGTAGAGAAGGGATTGTGACGTGACAACCCACTGGGGACTGCTTTCTCACTCTCTCTCTCCTTCTGACTCTCTCTCTGCAAAGTGCACACACCTTCTGGCAATTGAAAAATAAGAATTAAAAAGTATCATAACAAAAGAATATAGTTATTGTAGAGAGGTAGACAGGAACACTGTAACTTTAAAAATCTTTTCATTTGATAATTTTAAACTCATGAGTTTTTTTGATATTAGTAACTGTATTTATGCCTTTCTATTCATATCTTCACAATATTAGTATAGAATCAAGAGAAAAACATCAGTACACATAAATATAAATTCTATGAAGGCAGGAACTTTGTTTTATTTATTGATACATAACCAGTGCCAAGAGGAGGGTCTGGCACATATACACAGACATACGGACACACACACACACACACACATAAACATTGTGCTCGTTAAGGATATGTTGATAGCAAGTGCATAAAATAATGAATTTCAAACATTTATTTCCAGAAAAGAGAATAAACGTAATAATATATCAATTGCAAAATCAGTATGTACCACATTCTCAGTATCTCTTCTTTGCCCATAACTTCATTCCTGTTCTTTGCTTTTAATTGATCCTCTGCAAATATCATGGTTGTCACTATTCATTGTCCTAAATAATGTTTCGAAGAATAAATGTCACATGTGCATTCTATGGATACTTTTATTAATGCAGACTACCACTGATTTGCAAATTGTTTCTATTACTTGGCTATTCCTAACATTTCCACAAATGCACTAAAATTTCTATTTAGCTGTCTTTGCTTTATTTTATTTAACTATTGAAATAGTGTTTAGAAAAATTATTAGAAGACTTTTTTTATTTTGGAGTTTGCTCCATGTAACAAGCAAATTATATTAACTTTGTAATTATTCCAATCTAACTTAGTTTCATTTTTTTCTGATAGTTAAAACAAACAAACGAAAATTTGTCAACTTCCAAAAAATAAAGTAAATGAATTTTTGTATCATCTAAAATATAAGGTAAAAGAAATTTAGATGGTTTTTAAATAAGATGAAATATAGTATTTAAAATTAACTTAGAAGTAAGTACTATTGATAAATAATAAGAATAATTTTAGAATATAGATTGATCTCATTTTAAGTCTTGAAAAATACATGGTACTTAAATTTTTAAATTAAATAATTTTTTTCTGAAATTTGTGTATATAAGAGATCTGTTTATCAACTTTAGCTTTCAATATTATGGTTCAAATTTCAACCAGCTATATCTTGATTAGACTGAAAAAAAAACAGAAATAATTGATTCTTGTTTGCTTATTTTGCTGTTTTACTAACTTTGAATTTTCACAGCAAATGTGAAAAATGATTAATTAAGTCAATTAAGCAGAAAGATAAAACACTTGACTTTGGGCCAGGTACTGTTCAAAATTACTTAAGCATATTTATTCTTATAATCTTCACTGCAACCAAGTGAAGTATATTTTTATCTACCATTACAAGTGGGAAGATAAGGTTCAGAGATACATGTAATAGATAAATAATTGGTGAGTCAAGTTAGTACTCTGGATCCAGAGCTCAAGTTCCATACCACAGTCCTAGAATATTTCTTTTTAGGGAGCTAATTTGCTTAATAGTTTATCTTAATTTTAGTTCTCATCTTAACTGGTAATACTAATGTGGTTATTATTAATGTTACTACCCTCTAATATCATTTTTTGATATTTATAAGTTTTGTTTATATTTAAGTTTTATGTGCAATATCATTCAAAATTTCCCAACAGTTCTATTATACCATTTTATTGAAGAGTAAAATGAAAGCTTAGGTAGTTAGTGAACTTTATTAGTGTCAATTTAGTATGAAATCATTATCAGAATATGAATTAAGGTTTGCTATCAAAAAGTGCATCTGGGAACCAGCAGTTAGCGTAATGGCTATGTCGCTGGACTCCCACGTAGTCGACCGCGGTTCGCGTCTCGGACCCGGTGGCTTACAACTCACGCCGGGCGCGTGTGCGTGCGTGCCCAGGATCCCGAGAGGAGAATGGAGGAGAAGGGATTGCGGCGTGACCATCCCCCCTGGGGGGTGATTTCTCGCTTTCTATCTCTCTGTCTCTCTCTGTCTGTCTGGCGAGCGCACGCGCCCTATAGCGAAAAAACCTCTCCAAAAAAAAAAAAAAAAAAAAAAAAAAGTGCATCTAGGAGGAACCAGCAGTTAGCGTAATGGCTATGTCGCTGGACTCCCACGTAGTCGACCGCCGTTCGCGTCTCGGACCCGGTGGCTTACAACTCACGCCGGGCGCGTGTGCATGCGTGCCCAAGATCCCGAGAGGAGAATGGAGGAGAAGGGATTGCGGCGTGACCATCCCCCCTGGGGGTGATTTCTCGCTTTCTGTCTCTATGTCTCTCTCTGTCTGTCTGGCGAGCGCACGCGCCCTATAGCGAAAAACCTCTCCAAAAAAAAAAAAAAGTGCATCTAGGGAACCAGCAGTTAGCATAATGGCTATGTCGCTGGACTCCCATGTAGTCGACCGTGGTTCGCGTCCCGGACCCGGTGGCTTAAAACTTACGCCGGGCGCGTGTGCGTGCGTGCCCAAGATCCCGAGAGGAGAATGGAGGAGAAGGGATTGCGGCGTGACCATCCCCCCTTGGGGGTGATTTCTCACTTTCTGTCTCTCTGTCTCTCTCTGTCTGGCGAGCGCACACGCCCTATTGCAAAAACCTCTAAAACAAAAAGAGTTGAACAAATTTAAAACCTAATTTGCTAATGGGTCTTTAAAAATCTTTCTGTATTTTAAACACTAAGAGAAAACTGTTGTCAGAGATAATTATGGCTAAATCAGAAAGCCGAAAACTGCCAAATTACAGAGCTTTATATTCAAGGTGAGAGTAGGATGGAAACACATTAAAGACACATGGGAGTTCAGAAGTAGAGAATGGATTTATCAAGGTAAGAGGAAATCATTAGACAAAAGAAAGATAAGTGGTAGAGAAGACCACACACAGAATTATCTACAGTATCAAAGATCAATCCCTCGGAAAGAGGAGTTGAAATCTTTTTATCTTTTAGAATTACTTATGCATATACAAATGTAATAAACTGCATAATCTTTGCTCTAAGCAGGGGTCCCTTCATCATTACAAACCTATTTCCCTTTATAACCTTCAAATTAAGCAATGTCACTAGGTATTATATATAGGTACCCAAAATGACTGGATGATATCAGTCTGCTGCAATACATATTCTGGTATACTTATGATTACATCATTGTAAGAAACAGTCTTCACGAAATCTAGTACTGGATATTTTACTGTTCAAGTAACCTCACAAAAGTGAAAGAAGCAATAGATCGGGTATATAAAATTGAATTAATTTTGCTTAATATATAGTTTTCCTGTCTCATGACAAGAAACTTATTTTTGCTTTCTCTTTTTTATTAATAAATATAATCACAAAGGTAAGATCATTGACTTCTAATTTCCTAAAGAACTCTAAGCTAAGTAAAATGTGTTCACTTAAGTTATGTAAGGTTTGGGAGGTATGTGTGTCTGAGTGGGTGCATCTTTGTGAAGATGTATACATGTTTTATGTAGAAACTGCTCTTTACTATCTTTCTAATAAAAAATACTAAAAATAGTCTTAATTATTTATTGGAAATAATCTTTGAACATCTGCTATGTGTCAACCTCTGAGGATAAAGTGGTAAACTGAAAACAGTTTAGTTTTGCTCTTTCCTCAGATCAGAAGCAAAAAGTATACAAAACACAAATAAAATTTTAAAAAATCATCATGAAGGAAAAAGAAGGCTGAATTAGATTTATGTTCAATGGCAGTCTTATGAAAAGCAACTCCATGGAGATGAGACTTGGGTTGAGATCTGAAGGATGAGAAGGAGCTGGCTTAGAGAATGGTGAGGGAGGGTGGCAGCTGAGAGCATTCCAACTATGAATACTACTGAAAGCAATGACCATGTGAAGAGTGTGATGTGTTGAAGAATGAGGAGAATTCCAGTATGGTTTGATCATAATGATCAGGGGCATGATGACTCGAAATGAGGCCAGCCTGAAAAGGTGGTTTGAATTGCATGGGCTGTTAAAGAAAATATGCTATTCATAGCAAAGAGCAGTATTGCAAAGCCCTTTTCCCCAACCTTTCATGAAATGAAGCTACTATTCTAGAACTTCCAACTGGCAAGAAAATCATCACTTGAGGGACCAGCAGTTAGCATAATGTCTATGTCGCTGGACTCCCATGTAGTCGTCCGCGGTTCGTGTCCTGGACCCGGTGGCTTAAAACTCACACGGGGTGCGTGTGCCGTGTGCGTGCGTGCCCAAGATCCCTAGAGGATTGCGAAGGAGAAGGGATTGCGGCATGGCCATACCACCTGGGGAGTGATTTCTCGCTTTCTGTCTGTCTGTCTCTCTCTGTCTATCTGGCGAGTGCATGCGCCCTACAGCAAAAAAAATCCTCTCCAAAAAAAAAGAAAATCATCACGTGAGTTGGAGCACTTTATAATACTAGATGTGAAACAAAATAATAAGAATCTACTCTGTGTCTTAATTGCCATTATGATTTCTATCCATTTTCCTGATTAATGAGCTTTCTTGGCACACCATGAGTCCCAGGTATTATTAATGAACTTATGTGAAGTTAATACCATTCTACACACTCGAATGTGACCAGGCATGTAGCAAAAGTCATCAGACACCCAAATACTCAGTGAAATGCAAAATATGTAGAAAAACAGTGGGCAATGTGTTGTGCTCACAATGAAATTTGGCTAATCTATGTTAGCCATTATCAATTAATTTTAATAGTCTATTCTTACAAATATTCTGACTCAAAATAGTCTCCATTAAAAATAGTTTATATTGGTTACATTTTTTCATCCATTATGTTATAGTAAATTGATTGGTAGGGCATATATTTTAGAAGGTACTAAATCATTTTTATTATCAAAATATTAAAAATATAATTTCAGTAAAAAAATAAAATTTGAGAAATATGTTAGTCTTAATAATTGACAACGTCTGCATATTCCGTAAGCCCAGCACATCCTTTTTCTTGTTTATTGGTTTATTTGTTTGTTTTTATATTACATTTTTTGATTCAGGCTAATTTCTACTACTACTATTATTATTTATTAATGTGCACTACCATAAATTTTGCACCTCAATCCACTTTAATCTTTGGTTTTCGGCCACCTTGAATTTGTTAAAGTTCTTCTTACCTGCTTCTGTTCTATTGAAATAGTCTTCCTATGCATCCCTTTTGAATAGTTAAATTCCTTTTTTTGATTTTTCAATTCTTCTTCTTTTTCTAGAGACAGATTTTTGCTATAGGGTGCTTGCACTCACTGGAGAGACAGAGAGACATAAAGAGAGAGCTCATCCCCCAGGGCTGATAGTCACACTGCAATCTCTTCTCCTCCATTCTCTTCTTGGGAATTAGGCATACACACACATGCACCCAGCCTGAACCTATTTTATAACATGAAGTGTGTTCTCTATGCCTATGACAACTGAAAATTTTTATTGTTTCCTATGAATCTTTAATTGCAATTAGGGTCTCTTTCTTTCACTAGGTTTTGTTTCCCGAGGGCAGAATCTATACCTTTATTTCCTGTTATAAATTAAATTAAGTCAAAGAAGGAAAATAGGAAAAGAAGAAACCCACTTAGTTCAAAGTAATCACTTTGAGCCGAATTTATTATCTGATTGTGACCTCTCAGTCTTTTTTTTTTTTTTTTGGGTGTTATCAGGATTCCTATTTTGCAGAGTAGATTAGAAAACTAATTTTTTATAGATAGTTGAACCAGACCTTAAGTTAAAACACTTTGTCTCATTTACCCATGCTTTCTACTTCTATCTAATCACATCTTACCTCAAAAATAATAACGGCCTTCAAAGGTTTCCATTCAAATTTCTGCATTTTCTTTTCATAAGAGAACCATAACAGTGCTATTAGAATTACCTGACATGACTGGTTATAAAAAGCTCCAAAACAGTAGATGTCTCTAGAATTTAACACACACTCTTGCTACTCAAAATGTATATACTAGAAGCTCATTAGAAATGCAGAATCTGAGAGTCTTGCCCCAAACTTACTAAATTAGAATATGTATTTTATCAAAATCCCCAAGTGATTAGGAATATTCAAAAAGGACTGATAAAATTCACACGCCATGAGTTTACACTCACCAAGTGAAACAGTTGTACCGCTGTGTTATAAATTGAAAGTATTTATTACTAAAGTGTTTATGTACCTCCTAGCAGATCCATTATTAATATACCATAATATACCAAGAAATAATATGCTCATGTACTTCCATGACTGAGTCTAAATATTACCAGCTTTTAAAATTGGGGAAAACCAGTTTTTTTTTCATAAGGGCTTGTTGTATGGCATTTTGCACACTTAATTTTATAATATAAACATAATTTTAGGGCAAATTCCATTCCTTACTGTGTTCTGTTTTGTTTAGAACTTGGAATGTTACACCTAAGATTTTCCCAAGTTCGTCAGGTCATGAATAGGTAAACTAGACTGAAATAATGGGCACCAAAACCATGATTCTTTCTCTTTTTCTTCAGTGTAGAGTTTTGAATATTCTTATACTATCCCAAATATCCCTGGCTGTTAAGGAGTCAAGGTCCAGATGTGAAAGGCAACCATAGACAATAGTCTAATGATTTATTCAGAAGGCTGCTTTCTCACAGAAATTTACTGCAGGTTTCTGGAAACAGACTAAGGCTGAGAGCAAAGCTCAGAAGGCTTAGTAGGTGGTCCTCAGATCACCACAGTAGAAAGGAAAGAAAGAAACAGGATTGGGTAGAGTGGGAGGCTGGGCTATAAATCTGTCCCAGAAGAGTCCATGAGAAGCTTTCCAGCTGAATTGGCCCTTCTGAGTATGCAGGGTGTCTAGACACATGCATACTCCTTATTAATCAGTCATTAGAATTAGGATGCTAATTTTCTTGGGACAAGAGACACGGCTGGGTGAGGCAGTTCTGTTCAGCTAAGGCAATTCTTTTCTGTTTTGATGGAGAGATTTTTGCTATAGGGTAAGTGTGCTTACCAGAGAGACAAAGAAAGAGACAGAGAGGGAGAAATCACCCCACAGGGAGATGGCCACAGCACAATCCCTTCTCCGTTCTCCTCTTGGGATCTTGGTCATGTATATACATGCACCTGGCATGAGTTTTAAGCCTCAGGGTGGGGAACTCAAACCCCTGTAGATTATGTGGGAGTCAAGCAACATAACCATTACACCATCTGCTGGTCCCAAGCTAAGACAATTCTTAAGAAGGCTGAGAGTTAAGGACTAACTTCAGCAGCATGCCTAGTCATAGTGGGAATAAATTATTCAGATTAGAAATAGTAGTTTGTCAGTGTCCATCATATTCACTAATATCTACCATAAAACAATTCACATTAGGATACCATAAATCCTTTCCATAATCATAAAACTGTCCTTTCAGCAGGTCTACAAATGGATTCTCTGAGATCTGTGAATCCCTTAAAATTAAATGTGCACAAACATGCTAAAAGACATATGATTCTTTTCTGTGGAAAACATTTCTATTTTAAATTTATTTCTTTTACCAAAATTTTTTCTTCAGTAAATCAAAGGGACCTGGAGTCCAGAGAGTGATAAAAACCTAGCCCTTTTCAGTAATTAGCATTTCAAGCTAACTTCTCTGGACTTACAGCTTCTGATTCAAATTGTTGGGAGATATTTATCCTTTATCCTTTCTTTGTTCTAGTGAGAAAGTAGAAACTGGAATGGGGATAAATAAGACAAATGTCTCTGAAAGTTCTTTTTGTCTTTCATATACATATTTGAAAATTGAGCAAAATTGTCTCCACATTGAGAAAGACCAGGAATAGTTATTTTCTAGTTAACCAAACATTAGATAGCATTTTTTTTTTCTTAAAGTCCTTCTCAGTTTTTAAACATTTGAAAGACAGATTGAATGTTCTTATTAGTAATAATAATTCATTGTAGCACAGAGTAGAGACATGCTGTGGGCCATAAATTTGGGGATGTGTAACTTATATAGCAGGTCAAAATTTTTTATTCACTACATCTTCTGTCCTCCTTCACAACTTCACCCTGCAGGAAAGTGTTTTAGTTCAATATTGAAATGAAGTTTTGCTAAGAGGAGATTTACTTTATTGGAATGCCTACACAGAATATGTTAGAATCATTTCTTGATCTTTCTCATCACAGTGAGGTGTTCTGGATGATGGAATGGTTAAAAGATGAATCTTAACCCAAGGGAAAGGGCAGAGAAACAAAGAAGGGAAGAATATGACAGGAAAGAAAAGAAGGAAGTCTGACCAACCAGGATGAAAGACCCCTTGTGTCCCCTTCCAAAGAGGTTTCAGTATTAATTGAAACAAGATTGGACAGGAATCATCTTTGCATAATCTATTATTTATTACTACTTTTAAGTAAGAAACAACTTTCTCTGGTACTCAAGAATATGTACAAGCTAGTCAAAATAGAGTGTTTTATTTGCAAGTGGCCCCAACGTGATTCAGTTATGCCCCTATATCACTTTTCTCAAATAGGTTTTAGGGATAAAATTGTCAAAATTGGGTAATAAATCCTACAGTATGTTTGAAACTGTGAAAATAAATATCGTTTCTTATATGTGAATTACATATTAACACTAATTTTAATAATTTTTTAGTCCCAAATCAGATCATAATATTGGGAGACATATCACAACTTGAGTAACATGCAATGGTAAAACAGTAATATGATTTATTTGGACTCAAATAAGGAAAAATAATACCTCCAAGCTGACAATCTGTTCTTAACTAGACGATGCATGATGGAAGAGAGTTAATGTAATAAATCAATGTCAAAAAGCATTTTTTCTTCTGGTAAATAAATAATTGGCAAATGCTTAGTTTAGACTGGTAATGGATGTGAGACTTGGATTGCCATAGGCAGAGGACACATCAGGGTTGGTTTGGTGCTTTGTGTGAGGTGTACATTTTGGCAGGGAAAATCTGGAGGGTTAGAGGAATGTAGAGGTTTATTTGGTCGTATCATTGCTTAATAAAGAAGAGACTTGCTATTTTCTGTAGATGTCATGGAGAAGCAACTACCAAAACTTAGTTGTCTAACTAAAGCCAAAACTACATTTCCTGCCTTAGATCTTAAGGAAACAGGAGAGATGTCAAATAAAAAAATATCAGCTTGGTTTATTATCATTATTACCTCTCCTTTCACTACTTTTCTTCCAGGGGTATAAATTCCAGAACATACATAAATAACTGTGTTACTTGATGAGTATAAACAACACCGCTGATAAGACAACACACACACACACACACACACACACACACACACACGGCAAAAACAAAAATAAAAAACCCTCTTTGTGTAGGAAATTTATTTGTTCCATACATTGAGTGATGGAAAGAACACATTGTTAGAATCAGACTTTTTAGTTCAATGGTCATATACTAGCTACAACCTTTAAATGATTACAAATCTCCCATCTATATTTCCCACTTTGAAAATGCGAAAATATGTTTTTCAGAATATAGAACTAAAATGATAAGATAATAGAAAAATAGGTAGCAGAACTTATCTCTTAGCATACACCCTATAATTTTTCAGGTCATTTATAATTTCCTTTGGATGAATGAGTTTTAAGGTGGAAAATTGGCTTGATTTTAAGCAGACCAAACAAATCCTAAAATGAACTGACATGACTCAAAATGTTCCTTGAGTTTTGGCCTTAACTTCTGTGTGAAATGATGAATTTAATGGCAATTAGACAGAAACAAAGGAAAGCATTTCAGGCACAATTATCAAGCTGCTAATATTCTCAGTGAAGCACAGCATGATTCGTTTCTGTTGCCTTGTTCCGTTCCATTTGGCTAGAATCCCAATTTATCCAGGCTTTCATGTATGGTTGAAATCAGAGAACGTCTCATGCTTCCAGATTTTTTTCCACTTCTTTGTCTAATACAACACCTGCTTTCCTATGCTTTTCTTTTCAATAATCCAGAGACTAAAAAGCAAAACACAAAGACTCATTTCTACTCTTTTTCATTGGAGTAATTCTCCTTTCTGTTTTTCTTAACTTTCTAATTTATATTCTCTTAAATTCATCTGGTAATATGTCTTGTTTGTATTTGTGTGTGATTCTACAAGCCTTTAAATTTATCAAAGAGATTGTTTTGGTTCTAACCACACCTAACTGAATCAGCATGCCATTCTTAGAGGTAATTGAATATAAGAATCATTTAAAATATTATTTAGGGATACTTATATAATCCAGAGAGTTACATATATTGAAAGATACAGGAACACAGACCACTGTACTTCTAATCTATTTGCTTCTTTCTCTTCTGATGCTCTTGACTGCCATTCTGCTAAAAAAACAAACAAAAAAAACCCAAAAAAACAAACAAACAAAAAAAAAACACCCTTTTGTTAATCCAATAGTTGAACAGCAAAGATTCATCTTACCTCATTAAAAGAGATAAAGGTGAATTTAAAAAAAAGGCCATGATTTTGGTTGTTTTTGTTACTTTTGCCCATTTCTGAAAATTGAAGAATCTTGTTCAGTTTTTTTTTTTGGCTCTTATAAAAAATATAAAGTTTAATATAGCCAGAATCAAACTTTGGTCTCAGAAGTGTGAAAGTGTGTGTGTGTGTGTGTGTATGTATATACCTTCAAAAATGTTGAAGTTTAGGGGACCAGCAGTTAGTGTAATGGCTATGTTGCTGGACTCCCATGTAGTCGACCGTGGTTCACGTCCCAGACCCAGTGGCTTAAAACTCAGACCGGGCGCATGTGCATGCATGCCAAAGATCCTGAGAGGAGAATGGAGGAGAAGGGATTGCAGCGTGGCCATCTCCCCTGGAGCATGATTTCTCGCTTTCTGTCTCTCTCTCTCTCTGTCTGTCTGTATGCACCCTATAGCAAAAACCTCTAAAAAAAAAAAAATTGAGGTTAGGAGACCAGCAGGTGACGCGGTGATTAAGGCACTGGACACTCCCACATGGTTGACTGTGGTTTGAGTCCCGGACCTGGTGGCTTGCTTCATCACTTTCTCTCTCTGGTCAAGTTAAAATAAATGAATGAATAAATAAAAAGTTAAATACATAAGTCTTTATTTTTTTTAAATTGAAGTCCAAATAGTGAAGAAGTATAGTAAAATAAAATTTGAATTTTTATATCACAATTTTGAAGATTTTTCTCTTCTCCTTCTGTCTTTCTTTATGTCCCAGTGTCTTTGGTATATACACATACAACCACAAAAGAGAGAGAGAGAAAGAGAGAGAGAGAGAGAGAGAGAGAGAGAGAGAGAGATAGCGCACCTGTATGCCTTATCTCTATATTAACCAGGTGCTGGAATAAAGAAATACAGAAAATTAAATTCAGCTCTTTTCTCAAAGTCACATTATTCGGATTTGCCAGTAACATGGGACACAGAGTCCAGCTAATAGAAAAGTTCATGTTGTGTAGCTGAAGGATCAGCATTTAAATGTTCAAATAAAATTTAAAACAAATTCATCAAGAAATTTCAGCATGACGTCATAAATAATTCAATTTCTCCACATAAATCCAGAATTTTAACCATTATCAATCATTCAAACAAGAATGATGGAAAACTAAAAACAAAGCTCCTCTCAGAAAAATCATGATTTTAGGTAGAAAACATCTTATTTGCGGGTTTGTAAGAAACGGTGCTGGTGAAAGTGGAAGGAGGAATGATTTCCTTTGGAGATGAAAGTCAAGGAGAAAAGAGAAATACTTAAAAACATATTTGCAGATTTAATCATCTTGAAGTAAATATTTGCCAGATTTTTTAAATGCAGAAGACAAACGGCAGTATTTTGCTTTTAAGGTCTACAGACTTAACAGACTGATTTGGGACACCTGTCTTTAATAACACAAATCTTGAATGTGTGTGCAGAAACCTGAAAAGCTTATGTATATTTAGCATAACAAACAAGTGAGATTCTAGAGGCAGGTGTTATGATAAAATAAATAAATAAAATAAGTGTATCTGTAAAACCCTGACAGATGAGTAAATAGAAACTGAAATGATCCTATGTTGAAGTATTCAAGAGTTCTTTAAATTACATCACCATGCATTTTTTTCCTCAAAGTATAGAATTCTGTTAACAAGAAGGCAGAATTAGCTTTAGAAATGGTAAGTGTATAAAATCATTGCTTCAGAATGTCAAGTGGTAGTCAGTGCTAAGATTATGTTGCTATAATAACCATTTTCCTTACATTTTCCCTACATTATCCTTCACAGAAAAGATAATCATGACAATACCATAGGTACTTGTTTTATTGGCATCATCCTCATTTCTAGATGTAAATCCTAGCCTAAGCAACCAACCATGATCAAATGATTGTATCCAGCCAAAGATTAGTTTAGAAAAGGAAACACCTGAATTCTACTGTTTTCTTTTATTATTTATCATAAATTGCCTATAAAAGTTTATTTTTTATTTTTAAATGTGTACACTAATTATGATATGATCTATTAATCAGTGACAAGACACCATGTCATTGATAGTGTCTCACTACTTATTTTCAAATTGTCAAGGATTCCAAGATTCTCTGCTACTTACAAAAATTTTCTCATGTCTACTGCTCTATTTTAAAAGCATACACTAAATTGTACAAGAAACAAATAAAAATGTAAGCATTTCAAATATATAAATTTTTACACCTGTAACATGTCACACATACAAATATTTGCACACATACATGTGCACATGTGCACACCCACGTACCTGTAAATGATTTAACTATTTGCCATAATTCAAACATGGATTTTCAGGTATTTTTGGGTTAATTTACTTAGTGTTTCTGGAGGAAGAGAGAGATGTATTTATAGCTTTCCTAAGTAGTATCTTACAACCTTAAGATGCTTTTAAAATAGAAACTGTAGGAGTTGGCATTTTAGAATTAATTTGGCCCTTTGGGAGATTTTTTTTCTTTCAGAGTCTTTGTAAAATAAATTTTCTCCAAAATAATTCAAGGGAATTGATGATAACCATTAAAATAATAGTAATCATATGTCAATCAGAGGCTTGCCAGTTAAAGTTTATTCAAAACGTATTTATAATAGACCTAATTAGATCCAAGCACTGAACTAAATTGGTATAATTTGCAAACCTTCATCAGACGGTAAATCTTGTAGAAAAATATTGCCCTTCATATAAGCTTAGGAATCAATAGGGGTATCTACCTATGTGCTCATTACTAAAAGGAAAAAATACAGAAAACCATATTTTTATGCAATGCAATGATTACAAATGTTCAAATTTGCTGTGAAAGAAAATACAACTCAGATAACTATAAAAAAATACATTGAAGTAAGTAATCCATGATTTACAGCACCTCCTTGGTAGTTTTAGTAGAGATATGAAAGACCTGATTAAATATCTAAATACATCAATCATAGTAAGACTCAGAAGCTTGATTTTGAACTAATTATTTCTATTTCAAAAATTATTTTACTCTGTGTTTTCTAAAGCCTCTATTTGCACTAACAGATATCAATTTCGCATGAATGTTTTTTAGCTCAGGAATACTGAAACTTCTGTCAAAAGTGTATTCCACTTTCTTTTATTAATATGCTAATAACTTATTTTCACTGAGTAGTGTGAAAATCATCTTTTATGCTATGCCTAACATCTCAGATATTCCAAAGCAATAGTCAAAATTATAAGCAAGACTTTGTGCTCCTAGCAATGGCTATTAATATAACTCTAAAATTTTTCCAGACAACCTATGGAGTGGATTTAATTAATTTTCTATAACAGAATAAAATTGCCCACAAATTCAGGAGTTTAAAACAATGAACATTTACTATTTTAGATATTTTTCCAGATGAGAAAAAACAATATGTTTTTGAGAACGCTGATCCTGATTCAAAGTCTCTTACAAGTTTCAGTTAAATAGTCACCCAGATGCAGTCATCTGAAAGTCTGACAAGGGCAGGAGGGTATGCTTCCCTGATAACTCAATGGTATTAATAGAAGGGATCAGTTGATTATCTCCATTATGTGTCTCACCACAGAGATGTGCTACATGGCAGCTGACTTCTCTCCAAAGAGTGAGTTTAAAAAGAGATAGACCAAGATGGAAGCCACGTTATCTTTTATATTCCAGTCTCAGAAGTAACATCCTATTATCATCACCAGTTATATGCTATTAGTATCATAGATTAACCCTAGTACAAATTGGAAGTTGGCTGCATAACAGTAGAAATGCCAGGAGGTAGGGGTTATTGGAGGTCATCATGAAACCAGGCAGCCACACAGATTTTAAAATTAAACATATAGTCTTAGATATTAGAGTATTAAATATATTTCCTAAAAGTTCCCTCCAATTAGCCCATCAAGGTTACAGGATAAAGATCAGCCTAAAGCCACCTTTTAAAGCAAATATAGCATACATTATTCTACTCTACTGTATGTCATCACTCTTTTATTTCTAGGGCTTCTGTTCTACCTGTTGTCCAAAAGAATCCCCTACCTAATCAGCCTGAAACATGGCTGGCATACACATGACTGTCCAAGACCCAAGACACTGCAGGACTGAAGAAGGTGATCATAGGGTGAATAGACCCTGTGCAGGTTACTTCTTTCTCTTGCTCTCTCTCTCTCTCGCACACAAACTCACACACACACGCACACATACTCTTTAAATAACTCTCACATATATATGCATGTACTTTATTTTAAAGAAAAAATTACCAACAATAAAGAAATACACAATAAACAAGAACCTATTATATTCTGCCTTAAAGAAACTCACCTAATCTGCAATGACATGCACAGACTGAGATTGAAGGGATGTAAAAAGACATTATGTAAAGTTCAAATAGATTTTTTTAACTATATTTTTAATTATTTTAAAAGCCAAAGGATGTCATTATATGTATATTAATAAAGGATCAACTTTACAAAGAATTTAACAATTGTAAATATGAGTACCCCCAATATTAGAACCCTCAAATATATAAAGCAAATATTATTAGACCTAAAAGGAGAGAGAGATTTTAATGTACTAATACTTGGGGAGTGTAGTATTTACTCCAACCATTAGATATTAAATGTAATTAGAAAATCAACAAAGAAATATCAGAGTTAAACTATACATAAATCAAATGGACCTGACAGATATTGGCAGAATATTTCATCCAAGAGCAACAGAGCACACATTCTTCTCAATAGCAAAGGAACATTCTTCAGGTAGATCATATATTAAATCAAAAAGGAAGGCTTAACAATTTACAAACAAAAATCACATCTTGTATTTTCTTTAACCACAATGTAATAAAACTAGAACTCAATAAGAAAAAACACAGAAAACATCTAAATACATAAAAACTAAACACCATCCTGAATAAATATTGAGTCAATAAAGAAACTGAGAAAAAAAATATAAAATTCTTGAAACAAATGTTTCAAGAAATACAACAGATTATAATTTATAGGATATAGCAAAATCAGTACCAAGAGGAAAATCTAGAGCAATAAATACACACATCAAAAAAAAAAAAAATTAAACAGAGTGTTGGCAAATAGGCAAACTAATGATGGATCATAAAAACTAGCAAAAAGCCTGAAGAAATCAAACATAAGAGTAGAAAAAATGAAATACAATCGGAGCAAGGAAAAAAATAGATCAATGAGAAGAAAAGTAAGGTTTTTGAAAGGACAAACAAAGTAACAAATTATGAGCTACACTAAATAAAAATGAAGAAAGAGTAAGTGAAATAAGACTCAAATAAATAAAATCAGAAACAAAAATGGAAACATTACCATTGAGATCACAGAAATACAAAAGACCATTGGAGACTCTGCTCTGGGTGGGAAACCCACAGCAAATGACTAAATTTATGGACATATAAAATATACCAGGATCGAACCAGGGACAAATAGAAAGTCTCAACAGTTCAATAATAAGCAACAAATTAAATCAGTAACGCAAAGTCTCACAAAAAAAAAAAAAAAAAAAAAAAAAAAAAAAAAAAAAAAAAAAAAAAAAAAAAAGCCTAGGGCTGGAAGGTTTCACTTAAGAATTTTACAAATATTTAAATATATAACACCAATTTTTCTCAAATTATTTAAAAAGATTCAAGAGAGAGAGTCTCCCAAACTCATCTCATGGGGCCATTAATATCCTTATTGAAAAACAAGACAATGACACAGCAAAAGAAAGAAACTACAGAGCAATATCCCTGATGAATAGGGACAATTAGATTTTAAAATGTCTCTGTACTGACTGACATGCATGGCATTCCCTTTTGAAAAAGCAATGTAATACACTGTAAAGTTGTATGTAATTCAATGTAATAAAAAAATAGATAACAAAAAAAAAATCCTAACAAAATTCTAGCAAAATAAATTCAATATTACATCAAAGGACATCATTATTAAGAAGAATTTATCTTAAGGATGCAAGAATAGTTCAATATATGCAAATCAATAGGTAAAATATTATATCAATAGAATGAAATATAGAAACCGTATTATCAGGACCAGCAGTTAGCATAATGGCTATGTCACTGAACTCCCATGTAGTCAACCATGGTTTGAGTCCGGGACCCGGTGGCTTAAAACTTACTGGGCGCAAATGCGTGTGTGCCCAAGATCCCGAGAGGAGAATGGAGGAGAAGGGATAGCGGTGTGGCCATCACCCCTGGGGGTGATTTCTCGCTTTCTGTCTCTCTGTCTCTCTCTGTCTTTCTGGCGAGCATATGAGCCCTATAGCAAAAACCTCTCCCCCCCAAAAAAAAATAATATATATTATCATATTAATAGATACAGAAAAAGGATTGTATAAAATAAACGTTTAGGACTAAGACTCAATGAACTAGGAATTATCTGTTGATGATAATGTGTATGATAGTAACATTAACTATACTAATATACAGTGTATCCATGCAGGGAAAATTCATTTTCTAAGCTATAATGATAGACAGTAGTTAAATGTATGAAAATAAATAAATAAATTAATTAATTAATTCTCTTGCCCCCCCAAAAAAAAAGGCACTTGTCTCAACATTATGAAGGCTGTATATAAGAAAGCCCACAATTAATATCATAATTAATGGGGAAATATGTAATTCTTTTCTTCTAAAAATTACAGTAAGACAACGATTCCACTTTTTTCACTCATATTCATCATAGTACTGAAAGTTTTAACTAAATTGTGCAGGAAAAAAAATCAAGGGGATTTAGATTGGAAAGGAGGAAATCAAATTGGCTCTTAATGAGGATAGTATAATTAAATATGTTAAAAATACTTAAAGGATTTACAAAAAATCTCTTAGAATTGATAAATGAATTCAGTAAAGTTGCAGGATACAAAATCAACATTCAATAATTAGTAGCATTTTTGTACACCAATACTAAACTTGCTGAAAAAGAAATTAAGAAAGCAACCTCATTTTCAATAGCTACAAAAAAAAAAAAAAAAAAACCCTAGTAATAAATTTAATGATAAAACATAAAGTATGTATGTGGGATAAGTTAATTTATTTTTGTTTTCTACTACATTCTGCTTATGGAAGAAAATTGGTAATTCAAAACACATTCTTGGGACCAGAAGATGATGTAATGTTTATGTTGCTGGACTCTCATGTAGTCAATCACAGTTCAAGTCCTGGAGCCACCAACTCACCAACTTAAAACTCAGGCTTGATCCAAGTGTGTGCATGCCCAAAATCCTGAGAGGAGAATAGAAGAAAAGGAATTGTGACATGGCCATCCCCCGTGGGAAGTAATTTTTTGTTTTCTGTCTCTCTTTCTCTCTGGAAAGCACATGTGTCCTATAGCAAAAATCTCTCTTAAAAAAAAAAGAAAATTATTTAATGATAATTTGTTTTTATTATTATTTTTTTTTTTTGGAGAGGTTTTTGCTATAGGGCGCGTGCACTCGCCAGACAGACAGAGAGAGACAGAGAGATAGAAAGTGAGAAATCACCCCCCAGGGGGGATGGCCACGCCGCAATCCCTTCTCCTCCATCCTCCTCTCGGGATCTTGAGCACGCACGCACACGAGCCCAGCGTGAGTTTAAGCCACCGGGTCCGGGACTCGAACAGCGGTCGACTACGTGGGAGTCCAGCGACATAGCCATTATGCTAACTGCCGGTCCCTAATGATAATTTGTGATTCACATATAATAGATATACATCTTTATAGTACAGAGTGTAGTTTTTCACTTTTCAATTCAT
Source organism: Tupaia tana (assembly GCA_026018925.1). Taxonomy (NCBI): domain Eukaryota; kingdom Metazoa; phylum Chordata; class Mammalia; order Scandentia; family Tupaiidae; genus Tupaia; species Tupaia tana. Next base: position 64,508,449 of record JAKSZU010000008.1, on the reverse strand, counting down.
GTAAACAATGTATAATGGTAAAACCAAGACAATAAATAAGTTTATCACATCAAACATTTAATGCTGCTTTGTACTGTTACCATTCTAAATTTTTTTCTAGCTATTTTGAAATATGTATTGAATTGTCGCCAACTATGGCTACTCTATCATGCTGTATTACTCTAGAATTCATTCCACTGATCTATTTGCTCTCATTTATCTGTTAATCAGGCCCCTTTTATCTTCCCAACTTCTGGTATTCACTATTTCAACTCCACTTCTGTGGAATTAAATCTTATAGCTTCTACAGAAGCTGAGAAGAGTGTTTGACTTTCAGGAACTGACTTATTTCATTTAGCACTATTTCCTCCATGTTCAGCCATGTTGCGGCAAATGACAGAATTTCACCCTTTATCTGGCTTAATAATAGTCCATTGTATATAAATACCACATTTTCTGTATATATTCATCATTGACATGTATTTAGCTTGATTCTGTATCTTGGCTATTATGCATAGTACTGCAAAACCCATGGGAGTACACATATTTTTTTCAACATTCGAATTTGCTTTCCTTTGTGTAAGCGCACAGTAGTGAGATGACTGAATCATCAGGCATTTCTACTTTTAGTTTTTCAAGGAATCACCATTCTGTTTCTCATATTCAGCAAGTGCAAGAGAGTTCTCCTATCTCCATAGACTCCTCAGGACTTGATATTCTTTTCTTAAAAGCCATTCTAACTGGGATGAGGTAATTCCTCAGTGTGGTTTTGATTTGCATGTCCCTGATGTTTAGTAATGTTGATGTTGAACATTTTTTTATGTACCTATTTGCCATTCATGTGCCTTAGTTTGAGAACTATTTGTTGAAATTGATATCCCATTTTATAATCAGATTATTGTTTGTAAACTGTTTGAGTTCTTAATCTATACTGATTATTACTCTTTTGTCAGAAGCATAACTCATAAATATTTTCTGCCATTCTGCTTTTTGTCTCTTCACTCATGATTTACTTTACTGTGCAGAAATGTTTAAATTTGATGTAATCTCACTCATCTATTATTGCTCTGGTTGCCTGTGCTTTGGAGGGTATATTTAAAAAAATATTTGCCTTAATTGGGGCCAGAAGACGGTGTAGCAGTTAAGTTACTGCACTCCCACATGATTGATCATGGCTCGATTTCCAGATCAAGTGGCTTGAAACTCACATTGGATATGTGTGCATGTGTGTCTAAGACCTCAGGAGGAGAATAGAGGAGAAGGGATTATGGCATGACCACTCCACCTGAGGTTGATTTCTCACTTTTCCTTTCACAGTCTCTGTTTTCCTCTTTCTCAGGCAAGCATACATGGCCTAAGGCAAAAACCTCTTTAAAAACACAAAAAGAGCTGAAATCAATGTCCTGAATACTTTTCCATATATTTTCTTCTAGTAATTTATTAATTTTGTGTCATACATTTAATTCACTTTGTGTTACTTTTGTTTTTTAGAGAGGGATTTTTGCTGTAGGACATATTCACTCACAGAAAGCGAGAAATCACCCCCCAGGGAGTGTGGCCACACTGCAATCCTTTCCCCTCCATTCTCCCCTTGGGATTTTGGGCAAGGATGCCCACACATTCAGCCTGAGTTTTATGCTGCCAGATTAGGGTCTTTAACTGTGGGAGTCCAGAGATGTAACCATTACACCATCTGTTGTTTTCAAGAATGTATTTTGAATTATCAATTTCTTTCTATAGGCAGAATGCAGTAGAAAACAAAAATAAATTAACTTATGGCACATACATACTTGGTGTTTTATCTTATTATTGTGTTGCTAAACAGAATTATCTGAGGTTGGGTGATTTAATAAAAATAAGTCATGTTTCTAGAAACTGGAAAGTTCCCAGGTATGTGGATGGTATCTCATTAGGCTCTGCTGCATCACAACTTGGTGGAGAGAAATGGGAAGGTCAGAACATATTTGCAGAGACAGCACTTGTAGACAGCCATATTATTTTTTAACAACTTGCTCTCATAGGAACTAACCTGTCCCCATTAAAGCCTGATCTCATTCCCTTCTGTAAGATAACTATCCATAAGGGTGGTGTCCTCATGATACAAATACCACTCATAAGATAAAACTTTTTTTTTTTTAGATACAACTTTTTAAAAGCTCCACCACCTTGCAGCACTATTACGTTAGGAAATAAACTTCTATCATACAAATATTTGAGACAAGCCATATCCAAAACTGTAACACTTGGGGGAAAAAATATACTTTTGCCCTCATATTTCCGGGTTCTGCCGATTTGGAAGTTCGGCTTCCAAGTGAAAGTTCCCAAATGCACCTCTGTGAATCAATGCATTGATCCGGAAAATGAGATTACCTCTTATCCAATGCACCTTTTCATACAATTATTTTAAAAGGCCTACAGGGACATTTATGTTGACTGGGGTGATTAATCCCTTCACAAGCCTAATATTAAATAGTAAAGGGAAAATTATGGGTGGAACTAAGATGGCTCCCTAAGGAATCCATTATTACAACTATTTGGAGTGCTATATGTTACTGCAATCTGTATAGAAAATACCCTCAAGTCACAGATCTCTTATTAGTAAAAGTTTAACTAAAACAACTAAGCAGAGAACTCTGAACATTTGAGATGCTATCCCAAAAGCAAAAGAATTTGAATGAGTGATGGAGATAATTTGTAACTATGTGCTAGTTTTCAGCAGCAGGAGCCTTTATCCATTTTAAATTCCTTGTTAGTGTTTGTATGTTTTTCTATATTATAACAGATTTAATTCTATACAAAGGAATAAGGAATTCCTAGAAAGCTTGGACTTAGAATTGGATGTGAAAAATGATGACAGTTTAGATCATTTTCCTTTGGAAATGGAAAATGTTTTAGCTATACAAGAAATATATGTGTAATGTCATATAGAATGAAGTTTTTTTCCCCAAGAATAAGAAAAATAATATGTGTTTATGTTGGAGAAAATTGTTAATTATACTAGATATTTGCTGATTATCAATCATCTAAATGGCCTTTCCATTTTGAAGGACTCGCTTGTGTGATATTGGATCTGGCTGGAGGCAGGGCCCCATTCTACACTCACATTCTAGTAGATCAGAGACACGAAGTTTGGGTGAGCAAAGCAGATCTTCCTTCTCCCTTAATAACCAGTGCCTGGTTATCTGTTAGAGAATCACAAATATCAAGAACATTTAGAGTGTGCATGTGGATAAAGTAGAGTTTCTTATACTGCTATTTTTAAGAGCACTGGTATTGAGTTTCCACTGATGAAAATGCTGGGAGTGGCATCTATTTAGTTGGTTTCAGCAGCCTGCCATCTACTGACTGTTTACTTTGTGCCCAATTTTATTTATTTATTATTATTTTCAGTTTGGTCATTCAGGTCTAAGAGCAATTAATTCTCATACTACATTTCTTGTTTTATAATTTGCCAGAAGAGGCCTGTACTCAACAGAGAACAACAAAGAGACAGAGAAAGAAAGCAAGTGAGAAAGCAGCTGCCATAGAGCATGATCATGCTGCAATCCTTCCTGCTCCACTTCCTACTTCAGGATTTTGGGCATGCCTGCACACATTCCTGGGTTGTTTCTCAAGCCACCAAGTCCATGACTCAAGCCACACAGTGGACCATGAGGGATCCAACCACCTTAACCACCAGGCCATGGCCTGGCCCTTCATATTACATTTCTGGTTTTGCAAAAAAATACAAGAAATTTAAAAAATGCTACCTAGTAGGGGTAAATATGCAGTTGCCCTGGATGGAGTTCCAGAATATAAAGATTAAAAAAGTCAACAAACTGTTGAAGGGAAAGAGAAAGTTCAAATATTCAGATTACTTTGCACTATTTATCAAGTAAATACAGGTTTGAAACTTTTATGTCAAATTCACTCCATGATGCAATATAGGAAAATATGATTGTGTATATATTTTTCAGTCTATTCTAAACTGTTAGTACTTTGTGGAATAGTTGGTAGAAGTTGGAGCAGAGTACAAAAACTGAATATTGCAGTTAGATAAATCCTAGGGTCATAAAAATTTGAAACAACTTACTAAGATTCTTACTTGGAGCAAAAGCCAACATTTCAGGCTCATAGTGCCTCAGAAAATTGCATTTGTCTTACTAATGTGACAGCAATTGAAACACTACAATGCCAAAGATCAGACTTGGAAAAAAATTTTTGCTGTTTTGTTCAAGGTAATACATATAATTTGACTCAACTTTATTTGCTCTTTCTGAGGTTCTTATATTTCCCATCTACTTTTGATTTATAAATATTATTATGCTCCTAGTTCACCCTTGGCCAATTTTTTATTTATATTTATTTCTATATGATCTCATTTAGCTTCATGGCTTTAAATAACATGATTATGCCAATGCTTTCCAAATCGCTCTTTAAATCTGAACTTTTCTGACTCCAGACTCATATATACAACTACAGAATTTTCTGTGATAGAACCACATGAAATTGATGGCATTGACTGTTTCTAGCTAGAAACAAAGAAGAAGAATTGCATATGGTTCAATTTAATCAATATATTCACTTGGGTGGTATATAGTAATCTCACATTTAACATTTCCAAATTATAATTCATGATTCCCTGCCACCACTCCCCTTAACTCCTTTTCAAAACTAGTTGCAATCCTGACTTTTCATTTTAGTAAATGGCAAGACATTTCACACTACTGCTCACAATCAAAACCAAAGAGAGTTTCTTGATTTGTTTTTTCCTCTGAATTCAGTATCTTAATAAATTCTATTTTTTATACTTCCAATATTTTCTGTAGCCACTTCCTCCCATCTCTAAGAATAAAATCCAGGTAAAGTCACCGTTATGTCTTGTGTCAGCTACTGCCGTGTTCTGCTGGTTAGTCTCTCTGTTTCCATAATTGGAACACTTTTAAAGGGTCCATTCTAGTTATAGAAGAATGAACTTTCTTTAAAAATACAGGAAATCAAAAATTCCCTTGAAAATATCAAAGGCAGATTAGACATGCAGAAGGTTGAATTTCAGACGTAGAAGAAGCTAGAACCTCTGACCTAGAAAAATTCACCAAAAGGACTGAGAAAATAATCCAAAAAATGAGAATAACATGTAAGTAATATTACTTGCTATTAAATACCCAAACATCTGGATCATTGATATCTCAGAAGGTGAAGAAATTAATAAGGGCATTGATAATTTATTCCATGAAATCCTGGAAGAAAACTTTCTAAACCTAAAGAGGCACTCAAATACCCAGACCCAAGAAATACAAAGGACCCCACATGGAATAAACCCAAGAAGATCTTTCCCCAGGCACATCACAGTCAGATTGACCAAAACCACAGACAGAGACAAGGTACTAAATTTGGCAAGAGAGAAACATCAAGTTACTTTCAAAGGATATCCCAAAGGGCTAAGCTCGGACCTCTCATCAGAAAACAATGCAAGCAAGGAAAGAAGGAATAATAATTCAAAGTGTTAAGTGAAAAAAATTTCAATAAAAAATACTATACCCAGCAAGATTATCTTTCATATGGGAAAAAAAGACAGAAACATTCTCAGATTAAAAAAAACAACCCTGAAATAATTTACAAACACAAGACCAGCTCTCCAAGAAATACTAAAGGAAGTTCTACACCAGAAAAACTAAAGTCAAACACACTGAACTAAGAGTACAAAGAACAATCAAGAGAATAGCCAGCCTAATAGTAGGGACAAGTCCATAGTTGACTGTTAACTTCCAGAGTTTAAATGGAAAGATCAGACCACAGCAACACTGAAAATTCAATAAAAAAGAGATTAATTACATGAGTCTGAACTTGTGAAATAGAATTTTTTTTTTTTACTTTAAACTAAACCATTACTGATTTTCTTCAATGCTTTGATTTCCATACTATCTTTGTTTTTTTGTTTGTTTGTTTTGTTTTGTTTTTAGTGTTCATTATATGGCATGTGTGCTCTCCAGAGAGAGATGGGGGGGAGTGAAAAACCACACGCCCTAGAGGGATAGGCATGACACAATCCCTTCTCCTCCACTCTCCTCTCAGGATTTTGTGCACACATGTAAATGTACCTGGCATGATTTTCAAGCCACCAGGTTCTGGCCTTAAACTGCACAGTTGGCCATGTGGGACTCACCCACCTTAAACTCCATGCCCCCTGCAAGGTCCTATAATATTATCAAAGGGGTTGGCAGGTGGTATGGTGGTTAAAGGTGCTGGATCCTGCATGGCCAACTGTGGTTTGAGTCCCAGACCTGGAGAGTTGCTTTCTCACTTTCTCTCTCTCTCTCTCCCTCTGTCCCACTCTGGTCAAATTAAAATATGTAAATAAATAAATAAGTAAAGTTAAATAAAGTAATTCTTTAAAAAATGCTATCTGAGTTCAGCATAGAAAATAGGCAGGAATATAGTATTGTAAAATAGAAAATATGCATGTATGTATATATAAATTTTATCATAAATACATAAATATGCATATATAAACATTTTTCATCATATTGATATATGATTTTTTTAAATAAAAAATGTATTTACTTAGAAGCATTCAGAATGTCAACAAAACAGCTGCAACTTTTTTTTTGCAATTACAGAGTGGTATTCAGTTAACAGAACAACAATTATTCCGTATAAAGCTGCATCAGAGACAACTGAAGATGAAAAAAACTACCATCCCCATATATAACTAATTTGTGCTGTGCACCAACAAGAACCTGCTTTAAATTTCCATGCCAATTTACAACCCCCATACTGTACCAGGCAAGGTTAGTGGCTATTGAAAATACCACCAGGACAGGGCTATCTAAAGACATATTCGGTAGTGTGTTAACTAGATACGAAAAAAGACACTGTACAGTTTAAAAAAGGAGTGAGTTGTGTACAAGGGGGTTAAATGCTTTATAGACAAGGAAAAAAAATCTGCGCTAGAACCAACTTATTCATCATCATCATCTTCTTCTTCATCTTCATCCTCTTCATCTTCCTCTTCATCTTCTTCATCTTCCTCGTCTTCCTCCTCCTTCTTCTTTTTCTTGCTCTTTTCAGCCTTGACAACTCCCTTTTTTGCTGCATCAGGCTCCTTTAGTTCCGGATGCAATAGTATCCTTTTCATATTTTTCCTTCAGCTTAGCAACCTTCTTTTCATGAGGCTGTTTACCATCTGCAGCAGTGTTATTCCACATCTCTCCCAATTTCTTTGCAGCATCACCAATGGATAGGCCAGGATGTTCTCCTTTGATTTTTGGGCGATATTCAGAACAGAACAAGAAAAAAGCCAAAAGAGGCCTCTTGGGTGCATTGGGATCCTTGAACTTCTTTTATTTTTTCCCCTTTAGGAGGGATATAGGTTTTCATTTCTCTTTCATAACGGGCCTTGTCCGCCTTTGCCATATCTTCAAACTTTCCTTTCTCTTTAGCAGACATAGTCTTCCACCTCTCTGAGCACTTCTTAGAAAACTCTGAGAAGCTGACTGAAGCATCTGGGTGCTGCCTCTTGTGCTCCTCCCGGCAAGTTTGCACAAAGAATGCCTATGATGACATTTTGCCTCTCGGCTTCTTAGGATCTCCTCTGCCCATGTTTAGTTATCTTTCCTCCACGAGGCACAGAGTCGCCCAGTGCCCGTCCGGCTCTCACTTGCCCCGGCGCTGTCTCTGTGGAGCTCAATGTACTGCCGATATATGATTTTTAATTGTATATTGTCCTCTGTGAGAAAAAATAGAATCTAAGACTCAGATAAACTCACAGTAATCTGACAGTAAGGTATTTTCATAAAGATAAGCATATTGACCAGTGGAATAAAATAGAGGGTCCATACAGAGATAAAGTTACTCATATACATATGGTTAACCAATGTTTTCATTTTTTAATGGTAAGAAAGCCTTTTTTTTTTTTTTTTTGAGAAAGAAATTGAAAAATCACACCCCTGAAAGAATGGCTATGCTGTAATCCCTTCATTCTTTTATCAAGACTTTGGGTTCTCACTCATATGTATCCAGGTCAATTTTAAAGCTGCTGAGTCCAAGACTTGAACCACAGTAGGCCATATTGTAGTTCAGTGCCTTAGCTACTTCACCACCTACTGACTTCTAGTTAACCATTTTTTAACAAATGGATCAAAATAATTTAATGCATAATGAATAATCTTTTCAAATACCCAAAAAGCAAAGTATAAAATGAAGATACTATTACAGTTACTTTAACAAGATTAAAATATTTTTTTCTTGAAAGAACACTATTGAGAATACAATTTTAAAAAGCTGTAAACTGAGAGAAAAAAAATATTGATCAAAATCAGATTTAATAAGACTTTAGGAGAAAAAAATACTACAAATTACAGAAAACAGAAGTTTCTAAGGTTGGAAGAAGTATTATCATTTAATACAAGAATGATAGAGAAGCCCCTAACAGATAAAAATAAGATGTAGACAGAGACTTAAAGTGAGAGGAGGAATAGAAATTTGTGAAAATAGGGTTGTAGGCAGAACTATCATAAAGAATGAAATCCTCAATGCAAGAACAGGTTGCTGTGTCTGAGACCACTGATCCTTAACATTCACAGCATCATGAACAAGAGAAGAAATAGAGGTTTATAAACCACACATAAGCAACAAATCAAGTTAGACCATGAAAATCTATCTTTGATAAATAAATCAATATAATGATCGGAATCTTTGGAATGCTGAATTCCTACATAGGAGTATCTACCACTGTGGGGAAAACAGCTTTCAAGGATATACAACTATCTGGTGATGAACTCCCTTCTTTTTCTACCCTGGAATTATATACCACACCACAGTAAACCATACAGGCTTGTCGATACTCAGCTTGCACTGTCACTTCATGAATACAGCCTTTGGCCACTCTTCAAGGCAAAAGATTACACCCTAGCAAAATCATCCATGAGAGGATGATCCAGGGAAGATATTTGTACAGACTCTAGAACTGGAGTCAGGGCCTTTTTAGTAGAGAACTGTGGGATTGCAGGTCTCTGAAGCATGATCTTTTATGAGCACGTGTGTTGGTACATTCTCTTCCTTCAAAGACTCCCCTTTAGGGAGAGAAGTGCAGTTGGAGGACAGCTAGACTGGTACCATTAAAATATTCAGCTCAGATCAATGGATCCTTTTTACTTGGTCTATGACATTAGTAGTTTGAGAACTACCCAGGAGGCCATTATAGCTGGAGTAGAGTGAGCAAGAAATAATGTGGTAGATAAAGTCAGAAAGTTCACCTGGGGAAGTGTTAAGAAGTACAATTCCCTGAAGGAAAAAGTATAAAATAAAATAAAAAAAAGAAGAAGTACAATTCTCAGAAATTCTGAATAATTTGCTCTGAGTTAAAATCTAGTCATTGGCAATTTTAAAAAAGTGACCCAGGTGACTTTAATTCAGAGCCGAGATTGAAAAACACATAGGTAAGCACTTCAGCTTTCTCTCTGGGAAGGGAAACTCTCAGGAGACTTTTGAGCAGAAGTGTCACAAAATTATTTACATTTTGAAATAAATAAAATAGCATAAATATGGAGAGTAGTCTCTAGGGAGTACATAAGAGCTGTAGAGAGCTCCTCAATTAGGAGGTTACTAAAAATAATGCTGGAAAGAGATAATAGCATATTAGACCAAGATTGAATAACTAATAGACATTTAGATGATACTGACACAGAAGTCTTAAATTCAGAGGATCTCTCTCTCTCTCTCTCTCTCTCTATCTATCTATCTACCTATATCTATATATACACACACACACACACACACACACACATATATATATACACATACATATGTATATATATATATATATACACACACATGTTTGTTTGTGAAATAATTTTGATATGAAAAATGTTTTGATACAGTTCATCTTCAAGTAAGTTTAGTCTCAGATTTTCAACAATAAATTATATACCAATAAAGAATAATTGAATACTCACTTGTTTGCAAATATTGGTAATAGCCACAGCAATACTTAAGTATTAAAGAAGAATGACAACTCATATTTGTATATTAGTGTTTATACTACATATAAAGTATAAATTAAGCTCTAAGTTACTAAGTTAAGAAAAAAATCATTACACACGAAAGAGCCTCAAGTGGTTCCTCATTACCATTTACAATTCAATTAAGTTAATTTTTTAAATAATTAAAAATAATCAACATGTTGACATAAAACAAGTTTGCCAGATAATAAAAAAACTGTACTCTTTCTGAAACTACCTTTGAATTAGTGAAAACATACTTTTTAGATAAATCAGCTTAAAGTCATTTATTTCAGTACACATTAGAAATACTATTAACTTCTAAGGACTTTATCACAAGAAAAAGTATGAACTCATTACATTGAGGAAAGACCTAGGGCAGGGGGAGTGGGGAGTTTAGGTTAGAAAGCAAAGGTGAGGTTTGATACTTCTAAAAATGCAATAGCTGATATTATAAATTGGCAGACATGTTTCTCTCAGTTTCCAGACTCATGTGTTATTCTTGTTTTATGCATACAAAGTATATGCACTGTCAGATCAAAATCTGAAGAAAGTTAATATGAAATATTTTAATTCATTTTTTTAGAGGTTTTTGTCCTAGAGTATGTGTGCTCACTGAAGAGAGAGAAAAGCAGAGAGGACGAGACAGTGAGAGAGACAATGAGAACACCCCCTAGGGGCATGGACATGCTGCTATCCCTTCTCCTCCATTTTCCTCTCTAGGTTTTGGGCATATACTCACACGCACCCAGGCTGATTTTCAAGCCAGTGGTTCTGGGACTCGAACTGTTGTCAGCCATGTGGGAGTCCAACATTGTAACTACTATGCCATCTGCTGGCCCATTAATTTATGTTTTTATAAACCCATTTTTTTTTGAGAGATTTTTGTTTTAAGTCTGATGTGTTCATGGGAGGGTCAGAGAGACAGAAAGTGAGAAATCACCTCCCAAAGGGGATGACCACACTGCAATCCCTGCTTCTCCATTCTCCTTGGGGAATTGAGCAAGTACACACAGACACACCCAGCATGAGTTTCAAGCCACCAGGTCTGGGATTTGAACTGCAGTTGGCCACGTGGGAGTCCAGCTCCTTAACCACTACTCCAACCTGCTGGCCCCTATAAGTCCATTTGTCACACACTGCATTTTAATGTCCTCCTAGTCACTCTACTGGTAAGGATAAGATTCCTGGTCTAAGATTATGAAGATGACTGCATATGTGAAACTCAACACTGAAAAGATTAAATTTATAGTTTTTTACTCACAAATACCTCACAGTCCTATGGAGGAGAACATCACATGTCTTGCAGGGCATTGTGTCAGTGACATTTGGACATAGAGTGAACAAATAGGGGACTATAAGAAACAGGCTTTGTTGGATGTGCACCCTCAATTTCCTTGGAACAATATCATTGTCTAATTTGCATAAATGGATAAATAGAAACCACATCTGGTTACTATAAAACATGGTTTAACTATATGACTTTATCTGTGGGAACAGAGATGAGTGAAAATCTTATGGTTAGATAATTTGCATTCCTTCTCATTTAACCAAATGTTAAAGCAACATGTTATTAATTTTAAGTGTCACATCACAAGTTAAAAGATACCGGCACACACAGAGAAATAGAGACAGAGTGAAAGACAGAGAGAGAGAAGAGGAAACTTTGGTGGCTTTTTTTATATCCTCTGTAAGAACACAATTTTGGTAGCCATACATGATGCAAACAGGTGGCAGAGCTGCCAGGCCAACAAGGAGACACATGAACAAGAAATCAATGCCTAATATTGTATATCTCTTATTTTTTGTTAGTAATCTTTTATTATTCAACAGAATATGACTAATACAGTAATCATTAAAGTGCATAAATTTTTGGAAACAGTAATAAAAATAAGAGTGCAAACATATGGATTTCTGATGATGTGGATTTAATTTTTACAAAGAATGAACATCTCTAACTCTTACTCTTGCAGATGTTAAAACTCCACACTATTATAATATCCTATTATGTTCTAATTTTTAATAGAGTTTGGGTGCCATTTGAGGCATTTAATTTTAATGATATGCACATTGCTTTGTAAATTTAACAAAATCTAAGTGTATATTTCTAAAAAAAAAAAATCCTCAAATGGCTTCTGTTGCCTCTTTAGGGTGATACTAATATGTATATTAGTCAGGGTTCGCCAGAAAAACAGAAACTTCAGGGTGAATAAATGAATAATAGATAAAACAGACAGATAATAGGACAGGTAGGTAGACAAATAGATGTTAAGGTATTATTTCACAAAATTAAGAGGCAAGCAAGTTTCAGAATTTGCCTTAATAGTCACCAAGCTAGAGATTTAGGAGAACTGATAATGTAGTTCTAGTCCAATGGTTGGCAAGCTCAATATTCAGAAACAACCAGTGTTTCACTTCTCAGCTAAGGGAAAGAAAAAAAGGCAATGTTCCTTTTCAAAGTCTATTAGTCAACAAGAATTCTATCTAACTCAGGAGAGAGAGTAAACGTTTTTTTATTGTTAGTAATACATGGGAAATTGGTATTTTTATCTTTTATTGACATGTGCTTTTCATGTTTTTTTTTTTATTATTTTTTATAGGCCATAATAATAAACAGTAAAATTGGGACCAGCAGATGGCGGAATAGTTATGCCATTAGACTCCCACATATTCGACTATGGTTTGAGTCCTGGACCCAGCATTTTAAAACTCATGCTGGGTACATATGTGTGCATGCCAAAATCCCAAGAGAAGAATGGAGGAGAAGGGATTGCAGCATGGTCATCCCCCTGGAGAGTTATTTCTCACTTCCTGTCTCTGGTTAGCCTATGTACCCTATAGCAAAAATATCTCTCAAAAATAAAAAAGTAAAAAAAAAATGTAATATGTTATCAGTCTTTTATAAAGAAAAGTCAAAATAATAATTTCAGATTTAATTTTACATGGCTGTTAATAGAAACAAAACTTCTACCTCTGGGACTAGCAAATGGCATAGTGGTTATGGATTCCCATGTGTCCAACAGCAGTTCGAACCCCAGACCTAGCAGCTTAAAACTCATGCCAGGTGTATGTTCATGCATGCATGCCCAAGTTCCAGGGAGGAGAATGGAGGAGAAGGGGTTGTGGTGTGGCCATCCTCCCTGGGGGGGGGGGGGGGGGGGGGGGGGGTGATTTCTTGCATTCTGTCTCTCAGTCTCCCTTTGTCTCTCCAGTGAGTGCATGTGCCCTATACCAAAAGGTACCTCTAAATCTGATGTCTAAATATGTTTTGCTTAAATATTATCTTCTAATGCAATGAAGAAATATTATCTTCTAATGCAACTGACACCAGTAAATTTAATTTGATCATTTCTATAACAATTTTATTGAAATAATAAAGGTATTTATTCTGTAATGAAAATGATGTCAGTGTTTATGAAAAGTAGCTAGGCAAACCACTTTAATGATTTTAAGTGATAAGATGATAAGTGTCTTAGATTTTCAACAAATGAACATGTTCCTTTAGAATTTTCAGTAATTCTTCACAAGTAACCCAGGGGAAATTTTTATTTCAAGGAAACAGTGTTAGAAATAGCAAAATTACTGGGACCAACAGATAGCATAATGGCTATGTCACTGGACTCCCACATAGTCGACCGTGGTTCGCGTCCCGGACCCGGTGGCTTAAACTCACTCCGAGTGCGTGTGCGTGCGTGCCAAGGATCCCGAGAGGAGAATGGAGGAGAAGGGATTGCAGCGTGGCCATCCCCCCTGGGGGGTGATTTCTTGCTTTCTATCTCTCTGTCTCTCTCTGTCTGGCGAGTGCACGTGCCCTATAGCAAAATAAATAAATAAATAAAAAGAAATAGCAAAATTACATTAATTTAGAATTGTACAAAAACAAGTGAGGTGAATTATTTTCTTAACTGGTGTTTAGACTTCATTTCCCTGTGACCAACGTTCTCATAACATTTTAATGTGTCACAAAAATTTCCTTCATTAATGTTAAGTTCTAAGGAAATGGAATTGAATAATATACACTATGTCCTAGTGTAGCTTAAAGTTCAGGTGGAATGATTGCAGTAGGCAGGCAATTTTTGCATGTTTAACCTATTTGATAAGTTGTAACTAACCCAAAGGAGTCATGTGAGACTTTCTGGTAAAATAAGAAAGAGAGAGAGAGAGAGTGAGACAGTGCAAGAGAGCATGATTGCATATTTAGGGAGAAAGGGGAGTGAAGAATGAAAAATGTTCTAGGAGAGGGAAAAGGAGTTATAGTAGAGAAGAACTTGGCAAGATGAAGGAACTGAAAGAGAAATCTGCCAGAATTCAGAGAGATCAGGACCCAACCATAAAGGATTTAGTAAGCCAGTAGAGACATAAGTCTTGATAAACTACAAGTATTAGACCTTCCACGTTTAAAGCAGAATTTCAAAAATTCAACTTAAACTGTCTGTAAAATGTTTGGGAAATGCGGGTTTAGACACAGGAGATCAATTCGAAATATAATTCAATTGACAGAAGTCGGGTTAGGTTGAACAGCTGGAAAATAATGGATTCAAAAACTATTCAAGACATATAATAAATACATTCTTGAGTAAATTCAATTCAAGAAAGTAGAGACTCAGGCTTGTGTGGCAAGGTGGCTGTTACTGTTATTCTTATTTCCTTATAATTAGGTTTGAGACTGATAGATTATCGGGAATAAATGTTTCTTAAAATTTATTTTTAAGGTTTTTTTTTTTTTTTTTGCCATAGAATTTATGTGCTTAACAGAGAGACTGAAAAGGAAAGTGAGCAATCACCTCCAGGGGAGATGGCCATGCTACAATCCCTTCTCCACACTCCTCCTGGGATTTTGAGCAAAGATGCACATGCACCTGGTATGATTTTCAAGCTGCCAACTCTGGGATTCTAACCGTGGTTGACTAATGTGGGAGTCCAGTGCCTTAAACACTATGTCACCTACTGGCCCCAAGTTTTCAAGATTTTAAATTGTATTATTCTGTTTTAGTTAATAAGTGGATTAATAACAGATGATTAATACTTGATTAAAAAGCACACTAAAATATTTTAAAATAAAATATGTAATGGGCTAGCCCCATAGTCTAGTGGTTAGGGTGATCACATGGCCCATCGCAGTTCAATTTCCAGTCCAGGCAGCTTTAAATACATGCCAGCCTCAAATTCTGACAGAAGGAGAAATGGTGAAAAAAAGATTGCAAAGTGATTAATCATCATTAGGGGGTGCGTTCTCCTTTTCTCTGTCTCTCCTTTTCTCTCCAGTGAATACACATACTCTTTAGCAATTAAAAATAATTGAAATAGTTAATAATATAGTTAGTAGTAAAAAAATTAGATTGTGTATATGTACATATAATCACCTTAATTTTATTGTTATGATCTTGTATAAAATAGCTATAGAATAGAGCCATATTCATAATTTTTTAATTAATTGATTTATTTTACATTCTTTCATTGAACATCATCATGGCATACACAATGTAACTTCACATCCAGAATACACTGTAAAGTGGCTTAATCATACATTTTATCAACAAGTAATTTTCCATTTCTTGTTTCTTGTATATATATTCCCCCCGCCCCCATTTCTTACTTTCTTCCCTTTCCCACCCTCCTCCCTCCTTGTTTCTGGTATCTGCAGTTGCTTTCCATTCTCTTTTAATTTTTTCCCACATTTCATTGATTCACAAAATATCTTAATCTAAATATTTTCAATATCAAGTTTAGCTGATATATACATATCTATGAACACATGTTGACTTTAGGTATGAAACTCTGTGGGTAGAATGAATATACTATAAAGTAGCACCTAGCTGAGGCTATATAGCTTACTGTGGTCATTACATAGGAATTTTTTAAAATTTCAATAAAGTCAGTTTTAGCTTTAATAAATCAAAATAAAAAAATATTAATAGAACTTTACTTAAGACTTAAAGCTAGGAAACAGGTTAGGATTCTGTTTGAATAAATAGTAGGTACATGGACCTGACCACAATTCAAGAGAAGACAAAAATCCTTAACTCTGGAAAACAAAGCATAAAAGAATATCAGTAATATTTTAGTCAAAAGCCATAAATTCTATTTCATCAGCAGACTCATGTACCAATTTACCTTCTGTTGTGGTCTGATCTTTCCATTTAAATTCTCGAAGATAACATTCAACTCTGGATTTGTCCCTATCATTAAGTTGGCCATTTTCTTTGTTGTTTTTGAACTCTTATTTCTGTGTGTCTGACTTTAGTTTTACTGAGATAGCACTCCCTTCAGAACTTCTTAGGGAACTGGTCTTATATTCTTTTTTTTTTTTTTTTTTTTTTTTTTTTTGAGAGGTTTTTGCTATAGGGCGTGTACACTCGCCAGACAGACAGAGAGAGACAGAGAGACAGAAAGCGAGAAACCACCCCCGAGTGGGGATGGCCACGCCACAATCCATTCTCCTCAATTCTCCTCTCAGGATCTTGGGCACGCACACACACGTGCCCAGCGTGAGTTTTAAGTCACCAGGTCCGGGACACGAACCGCGGTCAACTACATGGGAGTCTAGCGACATAGCCGTTACACTAACTGCTGGTCTCTGGTCTTACATTCCTTAATAAATTCTTTCAGGTCAATAAATTCTTTCAGGTTTTGTTCATCTGAGAATATTCTTGTCTTATCTTCCCATATGAAGCATAATCCTGCAAGATATAGTATTCTTGGTTGAAATTGTTTTTCAATCAACACTTTGAGTATATTTTACCATTCTTTCCTTGCTTGCATTGTTTCTGATAAGATGTCTGCTGTTAGCCTGATGGGATACACTTTGTAGGTAACTTGACGTTTCTCTCTTGCTAATCTTAGTATCTTGTCTTTGTCTGTGGTTTTGGTCAATTTGGCTATGTGTCTTGGAGAAGATCTTGTTGGGTTTATCCTATTTGGGATCCTTTGTATTTCTTGGTCTGGATCTTTGAATGCCTCTCTAGTTTGGAAAGTTTTCTTCCAGGATTTCATGAGATTATCAATGCCCTTATTAGTCTCTTCTCCTTCTGGGATACCAATTATCTGGATTTTTGGACCTTTAATGATATCTAGTATTTCTCGTATATTATTCTCATTTTGGGGGGCTATTTCTCAGTCTTCATGGTGGATTTACTAGTCCAGTGATTTTATCTTCTACATCTGAGATTCAATTGTCTGTATAATCTAGTCTGCTTTTACTACTTTCAAGGGACATTTTGACATCTTGTATTATAGCCTTCATCTCCAATACTTCCATTTGATTCTTTTCTATGTTGTGTATTTTCCTCTTTCAGCTCTCGCAAGAACTCCCTCACATCCTGGAACTAATCGGCTCTTTGCTTCTGGAGTTCATTGTCTCTCTTTTTCATCTATGTTAGCTTTGTCACTATGAATATTCTAAATTCTTTAACAGACATTTTTGTGAGTTCCATTGTACTGTCAGAGTGACTTTTTAAGAGAATATATTTCTTTCTTTTTCCCAAAAACCAGTAGATCTCAGCTCTCATGGTAGACTTCCATTTCATAACATTATATAAAATAAATGTTTTATAATTTATTTTCATGGTTTTACTCTTTTACATCATATTCTTCCCCCTATACACTCACATGTAAACAACATTTTAAAAAATTGATATCTGGGGAACCAGCAGTTAGAGTAATGGCTATGTCGCTGGACTCCCATGTAGTCGACCACGGTTCGCGTCCCGGACCTGGTGGCTTAAAACACGCCGGGCGCGTGTGTGTGCGTGCCCAAGATCCCGAGAGGAGAATGGAGGAGAAGGGATTGTGGCGTGACCATCCCCCCTGGGGGGTGATTTCTCGCTTTCTGTCTCTAATGTCTCTCTCTGTCTCTCTGGCGAGTGCACGCGCCCTATAGTGAAAATCTCTCCAAAAAAAAAATTCATATCTGAACAAATATTACCTTCTATTTCATAAGATGTGGTAATTATGGAATATACTCTAATTTAGAGTTAGTAGGGAAGAACAAACTTGTCATTTTCTACCACCCTAGTTGAAGAGAAACCACAGCCATATAGCTTTATTTTTGTTTACTACAGAAAACAATAGTTTTTATTAGTAATTATATTTAAACTCTTTTTGAGAGGTTTTTGCTATAGGGTGCGTGCACTCATCAGGAAGACAGAGAGAGACAGAGAGACAGAAAGCGAGAAATCACTCACACAGGGGGAATGGCCATGCCACAATCCCTTCTTCTCCAATCTCCTCTCCAGATCTAGGACACACACACACACACACACACACACACACACACACACTTGCCCGGCATGAGTTTAAGCCACCAGGTCCAGAACTTGAACCACAGTTGACTACTTGGGAGTCCAGCAACATAGCCATTGTGTCAACTGTTGGTCCCCTAAAATTTTAAGTGTGTACAAAAAATGAGGTAAGAAACAGTGGGTTAAAGAGCCATGACATGTTTGAGAACACTACGCGTTAAACAGCATTGTGTTCTATTAAGAGATAGACTGAAATCAATTTAGCACAAAATTGGCCTAGGACTGATTATTAAAAAGGATTGATGAATATGATTAACATCTCAGTCCACAATAGTTCTCAGAATAGCAGGGAAACAAAGCATTTATCTTTCCATTCCAGGAAAATTTGAAAAAGATGGTGAAAAGAGAAGCATTAGACTTAAGTTGTAAAATAAAACATGGGAAGAATATCAATTTTTTGACTGGAGAAAAAAATTATCAAAAGAAATAAAAATGTATATAAGTCCTGAGTGGGAAATGACTGTCAAAAATATGCTTTATGATAAACAGGTCAGGTCAAGGTTCATAGCTCCTCCTCTTCATTTAGTTGAAGATTGGTGATTAAGAATCAAAGTGTAGAGGAATATAGAAAAAAATAGTGCTTTTACAAAGTAAGTACACTCAACTGTGGACATGCATGCATCTGACTTGTTTCCAACCCATTGAGTATGGTACTCAAACCATTCAGTTGGTCATGTGTGATCCAGCTGCTTTAACTGTGTCACCTGCTGGCTCTGACCTCTCGTGTTTTACTGTTTGTTTTGGTTTGGTTTTAACTACCAAATTTTATTATTTTGGAGTACACATATATAAGTGCATACAGTAGTTTATGTCTAGTTTAAGTAAAATATTATAGAATTTACAAATTGAATTACAAATATTCTATTGTCTTTAGTGAGTATAGCATAAAGATTTAAGTTTCAGTATATCAAGATTAAATTATACAAGGGTATTTTCAAAATTTTATGAAAAAAAAATTAGAGTAACTTTTAATGATTTGAAGCCTCCTTTACATACTTTACTATGTTATTCATAGTTGAGTAAACATGGATTATAATTGTATGAGATCTATTTATTCCTTTTTTTCATTTCCATTAAATTAATATACCAAATCCCAAAATGTTACTCTTAGCTGAAGAGACAATATGCTCTTTTTTATTTTTTTTTTTTGAGAGATTTTAGCTGTAGAGCACATGTGCTTTCCAAAGAGACAAAGAAACAGAAAGCAAGAACTCACCCCCCTGGGGACATGGCCACACCACAATCCCTTCTCTCCTCCATTCTCCTCTCCGGATTTTGGACATGCATGAATACATGCCCAACATGAGTTTCAAGCCTCCGGGTCTCGGACTTGAACCACAGCTGGCCATGTGGGAGTCCAACTATGTTAAACACCTCACAATCTGCTAGCTCCAAGATAATATACTTTTAATCACACAGAAGAAATAAAATATATTTTAAAAGGTAAATAATAAACTCTATGAAATCAAGGACACTGGTTTTATTTGTTCCCAAATACAGCTTTCCTTGTGTCCCTGTGGAACTTCCTCTTCCTATTGGATAGCGGTTTAGTATCCTCAACTGGACTGGTGTTACATGTACTCATGTTGGGTAAATTCAACAAGCAAAGTGCCGTTTGGTCTAATTTCCTGTTTTTCTTACAACTTTTGGCTGTTAGAACAATCTCATTTTATATTCTAAATTTTTTTTACAAAATTTCATTCTCTGCCTCATTTTAGAGCTTGATTCCTTTTCTCTTTCCTGATAAGCTTGAGCTGCTGAAATAAGGATGTGTCTGTGTGTGTGTGCTTGTGTGCGGTGTGAGACTTGGAGACTGGAATAGGAGGCATAGCTTTCTTTGAGTTCTTTTCCAATATTGCTCTTATTTGAGCTAAGTCATCTTGGGTTAGAAGCAGGAAAGAGGCATAAAGAAAGCACATGGCTCTTTCTAAGAACTGTGGAGATGATATGAAGTCTCCTCAGTTTGGCTGTGGTCTTATTTGGTTCTTTCTACTTCTGGTGGCCTCTGCCAAGGTCTTCATCTCCATAAACCCTCAATGCTACCTGATTCCTCCTTTTTTTTTCATTGTCTTCTTTGACACCATGTTCTCTAAGTTTACCTGCTAACTAATTCTTACTCATTTGTAATTTCCTTGGATGCATCCTACTTTTTTTCTCTACTTTGCATGCAGAAATGACACAGACCTCAAATTTTTTCTCTCCTGTATCTATATTTACTGGGTAGGTGCCCCTGTGAGGCATGATTTTTTTACCATGAACCTTAAAAATATTTAAAAATAAATAGCACCACCATTTACCAGTTTTTTCAACATATTGAAGTCTATCATGACTTCTTTTCTCCAACCCATATTTATTCAACAAACCCAAGATTCTACTTCTGAAACATATTCTTCTTGAGATATTTATTTTGTTATACCACATTCTCTTTTGCTATTAAATATCTCATTGCTAGTTTTCAATCTTCCAAGAAATTTTTATTCCTCTTCTGCTATTTCAATACTTGATGCTTCTTGAAATGCTATTTTTTGTACTCTTTAATTATTACTTCAGATATACTGCTTCTGTTGTTTCATCATGTCAAATAATAACAACATTTGATAATCCCTAAATCTATATATCTCTGCCAACATAATGTTCACATTATATCTATGTACTTTGGGGGGATGTCTTGCCTATTTCTTAGATACCTAATAATGATGCAATATTTAAAATTTGAGTACTTAACTACCAACCTGGCACTAATAGGAATGTTTCATTTTATTATCTCTTAAACAATCACATCAATTCCATGCTTTTAAATTGTCAATACCCTTGCTTGACAAGCAAATAAATGAGGTACAAACAAGTTAATTAACACTCTAAATCCATAGCTAGTATATTACAGTGTTAGATTATAAATCCAGACAATGTGGCCCTGAGAAAAATATTTAAATAGTAAGCTCTCTTAAACCATGCTCAGAAATCAATTCATCATCTCCCCTTTGCCAATCCACTTTTTCTCCAGAGCTCATAATCTGTAGGACTATCAGTAGTTACATTAGCTAAGAAGAAAACTTGGGTACATTCCCCCTCCCCATCACCACCTTAGAGCCTGAAAGACATAGATGTCTAGCAAGTCACAACGTGATGTCAATTCAGATGTTTCCTTAACATTAACTCTTCTTCACTTATTTTGTGCTTTCCAAGGGCTAATAACTACCATTTTTTTTCAAACTTTCCCAATTTCTCAACTCAGCTCATTCCTAAACATTGGAATAGACTACTTGCTATCCCTTTTCCATACTACAGACTAAATAATTTTCATAAAACATCGCCATGTCTCCTTGAGCTTTAAACCCTTCACTTAATATGCCCTCTAGTTAAAGTAGAAAAGCAATAAAGGTAGTTACAGAAGCCTCATAATCTGGCTCACTTTCCCCATAACACCTGATCCTTTCAGTCTGCTTAACATGTACTGCTATTCTCAGTATGAAAATCACTTAAAGGGATTCTCTTGACACAACTTAACCACCTAAATTATGGGTAGATGACCTAGATCTGATCTTCTAGCACCCTATAATCTCTTCTCCACTTACTCTACTTGGCCATGGCAGATAGTTTATTTTTCTAGATTCAAAGCTCAATATGGCAACAGCAGCATCAGTTTTGCTCACCAATGAATCCAAATATCCACCAATTCTTATCTTGTCCTAGTGCTCCTTAACTATTGATTGAGTAAATGAATAAATAAATAAATGAATAAATAAAATTTCCTTGATCCTAAATTGTTCATATATTATTAAAATTTAATGAAAACTTTATATTATTACACACAAACACAAACATTTACTAATATATTATTCTTATTTATTTATTTTTTTTGGAGAGATTTTCGCTATAGGGTGCGTGCACTAGCCAGTCAGACAGAGAGACATAGAGACAGAAAGCGAGAAATCACCCCCCAGGGGGGATGGTCACGCTGCAATCCCTTCTCCTCCATTCTCTCCTCAGGATCTTGGGTACGCACGCACAGGCGCCCGGCGTGAATTTTAAGCCACCGGGTCCGGGACCTGGCGAACCGCGGTCAACTACGTGGGAGTCCAGTGACATAGCCATTACGCTAACTGCTGGTTCCCTATATTATTCTTATTTTATGAATTCTACTTAAAGTCCTTTCAGACACAACTTTTCCTTTATTCCCTAATGGTCATCTATATTGAATGTCTTCCTCAAAACAAATTTGTTTTTACAAATATTAAAATTATTCTGAAGTGCAATCACTTGATTTAGGCATTTAAATGTTACACTATAAAGTACATGTTAAATAATCATCCCGTGAGTCAGTCAGCATTGCTTGTCTTCTATTTTATACTTCTCCAGTGGGCTGATTGTGAAATCCCGCAGATAGAGGGTTTGGTGGCTGTATATCACTAACTTTCCTCACAGCCTTGTCAGTTCAATTTTTCATCTTGTTATTTTCATCTTCTTTCATCTCTGCGAAATTGCCATAGGCTACAGATCTTGAATCAAATTTATCTGCAATTCAAACATAACAAAAATGGGAATTGATGAATGGAAATTAATTTCAGCCATCAATTCAGTTTTTAAGCAAATAAATTCTTCAAGTTGTGGAACATGAACACTTATGCTTGTGGTTACAGAAGTAACAAGATGAATATAGTAATAAATTGCAACTAATTAGTGTCTACATTAAACAAGTTGAGTATCGTAATTGTTCAGATATCCAATGATCTGAGTAATTTTTGTCTTTCAATGTTTTACTTTACCTACTGAAGATGTCAAATAAAAGTCATTGAGTCAATTTCAGTGTTGTTATTAAAGTAGAATACGAGGTACATGTTATAAAATGAGGGTTGACTAATGGGCATCAAAATCGAACACGTAGTTTAGTATATTTTCTCACTCCTTTGGTGCACAGAAAATACTGCATTTCTGAGTGAGAATGAAAATAAAAGGGAAAAATTAAAACTTCTCATTCTTCCTTTGGGTCTTTGTCAAGGTTAACTCTGAGATAATCTCCTAAAAGCTGTTCTCAAGCATGTAATTAAAATAAACTACCAATTTTAAAAGTAAAATCATGATTTCTTGATTGAATCAACTAGTGTAATGGGTGCTAGACCAGATGGTTTTGCTCCAAGTATATCTGATATTTCTTTGAATCAGAACAAGTTCATATATACACATGATATTTTTATAATGCATTGTCTGATGACTAACATTTACTGAATATCAAATGTATGCTAGGCATTTTGGTAAGACTTTAAACATTACATTTTTTATTCACTATTTCAATTTGTATCTCTACTGGCAAGATTCATCCAAGCCAGGTTCTAATGTCAATCTCTACGTATTATCACTGTTACTAATACATACTATTCCTAGTACATTGGTAAACTGGAGGCTTGAATTTATGTGCAAACATAAGAATAAGATTTTTAAACTTTGTGTCTAAATCACTGGAGATTTTAAATATAGAAATTTCAGAATATGTCAGATCACTGGAGAAGATATTATTATTCAAGTGGTTTTTCAGCTGCTGTCTACTTTCTTTTCATGCATATTATTCCCTGAGTGATATCATTCTGGGGCTAGGTAATTATGGAAATATAACATGTGTGTTTTAAATTTATTATTGCTATTGTTTAAAGAATTACTCACTTATTTTCTGAAATTGTTTGATAAGAAAATTGTAATAATTCTCTTTACTCAACATGACTAGTAAACAATTCTGAAATATAAAAATGTAATATATTAAAAAGTCAAATATGATTTCTGTATGTTACAGAAATAAGTCAAACATTTTAATATATGCATTTTAATGCTCATTTTATTATTGTCTGGAGCATTCAAAATGATCATTTTCTTAAGTGTATGCCAATTAACAAGTTTTTTCTTCATGGTAGATGCTTAGATTTTGATGACCTGTCAACTTTGCAAAATTTATTTAAAACCTTGGAACATTTTTCTAATATTTGATAAAATAAGGTTAGCATTATAAATACAGCACATCCAACAATTTGATGAATAAAGCAAGAGAATTTATTTTATAAAGACAAAAATTTTTAGAAACTTTTTCTCTCTCTTCAAAATAGCATTCTCGGGACCAGCAGTTAGCGTAATGGCTATGTCGCTGGACTCCCACGTAGTCGACCGTGGTTCGAGTCCCAGACCCGGCGGCTTAAACTCACGCCGGGCGCGTGTGCGTGCGTGCCCAAGATCCCGAGAGGAGAATGGAGGAGAAGGGATTGCGGCGTGACCATCCCCCCTGGGGGGTGATTTCCTGCTTTCTATCTCTCTGTCTCTCTCTGTCTGGCGAGCGTACGCGCCCTATAGCAAAAACCTCTCCAAAAAAAAAAAAAGGAAAAAAAAATAGCATTCTCATAAAGAGAATTAAAAATGTCCTGAAAAACGAATTTGTTAAAATATTCCAAAATTTAGACACTAGACATATATTTTCATAATATGAAATAACACACATAAAAATTGAGCTTACAGGCTTAGCTTCTTGAAATATTCTTAATATAAATTAGTCTCTATTCCTAAATAAAGTAAAAAGATACTTGGATATTTGATCTTCATTGGTAAAATATTGAGTCATTTAACACTTTAATTTTTGTTTATTTAAAAATAAGAAAAAAATAGATTGAACTGATTTTTATATATTTTTTTTAAAAAACTATTATTTATTTAATTTTATTTATTCATTCATTTATTTTTATTTGACCAGAGAGAGACACAGAGAGAGAGAGAGAGAAAGGGAGAAAGGAAGCCATCAGGTCCGAGACTCGAACCGTGGTCGGCCATGTGGGAGCGTCCAGCACCTTAACCACACCACCCCCTGCTGGTCCCCTGATTTTTATATTTTGACACAACTTTAAAAAATATGCAGCACATTTACTTAATGAGTTTGTCATTCTGTGTGAATAAATAGATAAGACTATTTACAATGAATCACAAACATGTGTCCAAGTACACCTTTGTGTGGATATACTTAGGAACTTCAAAAAGTTTGTGGAAAATGAGATTAAAGTACAAGCTTATTTTGTTTCAAACAGTTTTTGAAAAGCATGCATACTTTTTTTTTGTAATACACACTTTCCAGCAACTTTTTCTTTTATTAATATTTTGATTTATTTTATACATTCAATCACTGTACATCACCATAGCTTGTAAAGTGAATTTACCCAACATGGATACACTTCACACCAGTCCAGTTAAAGGTATTATACACATTATCAGTTGAAGTCTAGTTGAAGATATCATACACATTATTCATTTCTGTGTCCCATGTCTTGCATCTCTATTTTCCTCCTTGATTCCTTTCCTCTCACTCTCCCCCATTTCCTGCCTTTTTACCACACTGTCTCCACTATCCCTAATCATTTTCCATGCTTCTATATCCTCTAATCTTTCATTTTCCACCGTAGAGTGTAGATAGTTGGTACATGTTAAGTGTAGAACTGTCTCTCTTTTTTTTTTTTTTTTTTCTTTTTTTGGAGAGGTTTTTGCTATAGGGCGCGTGCGCTCGCCAGACAGACAGAGAGAGACAGAGAGATAGAAAGCAGGAAATCACCCCCCAGGGGGGATGGCCACGCCGCAATCCCTTCTCCTCCATTCTCCTCTCGGGATCTTGGGCACGCACGCACACGCGCCCGGCGTGAGTTTAAGCTGCCAGGCCCGGGACTCGAACCGCGGTCGACTACGTGGGAGTCCAGTGACATAGCCATTACGCTAACTGCTGGTCCCTGAACTGTCTCTCATTTATAGCCTGGTTTGCTTCACTCAACAGTAAACCTTCCGTATTTGTCTACTTTCTATCAAATTCCAGAGTCTTGTTTTTTATGACTGAGTAGTATTTCATAGTGTATATGTGCCACACTTTTTCAATCCATTGATCTGTTTGTGGGCATTTGGATTAGGTCCATGCCTTAGCAATTGTGAATAATGCTACAATAAACATAGATGTGCAAGCACTTTTCCAACTGAGAATTTGCCTGTCCTAATTGATTGGTTGACCTATGTAACTCTTCAGAGAGACTAAAAGCATGTAAGCAGATATCCTGTTTATGTAGGCTCCAACAGCAAACAAAATAATAACATTATTTTATTATTGGCTCACTTGAAACTCAGAAGTTATTTTCTTTGATCCTCTGTCTTCATTTGGTTTCAGAGAAGATAACTTATGGGATAGGACAGGAAAACTATTATAAATAATACTAACAAAGTTTGATTCCCTTTACCTTTCTCAATTTTGTTTACAATTTGATGATTCATTGTAGTGGTGGGACATGCTTTTTATCTATAAATTTGGATCATAGTGATTAATTTTGGAGCAGCAGGAAAAATACCATTAAACATACAACTACTTTGGTTGTGTTCTTTGAATTGTCCTTCTGTATTAACTATAATACAATCTAAATTGCTATAAAGACACAAATTAATGGTTTGAATGACATACAATATGAGTTCTTTATCATGTGACAGATTCAGGCAGTTACTCCATGACTGGTGGCAAAGATCTAGTTTGTGAGGTGGTCTATGGATCCAAGGTAATTTTATTTTTTTATTGAGTAACTTTGAAGCATATGGATTCTGTTTTTAATTCTGTTTGCATCACTGTATATCTTAATGTCCATACTTTAGCCTTGCTGTCTATTCCTGTTAAGAGCACATCCAGAGGTGAATCAGTTTATTTACCTGGAATCATTGTATTAGCTAAACTATAGCCCCATAACCGCAGTCAGCCTTAATAAATTTTGGACAATGTAATATTTTTGCTAATTAATTATATGCTTATTGAAAATTTAGTCACCGTAATATTAAAGAAATTAGTTTGAAGAAATGATAATGGATATTGTAAGACAACTAGTAGTCTATATCACTCTTATTAGTTAAAAATATCTAAATGAGTGGTGTTCAGACAACTGCAAATATTGGAAATTCAGAGGTTATTACAGATGTTAAATTTTTTCAGTGTTTTTTAAAAATTATTATATTAATAAATCCAAAATCTTCAAATAATAAATTATTGCTGTAATTTCTAACTGTATATGACTGTTCTAGAAACAGGAACCATGTCTACATACTTGGAATAAGCCTTCATATTTTATGCCATTTTTGGCATTGCCATTTTTCTCAAACTTTTCAATTCTTTTCAGAGTTCAAGACCTTGATCATAAATACCCTACTTCACAAAATCTTCCTGATTTCCGTCAAGTCAGACTGATAAGCTCACTGTTGGATTCCTATACAATCATATGCATATTTTCATTATGGTAGTTTTCTACACTCATTATATGTATATATGTTTCACAAGTTAAAAGGAACAAAGCTCAGAGAAGTGTAGTTAATCTCATCATATCAAAGAGTACTATATCTATTAATACATACTAAACAAAAAAATGAAACAAGATACATCTAATTCCATAGCTAAATTATTTTCTACTCATAATAATAAACATTTCTCCATTCCTACTGAGAGTAGTTAGTAACAAATTACAGTCTGAAAGATTTAGTTCAGACATTGAAAAATATACAATTTGTTTTACTCACAGATATGACAAAATAAAATCCAACATTGCATTTATAAGAAGTTGTCAGGTCTAGAAAATTAAAACACAGTAGATAAATATATCTCTTTTTCAAATTCTGTGATTTCATGTCTTTACAGACATGAAAGATTTGCTTAACAAATAGTTGTTTAAATACCAAAAACTGAGTATTCAGGAATTTTTTTTCTTTTTTTCTGTTTTTTTTTTTTTTTTTTTTTTTAAAGAGAGATTTTTGCAATAGGGCATTCATGCTCGCCAGAGAGACAAAGAGAGACAGAAAGTGACTAATCACCTCCACCCCTGAAGGTGGATAGCCACACTACAATCTCTTCTCCTCCATTCTCCAGTTGGGATTTTGGGCATGTTTGCACCCACACCCAATGTGAGTTTTAAGCTGCTGGGTACAGGACTCGAACCTTGGTCGACTATGTGGTAGTCCAGTGACATAACCATTCTGCCATCTACTGGTCACAAGTATTCAGTTTTTTTTTCATTACTTTTATGTTCTTAATTGGTGCTAGCTTTAAGTACTTAGCTGTGAAAGCAATGACCACCTTGGAGCAATTCTAGAGTTATGATCCCTGGAAGACTGATATTAGAAACATCAAAGAGAGAGAGACATAGACATTACACATGCAAACAAAAGAACAAGGTACCTTTCCATGTGATTAAATGGAAAACAATAAGATGTGAACTATATTCACTCATAAATTCCACTTTAGCTATCTATTCAGAGTATAGAAAAAACCTCAGTCAGAAAAACTCTTGCACATTCATGTTTATTGCAGCATTATTTACTATTGTTAGGGCATGGAATCAACCCAAATATCCAAGAATAGATGAATGAATTTAAAAAAAGTGGCATATGTACTCTATAGAATACTACTCAGCCATAAAAGTGAGACCCTGACATTTGATACAAAGTGGGAGAATATAGAAGGTTTAATTTTTTTTATATGCTAAATGAAGAAAGCCAGACTAACAAAGACAGGCATTGTATGTTCCTGCCCAATATATGCCAAATGTCTGCACTCTGTAGCAGAAACTATAAGATTAGGAGGTATAA
The DNA here is from genome assembly GCA_026018925.1 of Tupaia tana. Classification (NCBI taxonomy): domain Eukaryota; kingdom Metazoa; phylum Chordata; class Mammalia; order Scandentia; family Tupaiidae; genus Tupaia; species Tupaia tana. The sequence continues at coordinate 64,479,573 of JAKSZU010000008.1, read as the reverse complement.
TAGCAGGAAGGACAATGGTAGATACTAGTGACGGTATGGGGAGGGTTAGTAGGGGTAGGTCATGGGGGTAGGAGAGGTAAGGTTAGAGAAAAAAAACAAACGTTTAATTGACACAAAACTAAACAATTATTTGCTGATGATATTGTATATGTAATGTCTTTGATTTGACTAATATCCACTGTATTCATGCTGGGAAATACTATGGTGTACACTATAAAGATGGAGAGTGATTAAATGTATATAAAAATACAGAAAAAATAAAGTTATGTGAACTATTTAAAGAGTTCTACTCTCAACTGCACTTAGCTGACTTAAATCCTGCACTTTGCAGAGTGTTTGATGTGAGGAAGATGAGATGACAATGTTGCAAGAGAAGCAATATGCGTAATGCCTCCTTGAGACACTCACTGATGGATGGATGGTGGGGACATAAGGATCACTGTAAATATTAACCACGTGCACTCATATGACTGATTTTTATTACTTCTATACTAGGTGGCTAACTGAATAGTTTGAGTACCAGAATCGGTGGCTTCAAAAACACACCAGACATGTGTGTGTGTGCCCTAAATCCCAAGAGGAGAATGAAGGAGAAGAGATTTTAGAATGGTCTAACCCCCAAGGGGTGTTATTCCTCTCTTTTCCTCTATGTCTTTCTTCAGAGAGTATACATGCGTTGTAGTAAAATTTAAAAAAGAAAAAGAAAAGTAAAAAAAAAAAAGAAATTTAATTGTTTTACGCTACGTATTTATTCTTTAATACATGATAGAGCAAGCATGCATGCATGAGAGAGTGAGAACAGCACTCTCTATAGAATCCAGTCATGCCATAACCATTTTCTTCCAGTTCTCCAGCCTACCAGATCTTGGGAACTTGCAAGCATGTCAGGAAAGTTCTAGGTCATCTTGGCCAGATATTTGTATTGTAGTGGTCATGTAGGGTCCAGCTTCCTTTGAGCAGTGCATTACCTCTGCACCACAAAGCTGGGCCTGTTTTACTACATATTCAGGTATTATATAAGAGCAGGGAACCTAATAGAGGTGTGAATTAAAGATAAATATCATTTGTTAATATCCACTTTTAAAAAAATATAGACACATCATAATAAAAGACCAGCAGTAGAGTGGGGATAAAACAAAGAGAATAATGATAAATTGGAAAAAAAAAAGATTTATGTTTAGAAGATATAGTCATTTTGGGAAATATTGCTGAGCAAGAGAATTCAGAAAGGACAGAAAGCACAGATGCAAATTACTGTATCACAGATCTAGTTTAATGAAATGATGAGTAAGGAACACTAATAGAGCAAGTTAAAGAACAAATGAGAAATGAAAACAGAGGCACATATTGTAGGCAACTCTTCCAAAGTCTTGCTACGATAGAACAAAGGAAGGGACTTCATATCATGAGACACATTTCTTTTCTGAATCTCTTTTTTTTTCTTTTTTCCTCCTTTCTTCCTTAGTTCCTTCTTTCTTGCCTTCCTTCTATTATTCTTTCTTTATTTTTCTTAAATAAACTTCATTTTAATGATAATTTTAAAATTGTTTTTTAAACATTCAGTCACATTCAGTCAGCTTGCAAAATGAATTTTCCCAGCATGAATACATTCTATTTTAGTCATCTTATTTTATTTTATTTTAATTTTTTATACATTCAATCACATACATCACTTAGCTTGTAAAGACAATGTTCCAACATGAATACATTTGTCACCAGTCCAGTTGGGAATACTATACACGTTATCATCAACAGATAATAACCACTTCTGTGTCTCATAAATGTCTTGCTTCTCTATTTTTCTCCTTAATGTCTTTTCTCAGGCTGCCCTCCTTCTTCCACCCTCTTCCCACACTGTATCCAGTATCTATAACAATTTTCTATGTTTCTATATCTTCTACTCTTTCAGTTTCAGCCACAGAGTGCAGACAATCAGTATATATTAAGTGGAGACATACGCTGTCTCTCCTTTATAGCCAGGACTGCTTCAATGAGTAGTAAATCTCTCATATTCATCCACTTCCTATAAAAAGCCAGGGTCTTGTTGTTTTTTATAGCTGAGTAGTATTCCATAGAATATATATGACATACTTTTTCTATCCATTTTTGTTTTGGACATTTGGGTTGGTTCCATGTCTTAGGAACTGTAAGTAATGCCACAGTAAACATAGATATGCAAGCAATTTTTCTGACTTAGCATTCTTCTGTTTTCTGGGGGTAGATACCCGAGAGTAGGATTACTGGAATATATGATAGTTTTATTTGTAGATCTTTGAGAAATTGCCACACTATTCTCCACAGTGGCTGGACCAGTTTTCATTCCTGCCAACAGTGTAGGAGAGTTCCCCTTTCACCACATCCTCGCCAGTACTTATCATTTCTTTTTCTTAAATCAGTCATTCTTACTGGGATTAGGTGGTATCTCATTGTGGTTTTTGGTCTGCATCTTCCTTATGGGTGCTAAGCATTTTTTCATATGTCATTTGGCTATTCATATATCTTCCTTAGATAGTTGTTTATTCAGCTCATGTTCCCATCTTTTAATTGGGTTGATCATTTTTTTTTTTGGGGGGGGGGGATTAAGTCACTTCAGTTCCTTGTGTATTCTGGTTATCAGTCCCTTATCTGAAGCATAGTTTACAAAAACATTCTCCCATTCTCAGGGCTGTTGATTCACACTGATTACTTTGTCTTCTGCCATGCAGAAACTTTTAAATCTGATGTAATCCTACTTGTCTATTTTTGGGATTATTGATTGTACTTTGGAGGTCTTATTTAAAAATTCTTTGCCTACTCCAATGTCTCACAGAGATTCTCCTGTTTTTTCTGCCAGTACTTTTATAATTTGAGTTTTTAGCTTCAGATATTTGATCCACTTTGTGTTGATTTTTTGTCGATGAGGAGGGGTAGGGGTTCAGATTCATCTCTTTGCAGATAGATACCCAGTTTCTCCAGCACCATTTGCTAAAGAAGTTTTCCTTTTCTGAATGGATTGACTGGCACCCTTTGTCAAAGATCAGTTGGCTTTATGTTTTGGGGTTTATTTCTGAGGTCTCTATTCTGTTCCATTTGTCCACATGTCTGCTTTTGTGCCAGTACCATGCTGTTTTGATTATCACAGCTTTATAGAGTATTTTGGATCAGTGAGTGAGATGCTGCACACTCCACTCTTCTTGCACAGGGTTGTTTAGCAATATGAGGTCATTTATGATTCCAGACAAATTATATTACTATCTTTTCTAACTCTGTGAAGATCATCTCTGGTACTTTACGGGGCTTGTGTTAAATACATAGATTAATTTTGGTAGAACTGCCATTTTGATTATATTAATTTTTGTGATTCAGGAACATGGGATGTCCTTTCACTTTTTTGTCATTTTTAATTTCTTTTTTTAGTTTTCCATAGTTTTTCTTGTGGAAGTCTTTGAAATCTTTGGTTAGATTTATTGTTAGGTATCTTATACTTTTTTAATTTAATTTATTTCTTTTTGTATATACATTCAATCACATTGTTTAGCTTGCGGTGTGAGCATTTCAATATGTGAACATTTCTCCCCAGTCTCGTTGATCAAAATATCTTCAACCAATACCACCACATTTCCCCATCCCGTCAATGTTCTACCTCCGTATCCCTTCTCCAAATGTCCTTCGTTAGGCTCCACTCCTCCACATACACCTCATCTGATATTCACACCCACCTCTTATGTTTGTACAACTGTTAATCAATCAGTTTCAGTCATAGAGTGCAGACATTCGGTATATGTTAAGTGGGGATATACAGTGTCTCTCCTTCATAGCCTGGCTTGCCTCACTCAGCAGTAAATCTTCCATATTTTTCCACTTTCTGTCAAAAGCCAGGGCTTTGTTGGGTTTTATGGCTGAGTAGTATTCCATAGAGTATATGTGCCACAGTTTTTCAATCCATTCCTCCATACGGGGGCATTTGGGTTGGTTCCATGACTTTGCAATCATGAATAGTGCCGCAATAAACATCAATGTGCAAGCACTTTTCCAATGAAGAATTCTTCTGTCCTTTGGGTAGATACCAAAGGAATGGGATTGCTGGATCATATGGTAGATCTATTTGTAGATTTTTGATAAATCTCCAAATTATTCTCCACAGTGATTGGACCAATTTACATTCCCACCAGCAGTGTAAAAGTGTTCTCCTTTCACTACACCCCCGCCAACACTTACCATTTTTTGTTTTTTTAATCTTAGATATTTTGACTGGGGTTAGGTGGTACCTCATTGTTGTTTTTATCTGCAATTCCCTTATGATGAGGGATGTTGAACATTTTGTCATATGCCTTTTGGCTATTCGTATGTAATTTTTCTGGAATCATAAAAGACCCCGTATTGCCAAAGCAATTCTACACAAGAAGAGTGGAGTGGGCGGCATATCACTCCCCGTCCCAAAAATATACTACAAAGTTGTGGTAATCAAAACAGTATGGTACTGGCACAGAAACAGACAGGTGGACCAATGGAACAGAATAGAGTCCCCAGAAATAAATGCCCAATCATACAGTCAACTGGTCTTTGACAAGGGGTACCAGTCAATCCAGTGGGAAAAGGAAAGCCTCTTCAGCAAGTGGTGCTGGAAAAACTGGATTTCCACTTGCAGAATGATGAATCTGAACCCCTACCTCTCACCTTTGACAAAAATCAAGTCAAGGTGGATCAAGGATCTAAATCTAAGACCTCAAACTATAAAGCTGCTCCTGGAAAACACTGGGGAAACTCTGGGAGACATTGGTGTAGGGAAAGACTTCTTAAATTAGACCCTCAAAACACAGTAAATCATCACCAAAATAGACAAGTGGGATTACATCAGACTAAGAAGTTTCTGCATGGCAAAAGACACAGTAATTAGTGTGAATCGACAGCCCTCAGAATGGTAAAATATTTTTGTAAATTTTGCATCAGATAAAGGACTGATAACCAGAGTACACAAGGAACTAAAGAAGCTGTTTGGAAAAAAAGATGATCAACCCTATTAAAAAATGGGAGAAGGAGTTGAATAAAACACTCTCTAAAGGTATCTTATACTTTTTGTGGCTATGTTTTATCTCAGTCTTTCTGCTGTTCATATATAGAAATGCTCTAGATTTCTCTTTATTGATTTTGTATCCTGAAACTTTATTGTATTCATTTATTAATTCCAAGAATTTGTTCATGGATATCACTGGGTCTTCTAGGTATACAATCATGTCATCTGCAAATGGAGATAATTTTACCTCTTGTTTTCCTATTGGAGTGTTTTCTTATTTTATTCTCTTTTCTTATTGCATTGGTGAAGACTTCCAGTACTATGTTGAAAAGGAGTGGAGAAAGTTGACATCCTTGTCTTGTACCAGTTTTTAGTGGAAAAGTTTTCAGTTTTTCCCCATTCAGGAAGATTTTAGATATGGGTTTTCCATAGATAGTTTTTATTGTGTTGAGGGATGATCCTTCTATGGTGATTTTGCTAAGAGTCTTGATCATGAAGGGATGTTGTATCTTATCAAATGCTTTTTCTGCATCCATTGATATATTCATATGGTTTTTATCTTTTTTTCTGTTAATATGGTATATTACATTTATGGTTTTGCATATGTTGAGCCACCCTAGTATCACTGGAATAAAGCCTACCTGCCCATGATGTATAAATTTTTTATATGTTGTTGGATACGATTTGTTAGTGTCTTGTTGAGAATTTTTGCATTTATATTCCTCAGAGATATTTTAGTCATTTTATATCCAATTTAGATTTACAAAACATTGATGAGGCAATAGAGAGTTTCTATATTCTGAATTCCCAGTTTCGCCTATTTTAACATGTTATATTGATATGTATATTTGTTACAATTAATGAAGCAACATGAATGTATTACTATAATTGTTATAGTTAATTTTTGTACTTTATTCAGATTTTTTTTTTCCTAACCACATATCCAGTTCCTGCTCTAGGATCTTATTCAGGAACTACATTACATTTATTAGTCATGGGCTCCTCTATCTTCTTTTAGCTGTGATATTTCTGTCTTTCTTTTTTTATCTGTCTTTGACAGTTTTGAGAAGCGCTCATTTGGCATAGTGCAGACTGTTCTTTAATTGGTTTTGGTTTGCTGTTTTTCTCATGATTAGAGTGTTTACAGGTTTTAGAGAGGAAGATCACAGAGGTAAAATGTCATTCTCATCTTAAAATCAAGGGTACCGACCATCAAAACCTCTGACTTATAACTGTAGACGATCATCTTCAGATCCTGGCTGAGGTAATGATTGTCAGGTTTTTGTAATTTAAAGTTACTATTTTCTCCCTTTTCATAGTCTTTGAAAGAATCAAATAGATGCAGCCAACATTCAGAGTGAGGAGAACATTCCACTTTCTTGAGACCACAGGTTCTATTTTTATTAATTATTAGGGATGCTGCTGCACAAGACATTTTTCTGTTTTCTTCTCCTGTATTTATTCAGTTGTTTATTTAAACAGTTATAGAATCTTTATTTAACACTTTGTATTGTAATCCAATACTAGTTTATCTTTTGGTGTGGTTTGTTTATTTTAGCTTTGGTGATTGAACTTTTCCTTTGTCTCCTGTGACCCTTCCTTAGGCTTTCTTTATTGTGCATTTGCTTCAGCATTTTTTTCCTTTCTGGCACTATAACATTTTCTAGGCCCATCATATATATATCTTGCTTCATTCCTAGAATCAGCCATGTGTCCACAGAGCCCTGGCTATTTGTATTGAATAAAAAATGGTTTTAGAAACCAGGATCTGGTTGTTAAAGGTGCTTGTTGTTGAAGCTGTTTGTTTCTGGAGCCCCTCAGCTTACATGGCTCGAAAGCTATTTGTGCATGCTAACCTTTCTATGTATAATATCTGCAAATACTTTTTGTATGTAACCACTTCTATCTTTATTAAGCTAAGCATGAATCCGTAGATTTAAGTTCATGTCACTAACAATGATACGTTATTGTATTGTGCGAATCATTCTGACTTTTTTATCTTGCTTATCTGTATACTGACCTCTCTGACAGTGAGAAAAATAATTTCCGCCATCAACCATTCATTTAGTTACTTATTTGACTCCAGAATACATGTATAAAAACATCAGAATTAATGCATATCTCCATGGAAAACCACCTTATCAATGAAAATACAGTGTTTATTTACAGTTTGTTTTGCCTTTAGGGTATTTCCAAACTTACTAGGTTATCACTTTTCCTACCAACACCACTGCCTGCAGTGAGGTTATTTTATACATTTGGAATACAGTTAAATTTTCTTTGTCACATCTGGTATCAATTCAGTAATTCCTCAACTTTCGAAATGATTTTTAATTGTAGTTTTTTTGTTATATAAAATTCCATGAATGGGAAAATATATGGTGTCACACATTCATGATTACAATATCATACAGAACAGATTCACCATCCTAACACTAATCTCCTGTGCTACAACATTTCAAGTCCTCTTTGCTCCCCCTGCTTCCCTGGCAACCAGTGATTTTTCTAAAAAATCTCTATGGTTTTGGTTTTTGAAGTATGTCATATAGATGAAATTACATGGTTAGTGGCCTTCAAAGGCTGGCATATTACACTTAAGGATATGCATTTAAGATTCACTCATGTCTTTGCATGGCTCAATAGCTCATTGCCATTTATTACTAAATATTTTCTAGCATGAATGTTGCAGTTTGTTTAATCCATCCTTTTAATGAAGGGCAACTTGCTTGCTTAAAACTTTTGGTGCATATGAATAATGCTGTTACAATTTGTGTGCAGATTTTGTGTAGAAATAAATTTTCAAGTCAATTGAGTAAATATGTAGGAGGATAATTTCTCATTCAGATGGTTTTCCTTTATTTTTTTTTTTACAATCAATCACTGCATATCATTACAGCATACAAAATTAGTTTTCCCATCCAAAGTATATTGGCTCAAAGATATTACTATACATATTATCATCAACAGATAATTTTCATTGTGTTTCTTAGATGTTTTACTTCTTTCTTTTTCCCTTTGATTCCCTCCCTCTCACCCTCCACCATTTCCCACCCTCTCCTCACACATATGGAAAGACTGTATTTACCTGTAAAAGAAATTGACAAACTGCTTTCCAAAGTGTCTGTGTCATGTGGATTTTTATCAGGAATAAATGAGAGTTTTATTTTTCCCTATGTCCTTAATAATGAGTATTACCTGTGTTTTGGATTTTAGTTAATCTAACAAATGTGTAGTAATAACTCATTGTTTTTCCAATTTGCAAGTTTTTATGACAAATGGTGATACATATTTTTCCATACATTTATTTGTCATCTTTGTATCATCTTTGGTGAGATATCAGTTCAGATATTTTGCCCATTTTTGATTAGGTTGTCTGTTTTCTTCTTATTATTATTATTTTTTAAATTTTTAGATGCAGGGTCCATCAGGTGGCCTGGTGATTAAGACAATGGACTCTCATATGGCTGGCCACAGTTCAAGTCCTGGACTGAATGGCTTGCTTTCTCACTACCCTTCTTTTTGTCTCTCTTTGGTGAATACACATGCCCTATAGAAAATATAATAGTAATAATGATGATAAATAAAATTAAATAAATTATTTTAAGAATTTAGATACAACTCCTTTCTTGGATATGTGTTTTGCAAATATATTCTTTTAGTTTGACATTTTAGTTTTTGTATTAGGTTCTCTGGAGAAACAAAACCAATAAGATCTACCTGTATCTTTATTTATACATCTACATATAAATAGATAGCTTTATGATAAGTGATTAACTCATATTATTGCCTGTCCACTTTATGAGAGCATTCTTCACAACTTTAAGAATTAAAGTGTTAATTTTATCCAGAAATACTCTCATAGACACACCCACAATAATATTTATCCAAATATCTGGTTGTCAGACCTAATCAAGCTGATATTAAAAAATAAGCACTACATGCTATCATTTCTTTTGCAATTTTTTTTTAACTTTAGGATAAAAAGCACCCAAAGTAAATGATATAAATAAAAAACATTGCAAAAGTTATAAAGAATGACAGATAATGGAAGAGACTAAAGAGCTCAGAAATAAACTCCTATAAATATAGTCAACTGATCTTTGAGAAAGGAATGAAGATAAGTCAATGGAGAGAGTCTTTGCAACCATGGTACTGGAACAAATGGACATACATACACAAAAAGGTAAACTGAGACAGATTTTACACTTACCAAAATTTTACAGTTCAATGTTTCATAGACCTAAATGTAAAATAATAAATAAATAAATAAATAAATAAATAAATAAATAAAACTTCTAGGATAAAATAGAGGAATAATTCTATATGAACTTAGATTTGGTGATGAGCATGCTTCATGAAAGGGGGGAAAAACAGCCTTAATAAGTTAGAACTTGTTAATATCCAAATTATCCCCTCCATTTTTCAGAGAGATTTTTGCTACAGGGTGTATGCACTTGCTGGAGAGACAGAGAGATAAAAGTGAGAAATCACCATCACCTCAGGGGGAATAGCCATGCAGCAATCTCTTCTCCTCCATTCTCCTCTTGAGATTTTGGACATGCACACACAGGCACCCAGTGTGAGATATAAGCTGCTGGGTCCCAAACTTGAATTGTGGTCGACTATGTGGGAGTCCAGAGACATTATCATTACACCATCTACTGGTCTCCAAATGATCTCTTCTTTTAAAAGAGACATTTCAACTTCTCGCTGATTTGGAAACACAAAAATTTCAAGAATCGGCTACACTTTGAAATTTTCAGACCTAATTCCATGCCACTTTATATATACACTTAAATTATACTCCCTCGAAAAAAAAATTTTTATAAAAGACAGAAAAAAGAATTTGCCTAGAGGCAGAATTAGTTACTTGCTTATTGAAAATGTATCTTTATCTTGATAGTAATTTGTTAAGTGTAATTCATAAAATGATTCTATTATTTAACAGGTACAAAAGAATCATCTAGTTCTATAGTTAGAGTACAGTGGAATACAGAGTATTTGAATCTCTGCCTAAGAGAATATTCTGCTGCATATAATAAAGTACAAAAAATATTGAAATGCGAAGTCTCACTGTCCTTAAGTCAAAACTCTCAACTCTGCCCTTGTCTGCTATTTGTGATGCTGCCAATGCAATTGGCTGGTACATGGACAAAATTCCAACTCCACTTGTAAGCAAAGGACAGAGCTGGAAGTCTGAGTTTCTAAGGACCAAAGCTGCTTCACATATGAGCTGTCAAAACTTTCCATTGTGTGATCATTTCTTAGGCTTCTGACTCAATGTGATGATTTTCTGCAGTGCATTTGAGAACAATTAAGATAAGAGCAAAAAGCCAAAGAATAAACATTCAAGAGCTTTGAAATAAAATCAGGGTGATTGAGTGAGAAACTATGAAAAATAACAGGAGAACTGTGCATTCATTTTGTACTTCGGGTAGAAGAATTTCAACTAAGTGTGATAACATTCTCAGAAACTTGCAATTAAAAGTGTAGTTTGCTTTCTTTGTTGTACCATGCTGCTCTAATTGGACAGATTGTAAGTTGAGTAGTATAAATTCTAACGAATGGACAGCAAAATGAACTTTAGTGACTGCCTACTCAGCACTACTGCAACTCATTCAAACCCAAACTTTCCATGTAGAAAACCAATTAAATATTTAAACCATTCACCCGTCTTTGTATTTTGTTTGTTTTTGTTTTTGCTATGAGGTACCTGCAATTGCCAGAGATAGAAAGAAACAGAAGACAAGGATGAATGGTAATGCTGCAAGTCCTTCTCCTCCATTCTCCTATCTATGAACATGCATGCACACACATCCAGCATGTTTTCCAAGCCCAGAACTGGGACTAGAAGTGTGTGTTTGGTCATAAGGAATCCAATGGCCTTAACTTCCATATCACCTTCTAGCCCAACCCTTCTCTGTTTTTCATTAAATCTCAGTGCTTTATTTCTTTTCTTGAAACTTTCAAAGTACAACTTTTTCTAAACAACCCAAGCACTCTTGAGTTCAAAGTTTTGTTCTGTCATGTGATAGGATTAACCAGAATCAAACAACTCCAAAAATAATAAAAAACAAATATGTTTTCCTACACCACTTTTGGTTGGTACAAATATATATAATATTTGTATATACATATGTAATTTGTATAAATATACATAATTTCCTCCCCCCCCCATCCCCGAGGGCTAGGAATATAACTAGAGAAAAACAATGTGGTATCACTTGAGATTAATTCTGAATTTGAGTAGTAACTAAATACTGATATGTGTGTGTATAGATTTATTTATTTATTTATTTATTTATTTATTTATTTATTTATATTTAGAGTTTTACTTTCTTTTCCTAAGGTCACTTGCACTTACCAGAGAGAGACACACAGAGAAAGTTAGAGAAAAATATAAGAAATCACGCCCCGGGGGTGGGGTGAGGGGATGACCACACCACAATCCCTTCTTCTCCATTCTCCTCTCTGATTCTTGGGCATGCACACACATAAACTCATAAACCCAGCATGTGTTTCAAGTCTCTGGGTCCAGAACTAGAACTGTAGTTGGCCAAGTGGGAGTTCAGCAAAATAACTGCTCCACCATTTGCTGGTCCCTGAAATGTATATTTATTGATCTTATCATAGATGACTTACTCACTTTTCCTTCTATATATAAGAACAATCTAGTATGTGGATTATGTAACATTATATTTTCCATATTTGCACTATAGTTGTAGACATTTTTGCTATTTTCAAAAACTTTTTTAACTGTCTTCCTCTACTTTTCATAATTACTCTCAGAGAATAAAACCTAATAGTCAAATTCGCCTATCAAAACATAAATAAGAATGGAAATCTGAAAAACAGCAAAAATGAATGGAATCTAAAATAAAATATAAATTATGATGTTTATTTTATTGCACTTCTTTTTTTAGAATTATTTTTATTTAACTTTATTTATTTATTCATTTATTTTATTTTAATATGATCAGAGAGGGACAGAACGAGCGAGAGAGAAGGAAAGTGAGAAAGCAAGCCACCAGGTCCAGGACTAGAACCAAGGTCAGCCATGTGGGATTCCAGTGCCCGTAACCACCATGCCACCTCCTGGTCCCTACACTTCTTTTTATCACCTCAAGAAATAAATATACACTAAAAAGAGTATGTACATAAATATATCCTTAGGTAAATAAAAACTAGACATTATGAAGAAAGATTTAGCAAGCTGAGGGCAACACAGAAAAGTCATTTGTTCTTCTCACTGTAAATTCAGTATAGCATAGGCATAAGGTAGTCACTTATGTGGCTTGATAAACTGGAACAAATGACAGAGCATGAGTGTGAACTTTCTTTGGAAATCTCTAAAATTATAATGTGTATAAGCTTCCTACCTATACTGCTTTGAAATTGAAACATTTTTTTTTTAAATTCCCACTCCATATAATTCTAAAATCAAGAGAGAAGAGGTTAGAAATTTTACTAGCCACTTATTAAGTACAAAGAGCTTCGTAACACTTAACAGTTTCTGTCTACCCACGAGGTGAGTACATTTTTATTCATTCTTAGAATGAATAAAATGAGACTCAGAGGAATTAAATAGGTTTCCAAGGCCCACATAACTCACAGATCACAGTTTGGAATTTAGTTCACATTTTACTTTAAATGCAAATCTCAAGACTTTTCTATTATGCTAGAGAAAGGCCTCACTAGGTCAACCATGTAGGAGTCGAGTGCCTTAACCACCATGCTACTGCTGGCTCTGAAACTGTTATTTCTTATGGATAAGTAATATTCCATAGTATACATGTGCCATAGTTTTTCTACCTAGTCATCAGTTTTTGGACAGTTATGTCGATTTCAGGTCCTAGCAATTGTGAATAATGCTGCGATATACACAGATGTACAAGTGTCTTTCTCAGCCCCAAGAAATGATGAGACTCCCTTGTTTGATTAAAAGTGGATGAATATAGAGGACTTAATGCTGGGCAAAGAGAAGCTGACAATAAAAGAAACACTCTGCATATCCCCACTTAATATATACCAAATGTCTGCACTCCATTACAGAAATCAAAAGATTCAAAGATATGATAATAGAGAGGATAAATATTCATACTAGAGACTGTAAGGGAGGGGAGTGGGTGGTGGAGTGGGTGGCAGAGGGTGGGTGGGATAGGTAAAGGGAAGAAACATTTATAGGCCAAAGAATATAAAGTTCCTCTTTTAAAAAAAGTCTGTAATTTTGGGACCAGCAGTTAGTGTAATGGCTATGTCGCTGGACTCCCACGTGGTCAACCGCGGTTCGTGTCCTGGACCCGGTGGCTTAAAACTCATGCCAGGCGCATGTGTGTGCATGCCCAAGATCCCAAGAGAAGAACAGGGGAGAAGGAATTGCAGTGTGGCCATACACCCCGGGGGGTGATTTCTCGCTTTCTGTCTCTCTGTCTCTCTCTGTCTGTCCTATAGCAAAAACCTCTCAAAAAAAAAAAAAAAAGTCTGCAATTTTTGTTTTATAAAAATGAATAACTAAATATATAAAAAAGAAACTAATGTTTCTATTTCCCTTCAGAAGTGAGATTCACAGAAAAGAAATAAATTTTTATTAAAAATCATCCACAGGGTCTACGGTAAAGCCATGAATTTTCCCAGGACTCTAGACTAATAGTTGAAACCAATATCATTCCTTTGACCATGCTAAACATACAGATGATAAATATGTATTTGCTGAATTGAATTATCTTCTCAAGTTTGTAGAATAAAGTATTATTCATCCTGGCATAGTTATCTTTTCATTTATCTTGAAATATCAAGACTACATATGGGATTCATTATAATTGTGTCACAATTTTTGCACTCTGGAAAAAAGCAATCATTAGATTTATTTAAGGAATCTTAAGACCATGTAACCAACAGTTATTCAGATAAAATTTCAAGACTTTGGGGCCAGCAGGTGGCATGGTGGTTAAGGAGCTGAACTGCCACGTGGCAGAAAATAGCTTGAGTTCCAGACCTGACAGCTTGCTTTCTCACTTTCTCTCTCCAACTCTGTCTGGTGAGTGCAAGTATCCTACAGCAAATTAAAATGACAATAATACTACTAATAAGAAAATTAGATAATTCTTTAACAATTTTTTCAAGATTGTAATAAAGCAATTCTATCCAGATACATGACCTCAGATAATATTTTTTTCTGTATCCCATTGCATTTTTTTAATCCATGTAGCCTACTATTAACTAGTTAGAAAACATTTTTTTTTTAACATTTAGGAATCCCTTTGAGAAATTTAGTTGCTATCAAATAATACTAGTACAAAATGTTTAAAATGCCTTCATACCATGTCTACTGCTATAATAAAATGACTAAACAGAGTTTTATTGACATTTTTAAAAATTAGTAGCACTACCAAAATGAACAAAATAAAAAATTATGTCACAGAGTATATGAACTTGGCAATGGTTCTCACTATTTCTCCTTGATAGATTTTGAGGAGACTTCTGTTATTTTATCTTGACCGTATTTTACACAGGCAAGATAAATTCAAATATAGTTTACAATTAATGGATGTAAGAAAATTAGGCACATTCTAAGTAATGGAAAAGCTAATTAAAAAAAACAAATTAATAAAAATTCTAAGGAATCTTATACCACAGGTTCCTGAAAAAGCTATCAAACTCAAAAAGATGATAAAACTAATCAAAGTACATGTACAATATATACAATTTACTATGACAGCAAATACATTGGGGTGATTTTTTAATATTCAGGGAACAGAATCTAAACAGTACAATTTGTGATAAATGTCAAGGAGCAATATTCTGATAAATGTCATTATAATAATTAGATGCAAATTGTTCCGAGTATTACATACTATATAATCAGTTTGGAAAGAAGAACCAACAGTGTAAATTTCATGACCATTCAGTGATGGCACTACCAGAAACTTTACTGAAGAGGGGAGAATTAGAAAGGCATAACAAGTTTGGGTAAAACTATTCCACTCAGCTATAATATTGGTTTATGGCTTTTTGAATGTGGACTATGCATTTCATCTTCTTTTTGAGAGGACAGCTGTAATGATTTAAAAAAAAATGAAAGCTAAAAGTGAAATATATGGAATTACATTTCCCAGTTATGATAAAACAACAGAAACATGTTTCCTAAAGTTATAGTGCGGGTGCTGTGACAGTAATGATTTTACAAAACAACTTTGTCAGGGAGTAAATGCATTCACCAGAGAGAAAGAGAGAGAGGGAGAGGAAGAGATAAAGAACCCCACTGCCACCCCCAGGGAAGGCCATGCCATAGTCCCTTCTCCTTCATTTCTCCCTCCTCTCAGGTTTGGGCACATGCGCACACGCCCAATGTGTTTTTCAAGCCACTAAATCTGGGATGTGAACTGTGCAGTCAGCCATGTGGGATCGAACAACCTTAACCATCACATTATTGGCTGGTCTGAAATTAACTTGTTATGAGTTGTCTATGAAGCCAAAGTTAATAAAAAGTTTGGCTAGCCCCCCATTTACAAACAAAACAAAACAAAAAACAACAAAACAAAAAAAACTATGAAACCAGTATTGAATAGGTGAGTATGGGTAACTATCAGGCATAAGGATATAAAAAATACTCTCAAATATACATTTTTGGAAGATAAAATGTATATACGTACAGAATGGTTAAAACATATGCAATATATTATTTAATCAGATATATTTTTCTAAGTCAGAGTTTTGTTTTTTTAACAGAGACATTGATCTCTCATTCCTCAAGAAAGCCAGGGGCTGCCTGTTTATCACACTATGCATATGAATATTTTTATTTTCTATGATATTTTAAATGGGGAGAAGTATTGTTCTTGGCAATATATTTTATAGAAAGTCTAAAAAGGCAATATCACTAAGGCTTTCAAGGAAGAAAAAATAAGGGGAAGGTGTGTGGCAGGACATTTACAGTATTTAGGAGATGTATTTGCTCTCTTTCAAGTTCAGACTACTTAGTTCAAAAGAGCCATGACTAGCTGACATCCTGTCTGGCTTCTCAAGGTATATTGTCTGGCTGTCTGTGTACATTTGGGCATAAACAAGAGGAAAAGGAAGACAATGTAAGAAGAGCCAAGGTGATTTTGGAGCACAGTAATTGATTCGTCAATTCAAGAGTCGTACAGACTCAAGGTCAGTCTAAATCTGAAGCAGAAAACCCAGATCAATTTTGCAGTGACTGAATACTCGCCACAGCCTGGGCATATCCAAACCCATCAGGGAGAATCTGTTAGATCAATGAGTTTAGTTTATGAATCAAGTGTGACTTACATCTGTCCTTTATGGGAACAGAAAATAATATTTTCAGTATACCCCAAAGTGACAAAATGTGGTTTACAGGAGTGCAAACGAAGGTATTCATCAATAACTGTTCAAAAGTGGAAACAGAGAAGAGATCGTTGGTCTTTCAGTTCAAAGATCTTCGGAATTACATTTAATTCTGTATGGAAACGTAGATTTTATTACATGTATAACAATATGGTCAGCTGATGTATTTCTAGAGCATCTATCAAGAAATTCATATTCTGCAATTTTAGATGATTTAACAAAGTTCATTTTAACTGTGAGAAACACATATAGGTAAAAGTTATACTTCCTTTTGTTTTCTGGGACTCTGGTCATCTTGCAGTAAACTTTATAACATAATCAGTTCTTTCTTTCAAACAATGTTTATCTATTTACTGAAGAATAAATCAAATTGATAGAAATGTCCTCATAGTAAAAAAAAAAAAGCTGTAGTGATTTTTTATTTTAATTTTTTATTAAAAAGCAATGAAATGTTATTTGAAGTAAGCTTAAGAAATATGAAATTTATTACCCTGCCATGTGATGTGCAAAATACCTATATCCATTTTACAGGCATCTTTTATATTTAAAACCCTTTTATTTCTCTAAGACCACTATTCAAATGGTTGACAGGGGATAATTTGTTTTGTTCACTGAATTCCTGATTGTTGTACAGAAAAAGTTCTCTCACCTTTCATTCAACAATTCATTTCCCTGTGGTGATTTATTTCACTATTTTCAAACAATGCTTTGTTACCTACAGACTTGGCACGATTTTTTTTCTTTCTTCTTTCTGTGGGGACGGGGATGTACTAACTAGATATACACTTTAATTAGTTGTAAAATTCCTACATTTTACATTAAAGATAGTTCTGTTGTCATCTGCAAAATTTTACAAATATATCAATATGCTATATGGTATGAAATTAAGAGGATTGAGAGATAACTACATATACATTATTTATGATTAACTTTAAAATAAATAAAACACAAGTCTATTACATGTCAGGTGCCAAAAATTAATTGTGAAATAGTATCTGAGGGTGTCAGAAATATTTCTTTTCAAACCATGGGGTTGTAGTTTCATTCTTACTAGTAAGAAAAGGCTCCAGGACCATCAGTTAGCGTAATGGCTATGTCACTGGACTCCCATGTAGTTGACCACAGTTCGAGTCCCGGACCTGGTGGCTTAAATTCAGGCCAGGCACATGTACGTGCGTGCCCAAGATCCCGAGAGGAGAAGGGAGGAGAAGGGATTGCAGCGTGGCCATCCCCCTGGGGGGTGATTTCTTGCTTTCTGTCTCTCTGTTTCTCTGTCTGTCTGGTGAGCGCACACGCCCTATAGCAAAAAACCTCTCCAAAAAAAAAAAAAGAAAGAAAAGAAAAGAAATGGCTCCAAGGGGAGAACAGCATTTGTGAGCAAGAGAAAGAAAAAGAGATTGCATTACATTTTTATATGCCAATGATAATTTAATTCAGTTCAAATTACAAATGAAACTATGTGTGAGGTCATTAAAAAGTTCATGCAATACGTTTCTTGTGCAAAGCTAGACATAACTTTCAGATTTCTTTGCACCAAAACAAACTTATACTTTAATTTCATTTTCCATGAACTTTTTGAACTCCTCTTGTACTAGCTCCTGGAAGTTGGATTGACTCAGCCATGAAGTTTGTCCTCTGTTGCACTTCGTCATCATTCCAGTTTACATATACTATCTGTCGATGTACAACAGGTTAAAAGAATTGTCAATTTGGCCTGGCTCCAGGCCTGGTGTTTAAAGCAGCTTGATCACTTATGTTCTGTATGCTTCGCTTGTTTTCTATTTCACTTATTTCTGCTCGAATCTTTATTCTTTCTTTTCTCCTGGCATATTTTAGATTTTTTTTTTGTTGTTGTTGTTCTTTTTCCAATTCCCTGAGACAGGAGGTTAGGTTGTCCTTTTGTCACCTTTCCGTCTTTTTCTTGTGCACACTAATTGCTATGAACTTCCCTCTTATGACTGCTTTTGCAATATCCCATAGATTATGGAAACTTGAGTGGAAAGAGTGTGGGAGGGGAAGAGTATAGGAAATGGAAAGGTAAGACACTTGTGGGACACAGATAAGGTTTATTATCTGTTGACGAGAATGTGTATGGTGGTCTCAACTGGGCTGGACTGAGGTGTATATCATGCTGGGCAAAGTCTCTTCACAATCTAAATGATGTATAACAATTTAATGTGTGAATAATAATAATAATAAACTAAAAAAAATTAGGAAAAAAAAAAGAAAGCAGTTAAAGCAGCTAACCTATATATGGTGACTACGTGGTTTGAGTCCTAAAGGTGATGGTTTGAAAAACATGCAAGGTACCTGTGCAAACCTACTCAAAATACCAAAAGGAGGAACAGATGGGGGACAAGGGATTGTGGTGTGACTATTTCCTATGTGGGGTGCTTTCTCCTTTTCCTTTCTCCTTCTCCCTTTCTCTCTCAGGTGAGTGCACACACCCTTTAGCAAAACGAAACAAAACAAAAATGTATACACTTTTTATTTTATGACAAAATTGTTTGCTTATTTGAATAAAAATGTTAAGTACACTAAATGTTCATTCCAGCTTGTAGGGTAAAAATGTATCAGATAGGGGTGGAAGTGAGTGCTGAGTAGCGGGGCTGCTGCTGATTGTGTTCTAAGGGGACCAAGTGGGAAAAGACGTTTGTTCCCTTGGAACAGCCTATCTCATTCCTTTTCTTCAATTACCTGGGCATGAAGAGTCAGGGCAGCAACTTGGCATCAATGACGGAGGTGGCTGCAGTGGCAGTTACAGCGTCATGTCCAACATGAATGCCGATTATGATTACTTACTCAGGTTACTTCTGATTGGTGACTCTGCAGTTGGAAAAGTCTTACCTCCTTCTTAAGTTTGCAGATGATGCTTACACAGAAAGATACATCAGCACAATTGGTGTGGATTTCAAAATAATTACAGTTATACGGGAAAACAATCAAGCTTCAAATATAGGACACAGCAGATCAAGAAAGATTTCGATCACCTCCAGTTATTACAGAGGAGCCCACGGCAACATGATGAGACAGATCAAGGGTCCTTCAGTAATGTTAAAGAGTGGCTGCAAGAAATAGATCATTAAACGAGGGAGAAGGTCAACGAGCTTTTGGTGGGGAACAAATATGACCTGACCACAAAGAATATATAAAAGAAAATGAAATAAAAATAAATTAATTAATTAATTAAATTAAATTAAAATAAAATATAAAAAAAAATGTTTTAAATGAATGGATCCTGAAGCAACAGCTGGTGGGAGGAGTCCAGTGTTAAAATTCAGAGCACTCTGGGGCCTGCAGGTAGCCTGGTGGTTAAAGGCACAGGACTCTCACATGGCCAACTGCAGTTCGAGTCCCAGACCTGGTGCTTCTCTCTCTCTCTCTCTCTCTCTCTCTCTCTCTCTCTTTCTCTCTTTCTCCCTCTCTAATCAAAATAAAAAAAAACATAAATTAATTAAATAATTCTTGTAAAAATATTTCAAACCTCTCTGGTCCAGTAGTCAGGTGGAGGTTGCTGCTAAAATTTGCCTCTGTTCTTTTCTCACACTGATGCAAATGCAATCTGAACCCAAGTGAAAAAACAAAATCACCTGAATTTTACTGTATATATATATATATACCTATACTACAAGAGATTGTAAATGGTCAATATTGACTTTTTTTACATTTTCTTGATTCAAGACAGCTAACTTCATTTTCAGAACTGTTTTAAACCTTTGTGTGTTGGTTTATAAAATAATGTGTTTAATCCTTGTTGTTTTCCAAAGTCCATAAAAAGAGAAAGAGAGAAAGAGACACCAGAAGAGAATCTATGTGGCCTGTCTTGACCTATACTTGGAAGTCACACAGTATTAACCCTTCCAGCACATTCTGTTCATTAGAACAGTCATAATGTCTCAACCAATTTAAAGAGGAGGGGCAACCAACTCCACCACTTTGTGTAGAGTTACAAAATTCTGAAAGAGAATTTGTGAAAGAAAATATGTGATCACCTTGGGGATATGAAATCTGCCACATGATGTTATTTTGGTTTCTAGTTTAATAAAAACAATCTGAATATACTATTTATAAAACATACTTTTTAAAAATCATTTGTGTGTACTTGAAGAGCTGCTGTGCACACTAGGGACAGTGTGGGAGGAAAGTAGAAAATGTGGAGGGACTAGAGAGAGGAAATCAAGGGGAAAAAGTAGAAAAACATTAAATAGACACAAAAGTGGAAAATTATCTGTTGATATCTTGATTATGCATATGATAATATCTTTGGTTTAATACACAATGTATTCATGCTGGGGAAATTAATTTTATAAGCTGTAAAGTTTAGTGATTGAACATAAAATAATAAATAAATATAAAAAATTTTTGTACTAAAGTTATTCATGTCTATTTGGAGTTTTATTTCTACTATTATCACTATTAGATTTTTTTTTTTTTTTTGGAGAGGTTTTTGCTATAGGGCACGTGCGCTTGCCAGACAGACAGAGAGAGAGAGAGAGAGAGAGAGAGAGACAGAAAGCGAGAAATCACCCCCCAGTGGGGATGGCCATGCCGCAATCCCTTCTTCTCCATTCTCCTCTCAGGATTTTGGGCACGCACGCACTCACGCCTGGCGTGAGTTTTAAGCCACAGGGTCCAGGATGCGAACCGCGGTCGACCACGTGGGAGTCCAGTG
Source organism: Tupaia tana (assembly GCA_026018925.1). NCBI lineage: Eukaryota > Metazoa > Chordata > Mammalia > Scandentia > Tupaiidae > Tupaia > Tupaia tana. Next base: position 64,458,559 of record JAKSZU010000008.1, on the reverse strand, counting down.
ACATAGCCGTTATGCTAACTGCTGGTCCCTAACACTATTAGATTTTGAGCTTCCAAAGTCATTGGTCTTTAACTTTTTCTCTGCTACAGCCTAATAATTTAAGTACAGCCCTCGGGTGATATTGCAAGAAGTGATGAGTACTATAGTAGACTTTTTGGTATAGAATATTCAATTTGAAATGTTTATTCAAAAAATTAATACTTTCAAGCATTTCTAGGATAATCTTAAGAGTCATATTAACTTGTTTAGGAAAAAAATGATAAGTGTACTGTGTCCATTATTCCTGTTCAGTCCAATATAAATTATCATTTTATTTTATTTGATGATCATTTAATCTAAAACAACTTGATAAACTGACATAATGTACATAAAACAAGTAAATATTCAATGCCATATAATATTGTTCTAATATATTCTATATAGCCATGATCTGTGGTAAAAATTATTTCTCCATTAAGAAAAGGTTAGAGATAGCACCAGGTAAGGACACCATGAAACAAAAATTAAACATAGTGGAAAAATGTATTATAAAAATACAAAGACCATGCCACTTTCGTCCAAATTAAAGGTAAGAGTACATTAAAGTAGAAAGGGTCATCACAGAAATGATCACACCAGTCAAAATGACATCATCGAGAATAAATTTCAATCTTTTTTAAAGGTTAGAAGACAAAACACTATCCTTGCCTTTTGAAAATGTCAAATAAAATGTTACTTTTCCAAAGTGTTAAGCATTGTTAATCTAAACATTATAAGGACAAATGAGGATAAGGGAATAAATTTAATAAATGCAATTAATCAGAAATTATTGTATATTCATAGAAAGTTAGGATACTCTCAAAGAAAGACTGAAGCAGATTAAAAACTCACATTCGTTATTCTTCGGTACGTTAACTATTACCCAAGAAACTAGAGGGGAAAGAATATTTAATGGCTTAGAAATACAAGCAAAATAATCAAACTCAAAGGAGCAGAAAGTAGAATATGATTACCAAAGACTAGGAGGGTATAAGGAATGAGAAGATGATGGTCAAAGGCAATAACGCCTCAATTAAATCAGAGAAATTTTTTAAAATTTACATATATTACTCAATGTGACATTATAGTAAATGATAATGAATTGCCCATTTCCAAAAAAGTAGCAGTACATTTTTTATTAGCTATTTATTTACTTATTTCAATTTGACCAGAGAAAGACAGAGCAAGAGAGAGAGAAAGAAGGAAAGCAAGAAAGCAAGCCAGCAGGTCTGGGACTCGAATCACAGTCGCCCATGTGGGAATCCAGCGCCTTCAACCACCTGTTGGTCCTGTAACAGTAAATTCTAAAAGTTCTTAGCACAAAAAATTATAAGCATTTTATGTAATGGATATGTTTACTAGTTTGATTTCATTATTACACACTATATTCATAAATAATAACATATCTTTGTACCCCATAAATATATACAAATATAAATTGTCAATTTTAAATTAAAGGGTAAATACTTTTAAAATTTTAAATGAAGATTAAAATTATTTTACCCAAACTGAAATAACAGGCAGAATTAAATCAACACTTGATTTACAAAACACAACCTTATATACTGGATTAAGAGCACAATTTCCATATTAATTAGATATCACTTAACCTACTTCAGTTTCTTTCTTGGAAAAGTAATATTTTCCGTGGACTGCTTAGCAGGGCTTCTATGAAGTAATACTAGGCAATTTCCAATAATCTTACATTAATTTCGAGGCCGTTTCCTTTCTTTCTAGCTATCTTTACGCATAAATATTTTGCATATGTGCTCATGTTAAATTAATATTAAAATTTCTTTAAAGTGGCATTGCTGAATCAAAGAGCACATTCATTTTAGTTTCAAGTGCTTTTCAACATACAGTTTATAGTTTGCAATATTGACAGGATGACTACTCATGCTCCACTCATAAATTACATAAGATAGACTCATATTTTAAAATTTTTAGGATCCCTTCCCTTAAAGATAAAAAAAATTCGAGATTATTTTTCCTTTTCTGATTTGTAGAAGAGACCTAATATATACACACTTCAACTCAGTAAAGCAGCCCAAAAAAATAAAAATGATATTCAAATCCATATGCATGTCATGTATTGGGTGTATTCTCAATAAACATGTCTTACATGACATGCTTTTCTTTTCTTTTTTTTCTTTCTTTTTTTGAGAGGTTTTTGCTATAAGGCACGTGTGCTCGCCAGACAGACAGAGAGAGACAGAGATATAGAAAGCGAGAAATCACCCCCCGGGGGATGGCCACATCGCAATCCCTTCTCCTCCATTCTCCTCTCGGGATCTTGGGCACACATGCACACATGCACACACACCTGGCCTGAGTTTTAAGCCACCGGATCCGGGACGTGACCCGTGGTCGGCTACGTGGGAGTCCAGCGACATAGCCATTATGCTAACTTCTGGTCCCGACATGCTTTTCTTATGTGACATGTAAAGATGTTGGAGGGCCTCTTGTTTAGAAAAATAAAAGCTGAACAAACTGAAAAATCAGCACCCTTATTAGATCAGAGAATTGATGTCATAGAACATGCTGTACCAAAAACTGGAGAGACAGATTGATGTAATTAAAAAAGATGGTTTTGAAATCTGTTCAAAGCTCTCTACTCTCTTTAGCAAAGCCTGCTCTCAAAGGAGACGACATTACTAGCACTTAAATAATTGGGGATGTACCAAAATCTAACCAACCAGTGAAAGGAAATTTGTAATCCTAAACCCTTCTAGCCTTCAAATGAGGAAATGAAAAAACCCAACTCAGGGGACCAGCAGTTAGTGTAATGGCTATGTCGCTGGACTCCCACGTAGTCGACCGCGGTTCGAGTCCCGGACCCGGCGGCTTAAACTCACACCGGGCGCGTGTGCGTGCGTGCCCAAGATCCCGAGAGGAGAATGGAGGAGAAGGGATTGCGGCGTGGCCATCCCCCCTGGGGGGTGATTTCCTGCTTTCTATCTCTCTGTCTCTCTCTGTCTGTCTGGCGAGCGCACGCGCCCTATAGCAAAAACCTCTCCAAAAAAAAAAAAAAAACCCAACTCAGGCTCACTAAGAGACTGAGACTTAAGAGGAGGGCCCTTTAAATATAAAGGTATAGATAGGTTAAAAATCTACCATGTTGACATTAATCCACCCCCAAAATTGGAGTTGCTATATTAATTTTAGACAAAGCAGAGTTCTGAGTAAGGGAACTTTTCAGGAAAAAAATAAAAGAGGCATCCCATAATGATGAGTCAGTTACTCAAGAAGATGAGTTCTTAATATGTATTAATATCAGGAATGAAAAAAGGGACCATTGATATAGATACCATAAATATTAAAAGAATAGTAAATAGATATTATGAACAACTCTATGCTGCAAAATTTGATAACTTAGATGAACTGAGTCAACAGTCTTCTAAATAGAAGACACAATCTACTAAAACTCATACCAGGGAAACTAGATGATCTGAATAAACCAATATCTATTTAAAAATAAATGAATAATGAATAGTTTTCTAAATAATAAGTTCTAGACTAATAGACCAAAAAAAGCTGTTTTACTGGTAAATACTACTATTTAACAAACAAATAATGCTAATACTATAATATCTTTTCCAGAAAGTAGAAGAAGACAAAGTGTTTCATTAATCATTCTAAGAGGCCAAAATCAGTCTAGTATCAAAACTAGAAAAAAGAGAGGAAAGCTACAGACCTGTATCTCTCATGAACATACATGCAAAAGTTCTCATTAAAATGTTTGCAAATTGAATTCAACAATGCATAAAAAGTATTATACACTATGGCTAGGTGAAGTTTACTCCAGTTATGCAAAGCTGGTTCAACATTGGAAAAATCAATTAATGTAGTCTGTCACACAAAAAACATATAAAATCACTTGAGTCAGCCCACAGCATGGTGGGTAAGGAGGCAGGGTCCTCAATGGCTGACCCTACAGTTCAAGTCCCAGGCTTGGCAGCTCAATAAACACTTCAGGCAAGTGTGTGTGCATGCCAAAAATTCCCAAAAAGAGGGAGATGGAGAAGAAGGGATAGCAGTGTGACCATCCCCAATGGAGACTGCTCTTCCACCTTCTTTCTCTCTGCCTGTCCGTCCATAAAGCATACATGCCCTCCTGAAAATTTAAAAACACACACACTACACACTTAATGTTTGGGATAGTGTTTATGATGAATTGCCATTCAAGTCTATCTGCTGGTAATTTCTCCTTCAAGTTCATCTTCTTAAAAGGCAGATGCTTCAGGTATTTTGGAACCTACAAGTTTAATGGATTACTATTTTTCTGTTCCAAGTGGTGTTTCCAGAATGATGGTATAAGTATTCAGAATAGCTAATGTGATGGAAGTCTCTGAAATTATAATCATATGCCTTGATTTTGTTTACAAAGAAATGAATTTGGTGACATCAGTTGCTTAAAATAGACAAAATGTCACAGGACTCTACTGATTCCTGTTTGGCAATACAGATTGTAGGAATTAGAATGAGTTGCTCATAGGATAACTGGGTAACGTCATGATCTGATGGCTGTTAGTTATTTATCCTCATGTTAACCTTGCCAATGTGTAATTAATTATAAAACTACAAGGACTAGACATATGGAAAATTTAAGGAATGACTAATAGGTCCTTATATTGACACCTATCCTGCCACTTTTCTTACAATTATTTTAATTTCTCTTATTTTGGGTCTATAATGCTTTGGTTAATCTTCCAGGCTTTTACATATATAGTTTGATCTTTCAACATCCCCTCTCCACTCATAAGACAGAATAAGATTTACTAATCCTTTGGGTCCCTACTTAGATTTCTGTTTATCCTAGAAATATTTTTTTTCTCCATCAAATCTGGGTTTGGTGTACTGTTTTAATTCCATAGTGCCATCATTCCCCTAACATAACACAAGTACTTATTTATTTTAATTTGATGTTCAAAAATCCTCTTTGTTACCATTGTATTCTTAGCACACTGTATACAAACTTATTGCTTTAATTGCTTTAAAAAGTTTGATGAAAAAAAATTTTTGAGAGGGATTTTTGCTATAGGGTGCCAGAGACACAGAGAGAGAAAGAGAGACAGAAAGTGAGAAATCACCGCCCCCCCCCCCCCAGTTGGGTTGGCTACACTGCAGTACCTTCTCTATCATCCTCCTCTGGGTATTTTGGGCATGCACACCCATGTGTGTGGCCTGAGTTTCAAGCCTGAGTCTGGGACTCGAACTGTGGTCGGCCATGTGGGTGTCCAGTGATATAACTGTTACAGCATCTGATGGTCCCAAGAAAGGACAGTTTTTTTTTTCTTTTTAATCTTTGAGTATTAGAAAACTTTTACTTCCAACAAGAGTTACTACTCAATTTTCTCTGTACATAGTTTTCAACTACCTGGTTGTATTAGAGTTCCATAGCTATCAAAATAAATGATCACAATGCTAGTGGCTAAAAACAACATATATTTATTATCTTGTAGTTCTGAAGGTCAGAAGTCATAGGGTTAGGCAATTAGCAAGTTTAGTCATATCTGCAACTTTTATTAACTTTTGACATTGTAATCAAACATACCCACAGGTTCCATCCTGGAATAGGAAAGGAGTATATTTGAAGAGGGCATAATTCTGTCAACCTTAGTCATTGATTTTGCTTCTTTGGTTTTGTTTAGCTTGTGTGTGTTTTTCCAATTGAGATGTCTGTGGATGATTTTCATGTATATATATAATAAACTTTATTTTCTTAATTGCAATAGGACTATATACATCATCACAATGAGGTTTGAATGTCAATTTACTGATTTCATCAAATAACTTAGAATCATCTTTTAAATAAATAAGAATTACTCATCTCCATTTCAAATAAGTGTTGCTTTTCCATTATAGATATGAGGTAACTTTTAATGTTAACTTGAGTTCATTGTAACTAACAAAAATCTAATGTATCTATCCTCCAATGCACTTAAGGGTATTTTATAAAACATAAATACATAAATATAGTAATGAACATTGTGGGTGAAATTTTATAGATACAGCTAATCCTCAACAACTGAAATGATCTTGAACAACTCAAGATTCCCACATCTCTACCTTTTTCTTTGAGTTCACTTTATTGTTTTTATTCACTCAGATATTTTCCTAATAATGAAAATGTGTCCACTGAGGGTGTAGATTTTGCATCTCACGAACTAAACTGCTGGAAAGAATTTTATCATATACTTTTAGTTTTACCGTATATTCTCATTAAACTTTTTAAAAATAGGTTTATTTTCTATTATATATTTCAAATGGAAGACTTCAAGAAACAAATTAATTACCATGATTTCAAAATGCACTCCCTGGATTGAATACATAGCCTTTATAATTATACCTAATCAATAACTAGAAATGTATGTAGACACTAAGTCAGCTAATAAGTAAAATCAGCATATAAACTATAAACCTTAAGGATGGGGACCATGCATGATCAGTTAAGTCATTGTGCCCCATGTTTTTTTTTTTTTTTTCGATAACATGATTAACATTGTTTCAATCACAGGTACATCCTTTGCAGAGTTAGGCTCTGATGCTAACTTAAAACAATGATCTTTGTTACTTTAAAAGAAAATTCAGTTTAATACAAAGAAGTTGAAGATTTTAGGACCCTTGATCAGAAATTTTTAATGCTTGTTGTACTGCTTTGGTGTAGACAAACATTCAAGTAAGACTAAGAAAGAAGCCTTTACCCACTGAAGACATGATCTAAGACATGCATGAACTAGGCAGTCTATAAAATCTAGCTGGCCATCAGCATGTTATCAACACAGGACTCCTTATAACAGTGCTGACATTTGAAAAGCCTTAGCCAGAGTTACAAAAACAAAACATTTAGAGTAACAGGACAGTTACCAATACAAGCGTAACTTTTTTTTGCCTTCTATAAATAACTGTTTTTGAAATACAAAACGTGGGTTCCAACTGTGGTTCATTCCTGGTGGGAGGAGCTGCAGGCATACAGGATGATTTATCTTCTCAAAGTACTCTTTGGAAGTGGTTGGACTTGGCTTAATCGTGGGAGAATCTGGTGTCCCATTTGCTGGGCAGACTTTTCCATGGCTTTCCACAAACTGGAATGTCTTCGCCAAGTGGAGGGTCTCTTCCACTCTTGGGCCCACTGGAAGATCATTGACACTCAGGTGCTTGATGACTCCATTGGGGTCAATTATGAAGAGACCTCTTAGTGCAAGAACAGGACCTTCTAATAGCACATTGTAGTCTCGAGAAATTTGTTTAGTTGATCTGACAAGAGTGCGATATTCATGTGGCCCAAACCGCCATTCTTCCTTGATGTATTTATCCAAGCAAGATGGCTAAATTGGGAGTTCACTGAAACTGCAGTAACTTCATAATTCACGTCATGAAATTCATTTACTTTATCACTAAAAACAATTTCTGTAGGACACACGAAGGTGAAATCTGAAGGATAGAAGAAAAGCACCAAATATTTCCCCTTAAAGTCATCAAGACTTAGGTCTTTGAACTCTCCTTTGATAACAGCTGTACCCTTAAAATAGGGTGCATTCTGGGCAACAGCAGGAGCCTGGTAAAAGAAACTGGTGCTAAAGGCAGACTTCGTTTGTCCAGAACCAGACCACAATAGGTTTGTCAGGCACATTCTTCCAGAAGGAGCAGATCTAAGGGCTGCAGAGACAGAAAGGTCCCAAGGAATGGTGCTCACATGTAGGGCTAGGCCTGGAGCAACCTTCCCAAAGCCATAGCCGTCTTCAGCGCACTGGAGCTGTGGGGCGGGTGGATAGCAGGAAACTGAACTTTTTTTTTAAGAGAGATTTTTGGTATAGGGTATGTGTGCTCACAAGAGACAGAGAGAGAGACAGAGACAGAGAGACAGAAAACAAGAACTCAGTGGGGATGACCACACCGCATTCCCTTCTCCTCCATTCTCCTCTTGGTATTTTGGGCATGCATGCACACACGTCCAGCATGTTTTAAGACGCTGGGTCTGGGATTTGAACTGTGTTAGATTATGTGGGAGTCCAGAGAGGTAACTATTATGCCATCTGCTGGTCTCATTATTAAACATTTTTAATAATCATTGGCTTCATTTGGTTTAGTTATCCTTTTTAAATTGAAAGCAGAAATGAGCGTCAGTATCACACTATTAAAAATGTGGTATAATTAATAATAACTCTTATACAAGGATAAGGAGCATTTTCTAGAAAATGCTAACTGACAAACAATTTCACCCATACCTAAAACAAAATGCAAAAGGGAATTAATATACAAGGGGATTTGAAGGAGTTTACAGAAAAATGAAATTATAGTACAAGTGCATTTTAGTGCAAAAATGTTTGTCTATGCATTTTTTTTCATAATGTCAATTTTACATGGCCTTTTCGAAGACCCTTCATATTGTGTTCAATAAGTACTAGTTGCCTGAATGAATAAATAAATGGCTGGTATTTTTATTTTAAAAAATTAATTTGTGTGGGCTTTGTGACCTGGTGGTTAATGCAGCAGGATTCCATGTGGCCAATTGCATAGGTTTGAATACTAAACTGGCAGCCTGAAACACACCAGGAGTGTGTGTATGCATGTGCGAAATATTGAAAGCAGGAAGAGACGGAGGAAAAGAGATCAAGACTTAATCATTTCCCAAGGGGGGAGGATTTCTCCTCTCCCTCTCACTTTGTCTCTCTTTCTCTCTTTCTCCTCCTGGCAAATGCACAAACCCTCTAGTCAAAAATTATAATAGAATAAATAAGATATAAAAATAAAGACAAAAAAGACATTCTAAATTATATCTTGATACCAATAATTTGTTGCTATTCCCTACAATTTATCAGTACTTCAACTGAAATGAAAATGAAATGTTTATCTTTATCCATATAAGATGAATAATAATACTTATTTACCAAAGTAGTATTTTATTAGACTCAATGACTTCAAATTACCAAAAATATTAGATAAGTTGGTAACATTTTGCATAGCCAGTCGTCATTTAAACCAGTAGTTACATTTTCTCTATTCTTTCATTCATATTTTAAGTAAAAATGTAAACTAGGATACCTTATACTTAGAGGATTTTTGTTAATCAAATAAAAACACCTTTACACTCACTTTTGCTCTCTCCATGGACTGTGAAATTCCTCCATAGCTAGTAGCAGTGGAGCCATCACCGATAAAGTACTTCAACTGTCTATTAAGGTGATAAGACAAATGGGGAGTAGCTGCACACCCTCTGGCTTACTACTTTGTTTTTAAATAGAGAGACTTATTAGTAAAGTCTAATGTAAAAATGTAAAAATAAATATAGCTCCCATTATTATAACATTTTTATCTTACACAGCATTTTTCTGGCATCTTATAACTACTGACATTATAATCCGTATTTAGAGACGAGAACACTGTGGCTAAGTAATTTTGCAAGGTCATAGGTTCATTAAAGATGAATCAGGACCAGGCCATAAGACTAATGGTTAAGGGAGTGGGATCCCACATGGCTGACTGTGGTTCAAACCTCAGCCCCAGTGGCTTAAAAAAAAACATGCTGAGTGTGAGTGTGTGTATATGCCCCAAATCACAATAGGATGGAAACTGGAGAAAGGATTTTAGCAAGAACATGTCTCATTGGGAGGGAGGTAGATTTTCTCTCTCTCTCTCTCTCTCTCTCTCTCTCTCTCTCTCTCTCTCTCTCGCAAGCTGCACACACATTCTGGTAAATAAAAAATTAAATGATAGATCCAAGTCTAATTCTTAATACTATAGCTTTTATTCTATACCATGATGCGAGACTCTCTATTTTTCCCCTTCTTTTTATGTTACTTGTTTCTAAATGTCTATATAAAAGTAAATATCACAAAAGAGTCCAGCATTATTATTGACAAGAGTTATGACTGTATGCCATAGTTCCTCAATTTTTAATGCTATGCTAATACCTGGTGCTTGGGAGTTGTGTTCATAAGAAGTTATTGTGCATATAAATAAGGATGGGAAGAAATAATAGGTGAAAGGAAGTGGCAAATAAAAAATGAACTTGGCCACAGCCTCACTTGTTTCTTTTTCTTTTCTTCTTTTTCTTCTTTTCTTCTTCTTCTTCCTCCTCCTCCTGTTCTTCTTTTTTTAAGACAGGGTCTTACGATCCGATCCTCCTGCCTCAGTTTCTGTAGTAGCTAGGATCACGATTGTGCACCACCAACCTTGACTCTTTGTCAGAGTTTCATTATGTTACCAGGGCCAGCTTGAGTTTCCATTCTTCTGTATCAGCTTCCCAAGTCATTGAGTGAGATTACAAGCACATGCTGCCACGTGTGCCTGACTTTTTAGGTGGGACAGGGAATCAAACAAGGCCTCCCACAAGCCAGGCTATGGGGTTCACTTCTTACCGGTATGCACCACAGAGTGGTCCTCGACTTGCTTCTAAAAAATAATCCTTTATACATTGGCCTAATAATATTTTGAATTACACTTTCATTGTTGGATTTGAAAGATAAACATTTCCAGGTATTATTCTCATTTCTTATTGATTATTAAATTAAACTTAGCCATTTCCCTTCATTTCTAGATATAAGAAAAATGCCTCATATCAGTAGTAATTAGAATCATGTAATCTTACCACATCAAAAAACCAAACTTAATGCACATGTTTTAGGTAGGATTCAAACAAACCATGGAAAGCAAGGCCACCCGATGATGTCTAAACGGAACACTGAATTAGATTGCTTACGGATGTGGCCTTATTTGTGGGAAATAGTTATAGTTGGTGGAAATGATAACTCAATTTTACAAGACAGCTTCCAATCACTGAAAATGACATAATTCAGAGAACACTGAAGAAAGTCATTCAACAAGACCACCTATAGAGTTAATTCTCAAGATGTATTTGTCATCCTCCATTTAGCTCTTTCCTACAAATGCTACAGAGAATTTTAAAAAGAATGACACAAAGGCATATCCAAATCAAGTTACCAACACAATTAATGATACACTGACTTAAATTGTGAGCAGCGATAAAACATCTTCAAGGAGGCAATCAGACAGCTCACTCAGCAGGAGTATAGCAGAGGCTGCAAGCAGATTTGAGATTCAAGCTACATTGTAATTGTGCATCTGAGAATTAGAAGAGCCATTTACTGTGTCATCAGAAGGTCCAGAAAATTCTAGCAATGGGTTGTTTACTGTACTCTGCATTCTCCTTCAGTGACCAAAATTGTTAATTTTGTAGCAGAACTTATAAGTAAAATATTATAGTTTCCTTACATTTTGCAGAGGAGCACAAAAGACATAGGTCCATTTGTAAGTTATTTTTTATATAATTAGGCAAATTCCTGGTGTATATATGTGTGTGTGTGTGTGTGTGTGTGTGTGTAAATTATTTGCAACCCGAAAAAATTGTGCATTTTAAATTTCTTCAAGCTCTTGAGATCTAGGTGTGCTTAGATAATGGGAGATATACCTGCCTGCATGTTTCCATTGGGAAACCGGGAGCAGAATCCTGAGTCCAATGTCAATGTCTGTCATTTTCCTTCTGTTTAAACAGAATAAAGAAGAGTACAAATGCCATTTTGAAGTCGTCATGGTTTGTGTAGGATCTGAAATTTATCTTTATATTGCTCTCTATACCATGCCTTCCTGTTCCTCATCTAGAATTACTGTGCCTGGTGGGCTCTTCCTCATTATATCACCTTTTCATGCTCGGCCTGCCATCTTTGAGCTTAGCCTAATATCCTAGTCTAATACCTTTTATCTTAAATCTTAATCTAATATCTCGAAATTTGTATAAGGATTTTATCAACCATTATTTGAATAACAGCTGTCCAGCAACCACTATTCCATGCAGAGAATGACAGATATCAAGCTATACAGATAAAATTCCTATTATTTCAAATAGTGAATTCTTGCTGGAAACCAGGCTCAATTTTTTTTGCACACCCAGTAACTTAGGTGCTGTGTTACAACTACAGTAAATTTTGGAGACACACAATTGAGAATAATGGAATAAACATTCTTAAAAATGAGAATAAACATCCCTATTAGTCTGGGAATGCTTCACAAAGGCGTGAGGCTAAATTTAAGCCCTAATGGGGGAATAAAGATTTTCTAAATGATCGAGAAAAAAAGATATTTCAATTTACTTTGAGGGTTAGGTTTCCATGTATGAATTTGGAGTGGGCATGGGATACAAACATTATGGCCATAGTACAACTAAAATCAGATGCATTTCATGAACACAAATATACTACTTGATGATGCAACAGAAAACAAAATATACTAACACCATAATGTGAAAGTTTGTTAGAGACTGACTTATGATCTAAAAAATATCTTGAGAAGTACTTCTGAATCATTAGGTTTAGAATAAATATGTCTCAGTAAAATAAAGGTCTACTATGACAAACACAGAACTCAAATAATACACAATGGGAAGCAATTGTAACTCCGTCCTCTCAGATGCAAAACAAGACAAAAATGTCCACTCTCACTCTTTTATTTACAATAATACTTGAGGTCCTATCCAAAACTATTCAACAAAGAGAGAAATAAAATGCTTCCAAGTCAGAAAGAAGTTAAGTTATCTCTGTTATTAAAATCAGAAATATAGAAAGCTCCAAAGATTCCATCAAATGCTGCTGGAACAAGTAAGTAAGTTCAGCAAAGTGGCAGGACACAGAATAAACATATAAAAACTAATAAATTTCTTTTTTTTCTTTTTTGTTTTTAGAGGAAACATGAGAAAGACATTCACCAGAGAAAGAGCCAGAGAGACAGGGAGAAGAGAAAGCACACACCCCCAACACCACCATGGGAAACGGTTACACGGCAATGCCTTCTCCTTCATGTCTCCGTCCTTTCAGGAATTTTGGGAATACACACATTCCTGGTATGCATCTTAAGTTGCTAGTTCCAGGACTTGGACTGAATGGTTACTCATGTGGAATTCAGCTGCCTTAACTACCAGGTCATGAAGATGGCCCTGAAAATTAAAATCATTTTTGAATACTAATAGTACATTTCCAAAAACAAAATCATTTACATTAACCACCAAAAATAACATTAAATAACTAAGAAGAACTATAAGCAATGAGGTGAAATATATCAATATCAAATACTAAAAATTGAGGACTAAATGTAAATGGAAAGATAACTAATGTTTAATAGTTTACAGTATTGGGGCCAGCAGTCAGCGTAATGGCTTTGTCGCCAGACTCCCACGTAGTTGACCGCAGTTCGAGTCCCCGACCCAGCAGCTTAAACTCACACCGGGCATGTGTGTGTGCGTGCCCAAGATCCCGAGAGGAGAATGGAGGAGAAGGGATTGTGGTGTGGCCATCCCCCTCGGGGGGTGATTTCTCGCTTTCTGTCTCTCTGTCTCTCTCTGTCTTTCTGGCAAGCGAGCGCACGTGCCCTATAGCAAAAACCTCTCCAAAAAAGAAAAAAAAAATAGTATACAGTATTGAGACATTCTTCACTGAACAGAAAAAATGTCTAAAATTAGTATGAGGCCACAAAAACCTCAAATAGCTAAATCAATTTTTTTTTAGAGGTTTTTGCTATAGGGTGTGTGCGCTCGCCAGACAGAGAGAGACAGAGAGACAGAAAGCGAGAAATCACCCCCCGGGGGGATGGTCACACCGCAATCCCTTCTCCTCCATTCTCCTCTCGGAATCTTGGGCACTCACGCACATGCGCCCTGCGTGAGTTTTAAGCCACCGCGTCTGGGACGCGAACTGCGGTTGACTACGTGGGAGTCCAGCGACATAGCCATTACGCTAACTGCTGGTCCCAGCTAAATCAGTCTTAAACAATCAGAACAAAGCTGGATGCATCACAATACCTGATTTCACAATGTACAAAGTTATAGTAACCAAAGAAGCATGGAATTGCATAAAAATAGACACATAGACAGGTGGAATATATCACAGGGCCGAGAAACAAGCCACCATAGTTACAGTCTCCTTATTCCCAACGAAGGAGCCAAGAACACGTAATATGGAAACAGCAGGATATTCAAGACATGCTTTTGGGAAAACTGGATATTCATAAGCAGAAGAATGAAATTAAACTCTTATCTCACATCATATACAAGAATCAACTCAAATGGATTAAATGTTTAAATGTGACAGGAACCAGAGTTTATTAGACCCAAATTCTTCAATTTATGGAAAGAGAATATAATCTTAGAGAAGAGAGTTGTGACTTCACTGAAAGTAACTAGGCTTTTAGTGACAAGTCTCCAGAGTTCAGATCTTCTAGTAGTAGTTAATATTGACATGGTCAAGTGAATTTATACATTTTACTAGAACACCACAGAATTGAGAATAGCAAGTGACTTTTGCTTTGAAAGCACATATGACATCATTTTACAAACTCTAGCGTCAACCAAGGATCATGTTACTTTAAACAAAGTGCATTATTTTAGATCCTAAAACCTCCTTTTCATTATATTAGCTAAAATTCAGCCTCTGGGGCCGGTAAGTGGCATGGAGGTTAAGGTACTGGATTCCCATATAGCTGACCATGGTTCAAGTCCTGGACCTGGTGGCTTGAAAATCATTCTGGGCATATATGTGTGTGTGCACCCAAAATCCTGAGTGGAGAATGGAGGAAAAAAGATTGCAGTGTGGTCATCTCCCCAAGGGGTGACTTCTCACTTTCCCTATCTCTGTCTGTCTCTCTCTGGCAAGCACATGCACCCTTGGTAAAAACCTAAAGAAAACAAAAGGGGGAGGGGAACAGCGGGTGGTGTGGTGACTAAGGTACTGGACTCCCATGTGACTGACCAGTTTGAGTCTCAGACCCAGTGGTTTGAAAATCATGCTGGGCATGTGTGCATGCATGCCCAAAATCCTAGGAGGAAAAGGTATTGAAGCATGGCCAACCCCCTTGGAGGGTGATTTGTCACTTTCCTCCTCACTATCTCTGTCTGTCTTCTCAGGTGAGTATATATGCTTTATAGAAAAAAAAATGTTCAATTGCTGTATTATTGAATTTAAAAGTCCATTTCCATATCCACAGCTATCGTGAGCCCATAACACAGAGTCAAACATTTGGAGAAGTCCACCGGAGCTCATTAGCCACGGTCCAGTCTCCAAAGCCTCCCTAGTGTTGCAGGATTTCTGGGTTGCCAAGTTCATGTATCCAAATAGGCATGAAATTGGCCCAATTGGTTGTCTACATTCTTGGGACCTGTTTTTGTGTTTGTTTGATCTAGATCTTTGGCCTTTGTCTTCTCAGTAAGCTTACTTACTTTTTTTTTCCAGCTGGATTCCATCAAGATGTAAAATCAAACATGAACCCTGTCTCCTATTAAGATGCTTGACCTCTGTCATGGGCCTCTAGGTAGAACTCTGATGGAGGATCCTTGACTGCTACCCTATTGATATCCCCTTTCAGTAGGAAGAAGCCAGAATGGTTATCTGCACTGACCTTAATGGCGGTTAGGGACATATTTTTAGGGGAGGATTTGATCCTAGAGATTGATGGGACATAGCACTTGATATGAAAAAGTCCAAGACAGAAACATAGTAAGCTTTACCCAAGATGGAGGCACAGTGACTAAGTTTTCACAAGAGCTGGCTACATTAGGATTCAAAAAGATACAGCTAAGAGAAACAGTTCCTATTTGCTAACTACATTCTAATGAAGAGTACAGAATTGATACTCTACTGAACTCACAAAGAAGGGGTAAGAAATAACCCAGACTACTGTGTAACTATTTTTTGAAACCCACTTTCTTTTTCTTTTCTTTTTTTTTTTTTTTTTTTTTGAGAGATTTTCACTATAGGGCGCGTGCACTCACCAGACAGACAGAGAGAGAGAGATAGAGACAGAAAGCGAGAAATCACCCCCCCCCAGAGGGGATGGTCACGCCACAATCCCTTCTCCTCCATTCTCCTCTCGGGATCTTGGGCACGCACGCACAAGTGCCCGGCGTGGGTCAGGGACTCGAACCACGGTCGACTACATGGGAGTCCAGCGACATAGCCATTACGCTAACTGCTGGTACCCACTTTCTTTTCAGAGAGCTAGCCCATTTCATTGCCTCAGCTCCTCTTTGGCAACCCATTCTGGACCTCTCCCTGCTTGGAAACTCTGTTCTTCCTCCCCTCTTTTAATAAACTCCTTTTTGCTATTCCCTCTCTGTGTTCACATATCTAATTATTCATGAATGTGGGACAAGAATATAGAAATCTTGCAGTCCTGAATCCAGCACTGGCATTGGGCTTGATCACCCCAATAGTCCAAGTCACTAACTCCTCTGCTCTGCACTCTATTTCATTTATTTATTTATTTATTTATTTATTTAGTTAGTTAGTTAGTTAGTTAGTTAGTTTGCCATGGGGCACGTTCACTCCCCAGAGAGCAAGAAAGAGGGAAAGTGAGAAATCATTCCCTGTGGGGGATGACCATACTGCAGTCCCTTCTCCTCCATTCTCTCCTCATGATATTGGGTGATATGAGACTTCCCAGAAGATATGTTGTCTTCACATATAAAAGATGTCTACCGCAATCATGGCTTGAGTCCCAGGCATGGCAGCTTGCTGAGCACCTACATGTGCATGCTCCAAATCCCAAGAAAATGGAGTAGCCATCTCCATAGGTTTGGGGGGTGATTTCTTATTTTCTGCCTGTTTTTTTCTATGGTGAGTGCATGTGCCCTACAGTAAAATCTCTTAAAAAAATCTGCACATAACTTGCTTAAGTCAATGGCCTCAGGCTTACAACTAAAATACCTGATTATTTTACACCTGTGCAAAATTTAATTAAATATGAATTGCCTAATAAAAGATACTATATTAATGTGTATGGTATAATTTTGAGGACAGTGACAGAGAAAAGTGAACATTGTTCCCCACCTCAAGAAGGTTGTGATTTATAAGTGTAGAGATATGCAAAAGTTATACACACATGCAAATCAAACTTTTAAGAGTTATTTAAATTTGTTGGTGGCTATTCCAAAATGACCATTGATAAAAGAATGTAGATAACTGATAAAAGAGCTTCAACATTTCTTTTGTTTTCCCTTATTTAGAATCCTTCACATAATTTCAAGTCAGAAGTGGCTTGAATATTAACTCATGTGGATGAGAAAATATATTTGGTAATAAAATTACATAACAGAAATTTGAATAATGTGAGTAGTTCCTTGACTATAAGGATAATTTAATCATATTTCAACTCTTCTGATTTGATTTGTGCTGAACAATAAAAAGAACTGATATTCAAGGAGAACACTGAAAAGAATTGCCTAGATTTATACTTCATAAGTGCAAGGGAAAGACTACCTCTAACTTATTGGAAGTAATTTATTGACAAAAATAAAGGCGCATCAAAATCAAATGAGAGACTGTATGCCAGAAAATAAACTGCCATTTTGCAATGCTGGAATCCTTCGAAAGGCAGTGCTCAAGAGAAGTACTTAACAATTTAGCTGATTTTTTACTTCTGATTTTGAAAATATATCTTGGGGTTTCATGGGCTCTTCTCTGTGGATAGGACAAAACGGTTCCAGCCAATTTCACCTAAATCAATCAGCCAAGACCCAATGCACGGTGACACAATCAGCAGGGATTCACCCAGCTAGACTCGTCAGTTCCTCCCTCCAACAAAGAGACACACTGCTGCTGGTAGCTACAAAAACAGCCCAAAAATCATTGTGTTTTTTTGAAAGTCAATGTGAGTTACAGAACTAATTATCATCACTTACTGATTAAGAAATCTTCATTTGGACCAAGCTCATTTCACCTCCCACCAATCACTATTTTCCATTTTTAGACTTATGAAGCTAAAAAAGCACAGAGTTTTGGGGAGAAATTTGCATATTACAAGTGGCCTTTTTGTAAGTTGACGTTTATGTTGTTCCAAACAACATCTGAATGCTAGTAGAAATAGGTGCTGAATATGAATAAACTTTGGTGTCATTTTGTGGGCAGGGAAACTTGTAAAGTATCTAATAATAATAAAGGTATGTTTAAATGGCTAGAATAGTTTCAGAAAGGCAAACCTATAAAGACAAAAAATCAGGTCTGTGGTTGCCACAGACTGTTTGGGGACATGGTTCAAAAATAAAGGGGCATTAGTTATTTGTTGTAGAGGCAGAACTGTTTTTTAATTCTGATGGCGATAGTGGCTATGTGATTGTGTTTTTGTATTGTATTAGCTTTATATGTATATGTCAAAACTCATATAACTGAGGGTGAAATTTTCTATGTGTTAACTATATCTCGGTGTATTCAGCTTTACAAATAAATGATTTTAATATAATACGAGGTACATTATAGATATGTTTGATGAAGAACTCATATGGAAGAGACAATTCTTGCATTTAAATATGCATTTGTAGCACAAAGGCCTATTAACTTACACCTACTTTATTTTATCTTATGTTGCCTATAAGAAGTTCACAAGCTTGGGCTGGCAGTAATGTACTCCTCAAAAAGCTTGGGTCCCATGTGACCACTGGAGTTCAAATCCTTGGTCAGTCAGCCCAATATATATTGGGCACAATCGTTGGCATGCAAGATCCAATGGACTAAAAGACTGGAGGAAGGGACAGCAGTCTGATCAGACCTTGTGGAGGGTGCTTATCTCTCTTCTGACCCCCACCTTTCCCCTTGCACACATAGACTCAAGCATGAGTAAGGAGAAAAAGCCATTTTAAAAAAGTTTCATGAGGGGCCAGCAGAGGGCGTAGTGGTTACATCACTGGACTCTCACATGGCCAACTGAAGTTTGAGTCCTAGACCTGGTGGCTTAAAATATCACACCTGGCACGTGTGTGTGTGTTTCCAAGATCCCAGAAGGAGAACGGAGAAGGGATTGCAAGGTGACCATGTCTTCTGGTGAGTGATTTCTCTCCCTCTCCCTCTCTCTCTCTCTCTCTCTCTCTCTCTCTCTCTCTCTCTCTCTCTCTCTCTCCAGCAAGTGTATATACTTTACGGCAAAAGCCTCTAAAAAAAAAAGTTTCATGAGACAATAGGAGCTTTGCTTTTTCTTATAGGTATGGCTATGTTGACTCACAGGAGGAAAATATAACTCTAATAAAAATCCATTATTAGAACAATTAAGCAAACAAAACAAAAATCTCAGGCCAAGCAAACACTGAAACACTATAGTCTATACCTTCAGGACCTCAAGAAACAATATATGAGGCTTGGACTATGGTGCCTCTTCCAGATATAAAAAGTTTTCCTTACCAGGTTTTTCTTCTTGCATTGTGCCTCATCCATGCTGTAGAAAATCCTTGGGGCCAACAGATGGTGTAATGGAGTGTCACATGGCCGACTACAGTTTGAGTCCTGGACCCAGTGGCTTGAAACTCATGCTGGGCGTGTGTGCGTGTATGCCCAAGATGCCGAGAGGAGAAGGAATTCCAGTGTGGCCATCTCCCCTGGGGCATGATTTCTCACTTTCCTGTTCACTGTCTCTAACATGCCCTAAGGCAGAAATCTCTACTATACACACACACACACACACACACACATACATATATAAATATATACACACATTTTATCTATATAATTAAAAAAAATATATATATATACACACACATATATATTTTATATATTGTATACACATATATAAAATTTACAATAAAAATAAAATTCTCACACTCAGGATGAATACATACTGAAGTCTACAAAGAAATCTAAGAACCTTATTACAGATCCAGTGTCTCATAAAAACTTTAAACCTTGTGCATCTGTATATGATATACTTTAAGAAGTTCTGCATTCCCTTCTTTTCTCATCTCCCCTGCCTAGTGCTTTTAAATGGTGCATTTTCTTTGGTGGACTGTATTTCTCTCTTAGAACAGAGATTTCTTTCCAAAACCACCTGTGCTGCTCATCCCGTTCCACGCAATCACAAATTTCACCTTCAATACCTAAGAGCCTAATAAAATATTTCAAAGTAATAGGTGCTAAATAATTTTTGCTAAGTAGAAAAAATAAATAACTTGAGAGTATATTTTACCGTAATTTTTCTCATTCCCTCTTAGTTTTCAATACCTTGATTTTGAGATTTATTTCTTTAGAGGTAGAAGACTGTTCTCATGTAAGTTGCTTATAGCTGTTTTTAATTACCAATTTTATATTTTAATTGAGCTTTCCAGATACTCATTCTCATCAGATTGCCAAAAAATTTAAAACAATTTTAAATTATAGGTAAGAATTTATTCCAATACTTTTTATTGATGTTATTATCTATATAGGGTTTATGTTCTTCTATAAAACGCTAATATAATTATTTTGACTATAGGTTAAGTATCATGTCAGTAATTAATATTATCAATATAGGGAACTAGATACTCTTTCTCTCCCCCCTTTTTTATAAGAGAAATTTTTGCTATAGGGAGTGTGTATTCACCAGAGAGACAGAGAGAGACAGAGGGACAGAAAGCAAGAAATAACCCCCCAGAGAAGATGACCACACCACAATCCCTTCTCTTCCATTCTCCTCTTGGGATTGCGGCCATGCACACTCCTGTTGTGAGTTTTAAGCCCCCAGGTCTGGGACTCAAATCTCTATCAACTATGTGGGAGTCCAGTGACACAATTATTACACCATCTGCTGTTACTGCCAGGAACTTTCCACTCTTGGGAATTAGACACACATGCACATACTCCTGGCATGAGTTTTAAGCTGCCAGGTCTGGGACTCAAATCATGGTCGACTACATGGGAGTCCAGCGACCTGAACATTATGCCATCTGCTGGTCCTATCTGCCAGGATACTCTTAAAACTCGTTTTACGAAACTACAACTAGCTCCGAGATAAGTTATAACATACCTCTTATCATGGTGCTGAGCTCACTTGAAAGTTAGAAAAATATTGAACTCTTGGCCTAGAACAAGTAGAAGTCAGTCCTAGAGCAACATCTGACTCAGGCAGTGCTCATTGTATATCTGCAGTGGATATTAGTGCTAGTGTTGTCCTGTGAGAAAGTGCCAACAAAGGAAACCACAAGAAAAATAGAAAATGAAATTGTATTTTACAATATTGGAAGAAAATAACTATCAACCTAGGACTGTGAAGCCAGAAAATACACTTTGCAGGTAGTAGAGTGAAGGAAGTACATTTTCGAATACAGCAAAATGAACAGAATTTGTAACCAAGGGCATGACTAAAGGAGATTTTAAAAAATGCTGCTGCTCTGAGGGAAGTAAAATGACTCTGGAATGAATTCATAAAAAAAAAAAAAAAAAAAAAAAAAAAAAAAGGAAGTGCAAGCAAAAATATAACCCAGAGAGTGAACATTTAGTTAAATCAAAACAGAAGTGATATGGACAAAATAATAGAAATAACATCTATTATGTGAGGTTGGAAAAGATAGGACTAAACTACAGAACAATAGAACGTTTGATGGGAAGGGGTAAAGATGATGTTTTCTAAGGTTATTGAGGGGATAAGGCGTAGATTAATAAGATATTCTTGTTGCAAAGAAAAGCATCAGCCATTCATGATTAAATATTAAGCAAACAAATGGTATGACAAACTTTGGTTTATCATAGAAATACATCATTGGTTTCACATTAGATTTTCAAGTAATTAAATGATCACATTTGTTAATTAAAATTCCTAAACCATATAATCACTTCAACTGGAACAGTACATTTGATAAAACTCAATAACCATTTCTGATTTTGAAAAAAATAAAGAAAAAAATTAAGTCCCTGAAAAATCACATGCTATCTATAATTTTTTTTTTTTTTCTTTTGGTTAGAGGATGTGTGTGCTGACTGGAGAGAAAGAAGAAGGAAAGTGCGAAGGCAATCTCACAGGGGTGGTCACACCTCAATCCTTTCTCCTCTATTTATTCTTTGAGATTTTTGGCACACATATGCCTAGTGTGTTTTTAACCTGTGTGTTTTTGATTCTGGATCTCAGTCATGTGGGTTCCAGCCTCCCCAACTACCATGCCACTGGCTGGCCCATAAGTCTATTTGTATAATGCACAAAACTAAGTAAAATTAAACAAAATATTTTAAGATATATCTATATGATTGCATTTGTACTTCTAAAATATTTAGAAGATAGAGAACATAGCTCTTCATTTTACACACACACATGTGTGTGTGAACAAAGACAAAGAACAGCAAACACGAGGAAAAGGCAGGAGATGCAATTAGCGTGGTTAAAGCATGTTGGTGGCAAATTCATGCTATTTATTTCCGAAAGATGTTCCATGGCTTACATGAGATGTGTATAATATTTTCTATGAACCAAAAGAAAATACATTAGTAAATTAAAATTGTAAACTAGTATACAAGCTTTAAATGTTCTTTTGATCATATCTCTTCTTCATCCTTTCAAAGCTCTTGGCATGTCCTTACCTGCTCAAAACAGCAGAATGTTTTGGATAACTCCTTAGGTTAAGAAATACTCATGGAAGAAACTCAAATATATATAATAATTCTATTTAGACTGCATATTGGATGTATTTTCATTCTGATGACTAAACCACATACTTTAATAGCTCTGAAGACATAATGGGTCTGTCTGCTCTACAGCCACTAAGCTACTCATTTTTTCATTAAATCAAGGAGATTTACCTGCTTCCATGTGATTTCAAACTTAGTGTACACACTATTTAGAATGCAGACCCTTGTCTCTCCCTTAAGAGAGTCTTCTTGGTGTAGATACCAGAAAATGGATTTTTAACTAGTCTCTCCAGAGGAAATGGATGAGGTAGCCTTCTGATGGAAACTTGGAAATCCATTCCACAGTAATGGAATAGACACATTAATAATGAAGAATGATTGTTGCTGGTTTCATTTGGCACAAATCAACTTATCCTATACTGTAACTTTGCCATCTGTTAGAAAACATTTGAACTCAGTAATCACTATATCCAACATAAAGAGAGAGTGGTTCATTTTTCACAGTGAAAAAAAGTTGCTGGAATTTCAAATGTATTTTTCATAGCTCTGGTATTCTCACGGAGCTTTCACCATGTCTACAATAATATAGAGAATTTGTGCTCCTCCCTATGTTTTATTACTGAATTATGAACCTGTGTATCTTGTATTTGTTAGATCTATAAATCATAAGGTTTGTTCTAATTACCATCTTCCAATAATTGGGTGATCTTAATTTAAATAGAAAAAAGAAACATTGATTTTGGCTTGTGAATAAAACTTTCAGTGATAGCAATTAATCTTATGTTGTTTTTAAAAACAGCACATTTGGTGTGACAATTATCAAAGATGACTAAATATTGAAAACCACAATGCTGTTTTCTAATCATAATTACAGTAGGTTATTTGGTGAATACTAATTTCAGAAGAGTTTCTCAGAATCTTTTAGCAAATAAATATTGTCATGTCAGTTATTTTGTGCCATTTTCTAACACAGCTTATACATCTATCTAGAAATTATTGGTATATTTTAGATTTTGGTGTCTAATGAGCATATCTATCACCCAAAGCTCTTGTGTATGAATGTGTATGGTGATGATTTTTTTTTTCCTTAGCTAAGCATTAAAGTATTATTCCAGATATTTTAAAGTCATTCTTTATATTACAACCTTAACAATTTGAAAAACATCCAAAGCTAAGATGGTCTCTGACACAACTAATTTCTACCCTTAAATATCAGATATTCATTCTAAAATAGTTCTCTTCCAACTACAATGGGATCTACATTCATTTTTTGCCCCCCCAAAATAGGAGAAAACATAGAATATGCCATTACTTCTGTTCCAATGCTAATCGAAAGGCACCAGCCAAACAATTGGGAAGAAATGATCACATATGTTATTTTTCTTGGTAGGGCAAACATTTTTTTCTTTTCTTTTCTTTCTTTCTTTTTTTTTTTTTTTTTAACAGAAAATGGCTTTTAAATCTTGCCTACACTGAGCAGCCTGGACATGACCCAGAATTGCAATCACTTCCAATGCAGAAAAGTAATTGGACAGGGTCAAATTTGGAGCCATGTTTTTAAAATTTATGAGAATCTTCAGTCTTATATATCGTCAGTGAATCGGAGTGCTCCAACTTAAATCTCAACAGTCTGCACAGAGAAATTTTTGGCAAGTTTTTATGGTTCTAATCACTCATGAATATGAGACCTAAGAAAAGATTCTTCATTAAAACTTAAGGGACACTTGTCTACCGTTCATTTTTAGGGTGGTAATGAAAGTGAAAATATAGACCAAAGATTTAATCAAAGTCCAATTGGAAAAATATTTTTTAAAACCCTCAACTTGTTGGTATCTATAGCGACATTAATGTCTTATAGCATCACTAGTGATAATTTAGTTTCCTTTGTAGTACACACACACAAGAGCTTTAACAAATGATTTGTTACTCATTCCACCCATCAGAAAATGTATTCCATAGAAAAACAAAATTCTCTTTTATTCAACTTGCACCTATTCTCACACATGCATAATAAAATAATTTATTTCTGTGCTATAATGTTTTTATGCTGACCTTTTTCTTTCAAATTTGGAGAAATGAGAGAATCCTGTTTTCAGATGTGTAAAGCAAACAAAAAAACAATTAAAATATAGTACTTTTTTTTTACTTAGGACTCTACTTTATGGTATAATGAAGAAAGATTTTGATTTAGTTTAGGAAATATGAACAATTATGGCACACCTTCTCATTGGGGTATTATACTATTATTTATATAAAAATACAGGCAGAAGAAAAGACAAAATTGTTAAGATAAAATTATATAATACCTTAGGGCCAGGTAGATAAGCACAGAACATAAGGAACTAAAAACCACATGGCTGACTGTGGTTCAAATTTCAGCCCTTGTGACTTGAAAAACATGCTAATATACCAAAAATACTGATGGGATGTAGAAATGGAGAAAAAAGGATTGCAGTGTGACCATACCCTATTTGGGGCACTTTCTCTCTCTCACTCTGTCTCTCTGGCCAGTACATGTGTCCTCTGACAATAAAAAAAAAATAAGTAAAATATTGGGTCATTGGGAAAGTCATAACACATTTTTGCACAGAAAAATAGATTTATTATTAGTAGCTGAGTTTGGGACCACTCGTTCTATAAAATGGTTCTAGGCAGAGCACCAACACAATTCAACAAAGCTAACAATTTATAGTTTAAATTGTTGAAAAGTATATTCCACATGCAGAATTTACAGAATTGCAGCTTTCAAAGTCAAGCTATCATCTAGCAAATCACAAATTTTCTTTAGTGGAGGAATTCCATCGGAGGCTTGTAGGAAAGTATATTATTTAAAGTTACACTAGTTGCTGTAACCAAAAGATTCCTCAAAATATAGATTTGAAAACAAAATATATCAATATTTATCAAGTAAGAAAACTCTAAGAGAGTGAACAACTGTGTTCCAGACTCCCTAGTTCTTTTCATCGTATTCCTCTGCCCTAATAGATTAAGGACATTGGCCTTGAATATACCTTAAAATGGAGTCAGAGAAATTTCTGAACTCATACTTGAGAGAAGAGAAGGCTAAAGATCACAGAGAACACTTAGATGAGAGACCTGAAACCATTGCCTCAGCTCCTAACTCATTGGAAGACACTGAGTCATACTTCCATACTAAGCTGCAAAAGAGTTTAGGTCATACAGTCTAGTCATATTCCTGTTATAATGACATTACAATGATTTGTTATGGTCACAGCAGCACCCACTATGTTCACTCACATAGTTAGCTGTTTAATCTATGCATAAAGAATCTAAAATCATTCCTGACTTAGAAATAAATTGATGGTTACCACAAGTCCTCACATTTGAGTCTCTATAGACTGAGAAAGAAAAATCAGTCTTATATCTTTAGGTGAGAGTGCTCTTGGGTACAAGATACAAATGGTCCTCTCTGACAGTGTCATTCTCTGCTGAGAATATTTGCCAAACCTGAGTGCAAGTGACAGTATTTCGTGTATGCATATTAAACTGCACATAAAAAATATGCACGTCTTTAACTTATTCCATTTTGTACCATTCACTTTTTACCTCCTATGTGGGTTGGTATTTAGCCTCTCTAAAAGTATTTGAACTCAAAGGTTATGGTTTCTTTAGTCTCCATGGAAACACTGACAATATATTGGAAGTTTTCTTTGTTATTCATGTTAGTTCAGCAAAATGTACAGTTGTCTCTGATAAACGGAAAATATGGTTGGCTGAAGCAAGTATTTTAAAATGAAGAGTCTTTTTTCTTTCATCCAACTTAAATAAATAATTTTATATACTAATACTGATGTTCAAGTTAACACGAATTATACTATATCATATCACCTTAGCTCACATACTAAAATAAATCATTTTTTTTCTATATCCTTGTTTTTCATTTGAAATAACTTTCTGGGTAAAGTGTCTTAAACAGTAAATGAATTCAGTACACAAACTTATTCCTTCTATTTAACTGGCAAAAGTACAAATTTTAATAGTTTTATTAGGCAGCCAATTCTCACTGGCTTTAGGTTTGAGGTCTGATCATAGGTTTGACCATACCTCTCTTCACAGTTTTCAAAGGCAGGTTAAGGTCAATTTGCGTTTTTTGAAAACCTCTGTAGTGCTGAAGACAGTTGGGCTCTCTGTGATGATTGTCGTGCCATTTTTCATGAACTTCTAGACTTTGATAAGTATAATCTGTCAACATGTATATAAGCAGAATCTCTGTAACCCTGAGATTTACCATTCATTTTGCACTCTAGGCTGACAAAATTGAGCCTTGACAGCATTGCAAGTTTTTTCAATGTTGGTTCTTATAAAACCTAATTCCAAAGCCATTGGATTTTGTAATTTAACATTTATATTTTATTCTTTCAAACAACTTGTGAGATCTTGTTATTGCAGGCAAGCTTTAGTGAAGCTAAATTAATTCTGATCCTTTCCTGTGGGGAATGAAATGTAATATCCACTCAAGTCAATGGGATCTCCAGACAAAATGATTAAAAGGCAATCTCATGTTTTCTGGGACCTGAATAATTTCAATATAATTTAGATATTCAAACCTGTTTTATTGGGACCAGCAGTTAGCGTAATGGCTATGTTGTTGGACTCCCACATAGTCGACTGCGGTTCGAGTCCCGGACCCGGTGGCTTAAACTCACGCCGGGCGCATGTGCGTGCATGCCCAAGATCCCGAGAGGAGAATGGAGGAGAAGGGATTGCGGTGTGGCCATCCCCTCTGGGGAGTGATTTCTCGCTTTCTATCTCTCTGTCTCTCTCTGTCTGTCTGGCGAGCACACACGCCCTATAGCAAAAAAAACTCTCAAAACAAAAACAAACAAACAAAAAAACCTGTTTTATCTCAGGTCAAACCTCTTTGATAAATTACAACAAACAAAACAGAAATGTCATATTCCTTTGTTTTAATCTTTGTGGTCAAAGTTCACTAGGCATTTGATATTATTCTTGGAAAGATAATTTCTCCTAACATTTATTTGGGGATGTTGAAAGAAGAAAAAAATCACTCTCTTTCTCAGGGGCTAGACAGTGGCACAGCAGAACAATGTGATGCTCTTTGAGGTTGAACGATATGGGAATGTTCCAGGTTTGAATCAGGAGACCTCCATGAACATGCAGGATTCACGTGTGTTCATAACCCAGAACTGGTTGAGGCAGGGATGAACTGCAACATGGGGCCCTGTTGGCGTGCTTGTCTCTCTTTCTCACTCTCTCTCTCGTTAATGGAAGGAAGAAACTTTTAAAAAACAATACACTCTATTTCTATTGCTATGGAAAGCTGAGCTGAACTTAAATTCAAGGTGTAGCTTTTCTCTGCAAAGGAATCCGAACAAGAAGGCAGTTCCCTTATGAGAATAGCTCAGCTCCCATGCCAGTTTTGTGTTTTCATTTGGTGTCTTACAACAGTCAGCTAAAAAAATATATGTTAGAGGAAAAAGATGAAGGGTTCCTACTTTAAGAAAAAATAAAGAAAAAGTAGTATGTGAATTATACTCTGACTTAATGTGATAAGTAGGAAAGTGACCTGTTATATAAATTGGATGTTTACAAGTTTCAGTTTCCAATAGCTCTTACCTTCGTATCAGTCCAACAATTAATTCTATCTCATGTATTCTCATAAAAAGATAAAAAATGTATGCTTATCCAATCCTTAAACAAAATTATAGTTTGGAAACAAACAGATCAGACATAAATTTCAGGATTGAAATCGGTAGATTTTACTCCCATAATTTGAAAATTTAAAATAAGAGCATACGATAGCATTTCTCTTCCAATATGGGCAGTCCTTAGGCAAAAGACTTACACATTTGAGTTGAGACATATATACCATTCAGCCACTCTTCATTGCACTAAAAAAAGAGACTAATTATTTTGAAAATATACATCTCTGTATCTAAGAGAACCAATGATGAGAAATGTGTTTAAATAATCTATATAAATCATGTGTAAAATTATGATTACTATAAAAATCTTTTATAACTGTATTATACCAAGTCCAGGGGCATACAAAAAATTAATATGGCAAGCATTCAAAATAACCTTACCAATTTATTTATTAGGGTATTGAGTTTCTATAATAGCTGTGCTAGGCAAACTCTAAATGAGTTTGAAATGCAAAAAAAATAGATATGAAGGTTAGTGTCATTAGAATTTACTGTGAGTCATGGGAATAATTGAAAATCCCAAAAGTGAAGGTGAAATTGAGATGATGTTCAAGGACCTAACACCTGGGAATATCAATTTGTAAAAAGTTTTCAGAGGAATAGTATACCATATCTGGAACTAAAAATAGAACAATGAGAATATTAGGTCCTGATAATCATTGCATCATGAGAACCACAGGAAAGCACTTTTCAGGGGAAGTTATCACCTGCCAACCCATACACAGAGGTTAAGTAAAATAAGAATTATAACCAATGAATTTTTTGGATAAATTATGACTTATTCATGGTAGTTAGCCACAGCACTTTCAGTAACTAATGAAAAAGGAAGATAAATTTTAAAATATTTTAGTAGATAAATGAAGGGAGAAAAAGTAGAGCCAATGAATGAAGAATTCTAGCTGTAAAGGGAAGTAGATAAATGAACTACTAATCAGAAAGAGGTTAATTGAATTATTTGATTTAAAAGAAATTAAAAGAGAGTTGAGCATGCTGAGGAAATGAGCTTAGCATATAGGAAAATAGCTTAAGCATAATTGAATACTAGGGATAGCAAAAGACTATAGACTCATAAGAGTGGAATTTTTGGGTGGAAAGAAAAAGATCATTCACTGAGGTATAGAACATTGAGGCAAAAAGTAACAGTTTGTTTCATTTGTTTTGTTGTTTTTGTTTTTGTTTTAAGAGAGAGTTTTTTTCTCCAGGGCGGTTGTGCTTGCCAGAGAGAAAGAGACTGACAGAGAGAGAGAAAGTGAGAAATTACCCCTCCAGGAGGGATGGCCATGTGATAATCCCTTCTACTCCATTCTCCTCTTGAGATTATGGGCATGCACGCACACGCACCCAGCATGAGTCTTAAGCCACCAGGTCCAGTATTCGAACCACAGTCGACTATGTGGGAGTCTCGTGATATAACCATTATGCCATCTGCTGATCCCAGTAACACAGATCGAAGGCTCAATATGAAGGATGCTGAGTTAAGATGAAGCAAGGATGATGCGTAGCCTCCACTGTGTTGCACCACCAATACTTAGGGATCTTTTCCACGTGACTCTTTTTCTGCTGCTTTTTCTTTTTCCCATTTTAGCATTACCTTTACACTGTGTCATCCTTTTTTAATCGTAATTCTAATCAGGTTCATCTTATTTTACTGGCATTAGCTCTTCACCTTTTCAAAAATAAATTTACAAGATCAACAAGACATTTACAAAACACTTAAAGTCTGCACACTGAACGTTACAAGACACCCTACATGCCTAGCTTGGAACCCTTCAGTCTGTGATGGCAAGTTATGTGTGACTCCTGTTTAGTAAAATAGATATCAGATCATCCTTGTTTTCCCTATTATATGCAAAAATTATAAACTTCAAATGTAAGAATGCAGTATCGATTTGGAATTTATTTAATTTCCTACTAAAGTCAAACTTGAAGAATAATTGTTTCCTGCTTAAATCAACAGAATTGAGTGAAATCAAGGAATTAGATAAATAAGGGTCTGGGGTATTGTCTCTATCATATTTAGGATACACATGCATGAAATTCATCATACTTTGGAAGTAACTTTGGCAAAATAACTCAGAATGCTCCACACATATTTGAAGAACTGCTCTACCAAGAGAAACAGAATTTCTCACTAGGAAAGATTCATTTTATGTAAAGTAAAATATGGAATCTTTCTTAATTATCAGAATTGGCCTTTTTTTGGAAAAAAATACAGTGTGTCACATGATTTTAATGTTTTTAAAAGCTTTGTTGAGACATAATTGTTATACGGGAAAAATTTTTAAAAACCTGCAAATTTATTATATAAAATTTGATGAGTTGATGCACATATACACGTAGGATGTTATTAACAAAGTAAAAAATATATATCCAGCACCTCCAAAACACACCTCTTTGTGTGTGGGGGGGAGGGGGCAGACTATATAACATCAGATCTACTCTTAACAAATTTTAAGTGAATAATACCATGCTATTATCTATATGCACTATATTGTAGAACAAATCTCTAGAACTTATTAATATTGAATAATTTACACTTTATATCCATTAAAAAAATAACTCCATAATGATGAGATCTTGACATTTGATACAAAGTGGATGAATATGGGAGATGCAATGCTAAGCTAAGCAAGCCAGACTAGGAGAGACAGACTTTGTACGTCCCCACTTAATATATATGGAACATCTGTGCTTTACAACAGAAACTGGAAGACTGGGAGGTATAATAGTAGGGAGGGCACCTGTGGATAGTAGAGATATTGGGGGTTCGTAGGGGATGGGTAACAGTGGGAGGAAGGAGAACAGAGAAAACAAACAATATGTTTAATCTACACAAAAATGAAAAATTATTTGCCGCTGATAATGTATATGATAATGGCTTCGTCATGACTAACAGGCACTGTACTCATGCTGGGAAATAAAATTGGTTGTAAACTGTAAAAATGTATGGTAATTAAATGTAAAACGAACAAACAAACAGGAAAAGAAAACCTCTCCATTTTCTCCTCCCAGTGCTTTGAAACCACAATTCTACGCTGTGCTTCTGTGAGTTTGTTTTAAATACCTCATCTAAGTGAATTGATGCAATATCCAAATTTCTGAGCCTGGCATATTTCACTTAATCAAGTCCTTCAGAGTCTTCCTTGTTGAAAGTGTAAGATTTGCATCTCAGGCTACTGGATAGTGAGTTAGGATGAAGTCAGGTTGAAAAACAAGCTGGGCACATGTGTGTGTGTGCCCAAAATCTCAAAAGGAGAATAAAAGAGAAAGGACTGTGGTATGTCCATCCCCCCAGGGGATGCTTTCTCACTCTCCTTCTCTCTCTCACTCTCTCTCTTCTCCCCTCTGTTTCTGGCAAGTACACATACCTGTAGCAAAAATTAAATTTTATTTAAGCTGAATCATCGTTCATGGTATGCATATACTATGATATCTTCACCCCTTTATTTGTCAAGATCGTTTGTGCTTTTTAAGTATTTTGTCTAGTGTGACTAATGTTGCAATAAAAATGAAAGTGTAGCTATCTCTTCTAGTTACTGAATTCATTTCCTTAGGCTATGGTTAATCACAAGTAAGACTTCTAGATATATGGTAATTCTACTTTTACTTTTTTGAGTAAATTTCTCACTTGCTAGATCATTTAAAATCCCACCAACAGTTTATAAGTGCTCCAAATTCTTCAATCCTCACCAAAATGCATCTTTTTTATAAAATTAATAGCTATGTTAACAGGTGTGAGGTAGCAACCTACTGTGGTTTTGATTTCCATTACCCTCGTGGCTAGAGATGTTGAATGCTTTTTCAAATAGTTGGTCAGTACTTTTTTGTATTATTTGGAGAAACATCTATTCAAGCCTATTTTTATTTCATTTATTTACTTATTTATTTTGAGAGATTTTTGCTTTAGGGTATGTGTGCTTGCCAGAGACAGAAAGTGAAAAATCACTACCCACCCCCACCCTGAGTGGTGATGGCCATGCCACAATCCCTTCTCCTCCATTATCCCCTTGGACTTTTGGACATGCACATGCACACTCGCATTGTGAGTTTATCAAGGCTCTGTATCCGGGACTTGAACTGTGGTCAGCTGTGTAGGAGTCCAGCACCTTCATGACTATGCCATCTGCTGGCTTTTCAAGTCTATTTTAAAGTCACTCAACAAACTACGTATAGAATTGTACTTCAACATGATGAAAGCTGAGACAAGTACATAGCAGCTAACATTACAATCCACACTGAAAGCTTTCCTCTGACATCAGGAATAAGACAAGGGTGGCCGCTATTACTACCTAAATTCACCAAATTAGTGGAAGTCCTAATCAGAATATTTAGGAAAGGAAACAAATGTCTCCAAATAAAAAAAATAAGAAGTAAAATTTTCTGTCTGTAAATGACAAAATGACATTCTTATAAACAAAAAACTATAAGTACTACATAAACAAATAAACCCTTAGAGATAATAAATTCAGCCAAGTTGCAGGAAATAAATTTAATTTAGAAAAATTAGTTGAGTTTCTATACACAATAAGCTATATGAAGATGAAATTTTTAAAAAATCCTACTTATAACAGCACCAAAAAGAGCAAAATACTTATGAATGCACTTAACCAAGGAGAAGAAAGGTTTGCACATTGAAAACTACAAAACAATTAATGAAAGAAGTGATAGAAGATACAGTGAAAAATTATCATATATTCATGTATTGTAAAACTTACTATTGTTAAACTGTCTATACTATCCAAACTAATCTACAGTTTCATTATTATCACCATCAAAATTCCAATGGCAATTTTGTATAGAAATAGAAAAACATTTCTTTATTTTTTTATATCTAAGACAGAATGTGTGTTCAAACGCATGAGAGAGAGCCCTCCTAATAAGCCCTGGCCATGCCATTATCTTTTTTTTTTTCTTTTTATCTATATCCCATCAAGATCTTGGGCATACACATATGTGTCCAGTGATTTTTTTTTCCCCAAACCACCAAGGCCAGAATTTAAACTGTGGTAGGCCTTATGGGATCTGCTTCCTTGCAGACTTAACTGCTGCATCATGTGGTTGGCTCAACCATGCTAAAATATGTATGAAACTACAAAAGACACAGTATAAACATGGAAATGTTTTAAAAAAATTAAACTAGCGTAACACTTTCTAAGTATAAAATATACTGCAAACTACAGTAAGCAAAACAATATGGTACTGAAACTAAACTAGACATGTAGACCAATGGAACTTAATAATTTAGAAATAAACCCATGTAAATACGTTCAACAGATTTTCAATGAGATTATCAAGAATACACCATAGGGTCCAGCCTAGGTGTGCTCACACACACATGAGTGAGAGAGCCCTCCAAACAAGGTTTGGTTAAGCCACATACTCCAAGCATGGGCTTATGTGCAGGAGCCCAAGATCCTGGAGAGTTAGAGGGCTGGGGAATGGAGGTCTTGGTGTAACAAGATGATGTTGAGGGTTCTGTCTATGTCTCCTTTAATCTCTCTCTTTCTCTCCTTCCCTCTTTCATGTACATGAAAGTGCTTCTATCATAAAAAAATATACAATGAGGAAAAAGAGTATCTTCAAAAAATGGTGTTGAGAAAATTAAATGTAAACATAAAAAATAATAAAATGAGGCAATTTTTACACTATACTGAAAAATCAATTCAAGATAGGTCATAAATTTAAAAGTAAGACCAAAATCTATAAAACTCATAGATAAAAGCATAGGGGAAATACTCCTAGACATTCATCTTGGTAATTATTTCATTGATGTGACACCGAAAGTATAGGAAATAAAAAATGAAAAAGGATGAGTGGATGAGGTTTTCTTTTTTACAAAAACCTACAATATTTCTGACAGCAAAAGATATAATCAAAAGAGTAAAAAGGCACTATACAGAATTGGATAAAATTTTGCCAACCATTTCTTTTCTTTTTTTTTTTTAGAGAGAGGTTTTTGCTATAGGGCGTGTGAACTCACCAGACAGACAGAGAGAAACAGAGAGACAGAAAGCGAGAAATCACCCCCCAGTGGGGATGGCCACAGTGCAATCCCTTCTCCTCCGTTCTCCTCTTGGGATCTTGGGCACGCACACACACGTGCCCGGCGTGAGTTTAAGCCACCAGGTCTGGGTCGCGAACTGCAGTTTACTACATGGGAGTCCAGCGACATAGCCATTACACTAACTGCTGGTCCCAAAATTTTGCCAACCATTTCTCTGATAAGAGTTCCACATTAAGAATATATAATAAATTTCTATATCTTGACAGTAAAAGAACAAAAAAAACTATTAAAAAATGAATAAAGACTTTTTTTGAGAGAGAGATTTTTCCTATAGGGCACATGTACTAACCAAAACACACACACACACACACACACACACACACACACACACACACTGACAGACAGAAAGCAAGAAATCACCCTGCAGAGGGGTTGGCCACATCTCAATCCCTTTTCCTCCATTCTCCCCTCAGCACTTTGGGCACACATGTGCACATGCTCCTGGCAGGATTTTTAAGCCACTGGGTCCAGGACTTGAACGGTAGTAGACTACATGGGAATACAGCAATGTAACCATTATGCCATCTTCTGGTCCTGACATTTTCTTTTTATTTTTTTCCTATATAACATTATTTCTCTTCCTTTTGATTGCTTTTTCCTTACAACGTGATGTGATTTATATTTGTTCTCTTTCTACAATTATATTTTCCATCTCATTTTCATAGGAAGAACTTATTCTCAAGTCCTTTTACCTTTCTCAAAGAAAGAAAACAATTGGTGATGAACTCAATCATATAGACAAAATTAACACAGAAAGTTACTGGAGCATTTTCCACATTATATATTTATCAGACCTAAAATTACAACATTTTGTAGGTTCAGTTGTTTCTTCATTTTGTTTTGCTTTGCCTTTTGTTTTGTTTTGTTTTGTTTTAGCTAAATTGCTCAGATGTCCTAGACATGCTTATCTCTTGCTGTCCCCAGGTGGGAATAAAGAACTTGCCCATCTGCTTTCATAATTTAGTCTTTGACTTTTGCTAAAGTGCAAGGTGTTAATAAGCAACACTAATATCATAGCACTCATCATAAAAACAATTCTTCCCAAGAACTTCAAATAATAACTTAAGCTTATAAACTTCCACATCACAAAGACAATCTCTCCCTAAAAGCTTCCCGAGTAACTCACTTCAGCTTATAAACTCTGCAAGTACCACATTTAGGTATTTTGTCTTATTATTCAGAGAAGGATCTGATTAGATTGACATGGTAATAGAATATATAAATTTACCTGTGACAATTCCCTGAGAATCAAAGAAAAATTATGACACATATGAAGTATTCTTTTAAAATATTTTTCCTCTTTGAAACCCCTGACATTTCCACATGATGATTTAGTGTGTGTGACTTGAAATGTGGAAGGTCATCAATTTAATATTCTGTAAAAAAGCTAAAAGGGATCTGCGCTGCACAAGAGTTGGGATTCTTTTTTAATCTTGAAGACAAGGTAACAGACCGTAAGATTAAAAGTAATAATAACAATGAAATTTAGAAATGAAAGCATCTGCTCAGAGTGAAAGAAACTCAATATCTATGGAATACAAATTCCTCATAACTAAATACGTTTCATAGTTTTGAAGCACTTCCACAATCATTATGTGATTTTTCACAATGCTCTGAGATGATCAGGGTAGTGTATTTTGTCTTCTTTGAGAGCACAAAAACTTAAGTAAATTCACTATTTTGTAGAAAAAAAATTTACAAAAATAGACTGAGTCTGAGTTCTTCTGACTCAGTGCCCATCGCTCTTTGTATAACAATTAGAGGTAGAGGTAGAGGTAGATATTACCTCTATATGCCAACAAACAGTGCATTTGACCCAGATGCTTGGTCCACATGCTGATTTCCATTTGCAGCAAAAAATTGATATGGACAGATGTTTATACCTTCAAAGTTCACACTGGACAAACATAGCTGAGTAATCAAATTTCTTACCTGGGGAGAAGTACTCAAGTGCAGATACAAGCTTGTGAATTCAAACAAAAAGCTAGCTACAATGACAGACCCTTCTTGCCTAAATATTCATGATCAGAGTCCAGGATAAAAGTAAGGACTCCATTCACAGTTACAGTTGTCCTCTAACAGCTGCCCACCTACATGCCTTTCTGGCATGGGGGAATATTTCTTTTCTGTTAAAAATCTTACTTTTCCATTAAAAACTTCTCTTTTCCTACTTTACATGTTTGTTGTCTTTTATTCTTTTTTTTTTCCACATAAAAATTTTTTAGTTTATTAATCCTCTCATGAAAAATCCGCACAATCACCGCAGATAGTCATTGCAGAATCTTTACTCCTTTGACTTTTTGCCAGCACCAACATTAGCCTTTTCAGTCCCCCTGACTTTCTTCATTCTGTTCTTGCGTTCCTTTCGTCGTTTTCTTGACGTCTTTTTCTTCTCATAAAGGCCGTGTCTTGCAAGTCTATGTTTGGGTTCATTTTTCTTCGCATAATCCAAAGAATCGTAAATCATGCCAAAGCCAGTTGTCTTGCCACCACCAAAATGGGTTCTGAACCCAAACACAAAGATGACATCTGGTGTGGTCTTGTACATCTTTGCTAGTTTTTCCCGAATTTCTGTCTTAGGTACTGTTGCCTTCCCGGGGTGAAGGACATCAATGACCATTTGTTTCCTCTGAAGTAGTCGGTTGGTCATGAATTTCCTGGTTCGGATAGTTACTGTGTCATTCATGATGGCGGTATATCCTCAAGTAGCCAGGGACGAATGTTATCTTTAGCAGTCTCTAACTGTAGAGATCTGGACCCAAAGAACTGAATATTTTCCACAACACAGCTCAGTTCCCCTGTTTGATTACAGAACTAGGAGAAGAAAAAAAAAAAATCTGATTTAAAGAGGGAAAACCAGGGAACCAGCAGTTAGTGTAATGGCTATGTCGCTGGACTCCCACGTAGTCGACCGCGGTTCGCGTCTCGGACCCGGTGGCTTTCAACTCACGCTGGGCGCATGTGCGTGCGTGCCCAAGATCCCGAGAGGAGAATGGAGGAGAAGGGATTGCGGCGTGACCATCCCCCCTGGGGGGTGATTTCTCGCTTTCTATCTCTCTTTCTCTCTCTGTCTGTCTGGCGAGCGCACGCGCCCTATAGCGAAAACCTCTCCAAAAAAAAAAAAAAAAAAGAGGGAAAACCAAATGCTTACTAAGTTTAAAGTTATTTGGTCTGTAAGTGAACTCAATGATTATCTAATCCAAATTGACATATCCAATGGGTTAGATAATCTAATAGTTAAGGTACTGATATTTAGAGCAGAGAAAGCTTTTTATTTAAAGCAGCTACAAAAATAGGGGTTAAGAGTCTCAAATCCATCTACTGGTTGCTCAGATAGGGGTGCTTTTTAAGCTGAAGCAAGGGAAGGGTTTGAGGGTGGGAGGAAATTCTACACTCTCTTCTTGATTATGCTTCTAGCTGCAGACATTGAGAAATCATCAATTAATTAAATGTTCTTTTTCTTCTGCTTCTGCTGGGTTCTATAAGACAAACTCACAAATTACCACATCACGGTCAGTTGATTTTTCTCCTGCAGAGAAGAAAAACATGAGTGTAATTGATACGGTCGCTGATATCTCAGAATGCACGTGTGCCCGAGTTATCTCAAGCTGCCTACTTGTCTTGGGAAAACTGTTACCTACTGAGTCCTGAAAGGGATCAAAGTACAAAGAATGAACTAGAGGAAAAAAAAAAAAGATTTAAATTTGACATTCAACCCTCTAGAGGCATAGAGAAAAATATCCTTCTAATTTGAATTCTAAGTTTTAATAAGAACATTACAGTTACAGGTCTGGATAAAAAGAGAGAAGCTATGTGAATGCTCTCTCTTCTACATACGAGAAATATTAAATGATGAAATAAATGTTACAAGATAGTCTTTATATTAAGTAATAAAATCAACCACAAAAGTAATGTAGGAATTCCATTTAGAACATCCTTGACAGAGATAACCACTCATCTTCAGAAATATTTCTAGAGACAGGAAGCTCACACAATAGCTAATCCTCCTATGTAAGGAAGAATCCATGCATACTCTCTCTCTCTTTCTCTCTCTTTAATATTCACATTTTTTCACCATCTTTGCACCACAATTTGATACCAGCTATCTAATTAATTTCAGTCCAAAATTCCTATTCTCTTTCTTAGTCTGACCTGCAGAAAAAAATACCGAGAGTTGATCTGGATCAGTTCTCCTTCAATGATACACTTTGTTTTAATAGTTGTCTCAATCTTTATTTACTTCCTCACTTTTTAAGATCTTGCCACATATGACATAGGTCAAGGAATATAGTCTTTTAACATCATGTCTAATATGCCATATACTCTTGGAAGGTCAGCAGAGTTTAAGTAATTTTTCAAACTTTGAAATCCCGAATTCTTTTTAAACTTTTGAGCTTCTACTCTGCATGAATTTCTAGCTTTTGGGTCTGGAAATTGAACTGTGCAGTCAACCATGGGAGATCCAGCTGTCCTAAGCTCCACACCACCTGCTGGCCATGCACTCCATTGATTATTGCAGCACTATTCACAAATTCACAACAGTCAAGATTAGGAAACCTGTGTCCATCAACAAAGAAAGAAGGAAAGAGGAAGAAAGAAAGAAGAAGAAGAGGAAAGAAAACAGAGAGTGAGAGAGAAAGAAAAAGAGAGAGAAAGAAAGAAAGAAGAAAGAGAAAAAAAAATAAGAGAAAAAAAAGAAAGGAAGGAAGAAGAAAGAAAAAGGAAGGAAGATGTTACACACAAATCAAATCATGTACATCATTTCCATCAGAAAACTTATTCTTAGGTCTGTTAAATATTTCTTTCCTGAGCCCCTCCAATCTACCCTCTACATTATATATTTTTGTACTGAAAAGTCACATTGTACCCCATGAATATATGCAATTATTATTGGTCAATAAAATTAAAAGAAAAAAGTAAAAGGAAAGAGAAATGGAAAATATCTTCTAATCTCAATATACCTCTTTTCTCTCCAGGTTCATGTTTTCCTCAATATTTACAATGTAGTAAAAAAAAATATTTTTTTTGTTTGGTCTTTTCCAAATACTTCATCAAACTTTAATAATTTTCTCATTGAGGGACCAGCAGTTAGCATAATGGCTATGTCACTGGATCCCCATGTAGTCGACCACAGTTCAAGTCCCAGACCCAGTGGCTCGAGATCCCGAGAGGAGAATGGAGGAGAAGGGATTGAGGAGAATGGAGGAGAAAAGATTGCAGCATGTTCATCCCCTCTGAGGGGTGATTTCTCACTTTCTGTCTCTCCATCTCTCTCTGTCTTTCTGGTGAGTGCATGCGCCTTATAGCAAGAACCTCTCCAAAAAAAAAAAAAAAAAAGAAAAGAAAAGAAAAGAAAAGAAAAGAAAAGAAAAGGAAAGAAAAGAGAAAATAATTTTCAAATTGAGAAGCCTATATGAGACAAACTACACTGTCACAGCCAAATGAAAAACTTACAGGTATCCTGCTGAGAATATTCCAAAGAAACAGAGAAGAAATATACAAATTAATTAATTAATTAATTAAATTAAAAAAAAAAAACAGGCCTTATGAGTAAATTAGGAATGCAAGTCAAATTGAATGAAGGAAAAGTGTATGATTCTAGATAATTTTGAAAGTAGAGCTAGCAATATTTGCTGATGGATCAGATGAGGATTATGAAAAGAGGAGAAACAGTTAAGAATAGCTCCAAAGCATTAATGGGACAAAGAAATGTGGTACTATCTGTTGAAGATATTTTATAGTTTTATCAACTGTTCTAGGGAGAAATATTCACCAGTTGAAATATTCATTTTGTAAGCTAAGTAATGTGATTAAATGTATAAAAGAAAATGAAATAAAAAAATGTGAAAAAAAGTAAGCTAATATTTTTACTCTGTTCCTAAACTTATTCTCTGGTTTAAACTGAGGAACAGGGCTTAAAACATACCTTGGCACATTCTGATTTTAGACATTAGTGACTATTAATGGTTGATAAAAATGATACTTTTGTTTTCAAACATTATAGTGAACCCTACATATTTATAATAAAATTATTTTAGTAATGATGCATATTCTCATAGGAATTTATTGTTAGTCCATGTACATACCTCAAATAAATTATTTGACTAGAAGTTTTTTCTAAAATACATATTTTCCTAAAATATAATTATTCTGTCTGTTAATCTCTGAAAACAAAATGTGTGCAATTATTTACTCTAAAAATTTGAAGGATATTGTAACTTGTGAATAACTTTTCCTTCACTTATCACAAATATATCAAAGTAATTTTTACATTTAAATATTAAAATATATATGATGTGTTACCTTAAGACTATAAATATAAGGTCTTTTGGAGAGTTTAATAAATAAATTAAGCAGCTAACCAGATTTTATTCCAAAAGTTTTTCTAAGAAACAGTATTAAGATGTGATAATGTAACAATATAGTCAGAAATAATATCATATGTTGCTAATAGATGCTTTAGTTTTCATCAATTATTTAATACACTTGAACACACTTTTATCCAATTTAGACATTAAACATTACTTAAGTTTTTAATATTTTTCTACTTATTTCAAATCATAAACTTTCAAGGGGATAACAACAGTGAGCTAGTTGTTCTATAGTACTTCTTTCTAACAAATTAAAATGTTTTTACTTCTAGGATAAATCTTTTTTAAAAAGTATTAGTAAATGGGGGCAACAGGTGACATAGTGGTAAAAACACTGGACTCCCACTTAGCCAGCCATGGTTTGAGTTCTGGACCCGACGTCTGTGTGCCTGTTCAAAATTCCCAAAGGAGAATGGAGACGGGATTGTGGCATGGCTGTGGGGTGATATCTCACTTTCCCTCTCACTATTTCTCTCTGTCTGTCTCCAGTGAGCATACACATTGTATAGCAAAAATGCAAAGAAGCAAAAAATAAAAAACGTTTTTAAACTAGTGTAGAAATATAATCTCCTTACTTGTAGTGCATATTAAGATAATATAATGTACATTGTGGTTTTGGGCCATTGACGCTAATGCCACTCACAACTGGACAATTTTCATAATAATAACAAAACATCTCTTTCTTTTTTTTTGTTTTTGTTTTTGTTTTTAGGGATTTTTTCTCTAGTGTTCTCACGGAAGACACACTGAGACAGAGAGACAGAAAGCAAGTTTCAAGTCATCAGGTCCAGGACTCTAAACACTGTCAGCCTTGTGGGAGTCCAGTGCCTTGATCATTATGCCACCTCCTGGCCCCAACTGTATTATTATTATTATTATTATTATTTTAATGGAACATTTGGAATAGTGATGTTTCAGCCATATTACTTTTTGACAGTATGGACTGCTTACCTTCCAGGCCTTTTTACATGCTTCTGCTTAGGATGCCTTTCCCCATGTTAAATCTTAAAAATTGACTCTCTCATAACATTCTCCTCTTTAGAATTATTTATTTCATTTATTATTATTGTTATTATTATTATTATTATTTAACCAAAGAGAAAGAGAGACAGAGAGAACGAGAGAGGGAAAGTGAGAAAGCAAGATGCCAGGTCTAGGACTCAGGCCTCGTTGGTCATTTGGAGTCCAGCATCCCAATCACCACACTACCTGGTGACCCCCCTCATAAACTTTAAGCTTTTTAAACCTCTTTGAGTTTGCCTTCATATAATATCGAGGGAAAAAAAGGTAAAAATTATTTTTTTAAAACATTATTGCAGCTTAAGTTCTGCAGATGACTTTGGTCAACAAAGAAGAATCATCTATGTGAGATATGGAGCAGATATGCTTACTCTGTCAAGCAAGACCATGGGATTTGTTTTAAAGTAGTTGGTGAAATATTATAGGAACTGAAGGATGGGAAACCGAAAATGGTGCAAGCTATAGAATATAATCCATGAAGGTAACACTCTTACACTTGCTGCTCTTATTTATTTTGTATATTATCCACATTTGATTATTTGATTCTCTCAGAAATTTTGAAAGTTAACCAATTTCTTCATCATATTAACCTTTTGCTTGCATAGTACCAGCATAGGGATTTATAGTTATATTAATCTACAAAACATTTACTGATCGAATAATTATTAGAGAAAAAGATACATCAGGTTAATATACACTTAGAAATTGACAACATAGACATTTTTATCTTTCCTGGTCAACTTTTAATTTAGTGTAGGTTCATTTAGCTTTTTTTTCAATAATTATTTTATTTAACTTTATTTATTTATTTTAATTTGACAGAGAGGGACAGAGATAGAGAGAGCTATAGAGGGAATGTGAGAAATCGAACTACCAGGTCCAGAACTCAAACCTCTGTGGGCCATGTGAGAGTCGAGTGTCCTTAAACATCACGCCACCTGTCTGTCCCCATTTAGCTTTAAATGATGGTATACTAATCATTTTTGGTATACAGTAGTGATACAGTTAATTCAATAACTGACATGAAGCTTCTTATAAATCAGCACATTATAATTTTGCACATTTATGGTATATAGGGTACATTTTGATACATGAATACAATGTATAATGATCAAATCACAATAATTAACATATACATCACCTCAAACACTTTGAGGTTTGAGGTGATGTATATTACTTTGTATTGGGAAGAGTCAGAACCTTCTATCTATTTTCTGTCTTGCATTTATTTTATTATATTGTTTTGGAGCTTTGTCTATTCCCTATTTTTTTTAATAATGTGGTATTCAGGAATATTGATTATCTCATTAAACTAGAGGATACACTCTGAACCTTGGGATTGATAATATTACAATGAAAGAACACAATAATCATGAATTAGAAGGTATTTCAATATCACACAGAGATCCACACATATCAGAAATGGGAAGTTGATGCCATGGAAATTTAGTGGTGTTCACTTCAGTGAACACTTGAAGAGTCTAGAGTATGTGAGGCATCTCTTTCTCAGTAAAAACAAGTTCCTGTGTCTTGTACTTTCTAGTACTACAAGGGAAGTACTCTCGACTTTGAACAACGTTGATTGTTCAAAGGTTTTCTGAGAACTTTTAATGTGTTCCATAGAATTGGCCAAGTGCATTAGCTGCTTCAGTATAAAACGTTTTTGTGACCAAGTTACTTAAAGTCTTAATATTTCTGATAGATTTTAATACTGGTTGGGAGACCAGCAGTAGGCATAATGGCTATGTCACAGGACTCCCATGTATTTGACTGTGGTTTGAGTCCTGGACCCAGTGGCTTAAACTCACACTGGGCGCATGTGCGTGCCCAAGATTCCCAGAGAAGAATGGAGGAGAAGAAATTGCGGAGTGGCCAACACCACGGGGAATGATTTCTCACTTTCTGTCTCCCTGTCTCTGTCTTTCTGGTGAGCACACACACCCTATAGCAAAAACCTCTCCAAAAAAAAAAAAAAAAAAAAAATACTGGTTGGTGTCTATGGCGTGCTTCAACTGGAGAATAACAACAAATAACTTCAGGATTTTAGAACAAAACCATACTGGGGTTTTTTTTTGTTGTTGTTTTCTTTTAATCAGATAACAATTCAGCTTCTGAAAAGTAAAAACAGATTTTGTTGATTTTTGAACCAGATAGATGCCTAGTGCTGTCCCTAGAAACTTCAGTGACACTATAACCTGAGTTTACCTTCAGACACTGGATTATATTCATCCACTGAGCCACACATTTAGACATCATCAGTCAGGACTTTATCCACAAGTGGATAGCTCATTTCTAATGCATTCAGTTTCTGCTACAATGCCTACTTACAACCTCCTGGTGACTTTCTTATGTCCAAGTTGCTGAAATGAAAAACAAAGAAAATCTGGTTTACAAAGCACTTTTCAAGATATGTTGTCACCAGCTCAAAATGAACTGTGGTAGCTTTAGGGTCCCACTAACTGATTCTGATGGAGAGTAGATACGAGAAAGCTTCGTAGTTGGCAGAATTTTAGTTTATCCCTTTAGCTATATTTCTAATTTTCATGAAAAGAAAGATGCCCAGATGACTATTTCTACATTAAAACTTGAAAAGTGAGAATGGTTTATCTAGATGGTGGATAATTATAAGGAAGGAAATAGGATTAGTGACCAGAATGACTAATGGATAGTTACATGGTTGGACCTGTTGGAATGAGCATAGAACGCTCACCATACATCATCTGAGCACAAGCATCTTTGTAATAACAGTATTAAAATGATCGGTCTGTTTCCAGCAAGCTTCTCCTTTCAGCCACCCCAATGCCTGCTTAGTATAAAGTGAATATGACGATAAGAATTAAGACATTGCATGAGCTCAACAATATACATTTCTCCTCTGAAATAGTGATTGTCAAGATGTACAGCCAAGCTGGTTTTCCCTTCCTAAAAAGACGATCATGTTCTAGTTCCTTTTTATTTAACTTTAGTCACTTAATTAGTTCTCACCAG
This sequence comes from Tupaia tana, assembly GCA_026018925.1. Classification (NCBI taxonomy): domain Eukaryota; kingdom Metazoa; phylum Chordata; class Mammalia; order Scandentia; family Tupaiidae; genus Tupaia; species Tupaia tana. The sequence continues at coordinate 64,414,053 of JAKSZU010000008.1, read as the reverse complement.
TGGTGAGATACAATAAAACATCACATCATGGGAAGAGTTAAGAGTGAATGTGCCCACTCAGCGTTGTTTCCTGTGTGCCTTGACTTTGGACCCAGTGGCTTAAACCTCACACCAGGATCATGTGCATGCATTCCTAAGATTCTGAAAGAATGATGAAGAAGAGATTGCGACGTGGCCATCACCACTTGGGGTTGATTTCTGGCTTTCTGTCTCTCTGGCAAGTGCACATGTCCTATAGCAAAAATCTCTCAAAAAATAAAAAATCAAATCACGTTGTATCTCACAAAAATGTACAACTATTGTATGTAACATAGAAATTACAATAGCAATTATTATCAATAAATAGATTATTAATGTTTTAAGAAAAATAGGATTTAAAAAGTATTTTTATTAGCAAAGGCTCATGAAAGTTTCAACATTGAACAAAGTCCAGATTAAAGATGTGGATTTCCACTCTGGCCTGATAGCCTAAATATAGTCCTTTTTATCTTGAAAAACAGACACAAAAGCCTAAATTGATGGAGCCCTAGAGAAAAGATTCCTCATTAGAATAATTTCATTTTCAGCAGAAATGGCTCATCCTTAGCAAATCTGCCATGCTTTGGCATTGGCTGAAAGAAGTTTAGAGAGACCATGGCCTCCAAAAGGAAACTGAAATGGATCCCAGAATTGCCACAGCTGGAAGTTGTCAGCCAGCTACACTCCCATGGAGGCTCTCTCTTGAAGGGAAGTGAGACTGGCACATATGCGTGACTGTCAAAAGGCAAACGACACTCTTTTTATCAATCATAATACAATCTAATATGCCAGTTACTTTGATTGCATGATTACTTTTTAAAAAAATATTTAAACACTGTCAATGGATCTACGACATGATGCTTTCATATTATTACTTTTTTAATTAAATTACTTGACATTTACAGCCCTATTTTAAATCACTTTTTGTACACTATTCAATATTAGTATTTGTGCACAAAATTTATTTTGTGCTATCAAGAATGAAAAATGTGTGTTTTGTTTCATTTTATTCATCCACAGCCAGAATAGAGAGGTCTGGAAAATAAAAATAGGAATAGAGAGATACCGCTCATTATTATATTTAATCACTCACTAAATTGTTTTGTTTCATTTTCTTTTAGTTTCTGTTTTGCTTTGTTTTCTATACTTATAATTCTGGGTCATGCTGGTGTACAGAGCTTGGTATCCAAAGGAGGAATATGAGAGGATATTAGAGAACGTAAGAACAGGTCTGGGGGCGATAAGTGGCATGGTAGTTAAGGGTGCTGGATTCCCATATGGTCGACCACGGTTTGAGCCCCAGACCTGGTGGTTTTCTCACTTTACCTTTCCCCCTCTCTTTCTCTGTCTCTAACTTGTCAAATTTTAAAATAATAATAACAACAATAACAAATAGAAATAAATAATTAAGAAAAAGAACAGGTCCACTAACTTGGTGGTTGAGCTTGCTCTTTGACCTTGTTGTACTTCTTCCACTGGATAAACAGGTGAACACAGGGCCTCTGTGTAGCCCGGAGTGCATAATTTATTGAAAAATTGAATTGAGCTACACAGTAAGAGCATGTCTATAGCCTTCTTAGCATGTCAGAAGGCTTCTAACATAGGTAGAAGGGCAAAGGCTCAAAAACTCTGAGATACTGGGACCAGCAGTTAGCATAATGGCTATGTCGCTGGACTCCCATGTAGTCGACCACGGTTCGAGTCCTGGACCCGGTGGCTTGAACTCATGCCGGGCGCGTGTGCGTGCGTGCCCAGGATCCTGAGAGGAGAATTGAGGAGAAGGGATTGCGGCGTGGCCATCCCCCCTGGGGGGTGATTTCCTGCTTTCTGTCTCTCTGTCTCTCTCTGTCTGTCTGGCAAGCGCACGTGCCCTATAGCAAAAACCTCTAAAAAAAAAAAAGAACAAAACTCTGAGATACTAAGGTTTGAGATACTCTGTCAGACAGATACCTGGTCACATGAGACGCTGGATGAAGGAAAGGAAAATAAGTATCATGGAGAAAGAGAGTTGAAAAGAGCAACTATCAGACTGTGGCCAGTTGCAAGAACAGAGATTACAGTTGGTACCATATTCTCTGTTCTAGATTATATTTATACTAATTTTCATTTTTCCCCAGTCATTTTTTCTATAATTGTATATAAGGTGGGTTGATTTTACAATTTACTCAAAAGTGATATGTTATTAAAATGAGAAGTTAACTGAGTGGAAAGAAGGTAAGCAGCAACCAAAGATGAATACAGTGACTGACAAAACTCTGGAGCTCTGCTTTTGGGAAAGGTGAGTGTACTTTCACTGAATGATAGATGATTGGTCTCAACATCATATTATTGTTACCATTGCTACTTTAAAGTTAAGTATAAGAAGTCAGGTACATATGTACGTATGAGTAGCCAAAAACATGTACTGTACAGATGCTGTAGGTGAGTTCAATTGATGGTCATATGAAACCATTTTTTCTAACTTTTCTTCTAATACTAAAAATCTGGAAATCAAAACATGTATTTTCTACATTTCCTTGTAATAAAGCTTCATGAATGATAGAGTCCTCCAAAAATAGATGTTCATGTGAGATGTGGAGATAGGCATGATACATATGAAGTGATACTTGGGCATTTATCACTTAAAAACAGTATCTGTCATTTCACTGCCTTCGCTAAGATTTTCTGCAGCTGCCGCCTTCAGGCTAGTCTACGTGCTGTGGGCCATACTTTGGGCAATTACAATTTAACTCCATCAAGCCATCTACTCTCTACTCTACCCTAACTGTCCTAACTGTCTGTTACTGCTAAATGTAGTAATGGTTTTATATATATATATATATATTCACTCTTACTGTCTGTAGATAATTCAACTAAAGTGCCCCATATACATTGTCATTTCATAGTCTTCCAAACAACTCTACAAAACTTTGTGAAGAGTAAGATTGCCACTACTGTCACAGTCTATAGCGTCTAGTGATGTAAGAGAATATTTGGAACCTCACAGGCTGTCAGTGAGCTATTGGATGAACAAATAACTGCATTAATATATTATCGCTTTCTGTCTCTATGTCTCTCTCTGTCTGTCTGGTGAGCGCACACGCCCTATAGCGAAAATCTCTCAAAAAAAAAAAAAAAAAAAAAAGATGTTGAGCACTTTTTTCATATGCTTTTTGGCCATTCCTATATCTTCTTTGGAGAGTTGTCTTTTTGGCTCATTTGCACATATTTTAGTTGGATTGATTATGTTTTTGGAGGTAAGCTGCTTCAGTTCCCCATGTATTCTGTTACCTGTCTCTTCTCTGAGGCATAGTTTGCAAAAATATTTCCCACTCTAAGGGTTGTCTCCTAATTCTACTATTTTTTAGAAATATAGTGGACATTCAATGACAGTATTAAATAAATATATGTCTGAGTCTAAAGTTCATCATAAAGGACTAAGATGGAAATAGACATATGGAAGTAACCTATATAGGTACTTCTTAAAATCATGTCTTGGTGAAATCACTTAGAGAGTAAGTGTAGCCAGAGAAAATAAATGGCTCCAGAATTTCAGAGAGAAGAACCAGTTTTTTATGATTCCAGACAAATTTTAAGATTGTCTTTTCTAGATCTGTGAAGAATGTGTCTGGTACTTTGATTGGCATTGCATTAAATAGGTAGATTAATTTGGGTAGAATTGCCATTTTGATTATATTAACTCTTCCAATCCATGAACATGGGATGTCCTTCCATTTTTTTGTGTCATTTTCAATTTCTTTTTTTAGCTTCTCATAGTTTTCTTGTGGAGGTCTTTAACTTCTTTGGTTAGATTTATTCCTAAATATCTTATACTTTTAGTGGCTATGGTAAACGGGATAACTTTTTTCAGTTCTATCTCAGTCTGCCTGTTATTCGTATATAGAAATGCTATTGATTTCTGTATATTGACTCAAAGCAGAGTCGATCGTCCCCAAAATAGACAAATGGGATTACATCAGACTAAGAAGTTTCTGCATGGCCAAAGACACAGTAGTTAGTGTGAATCGACAGCCCTCAGAATGGGAAAATATTTTTGTAAATTTGCATCAGATAAGGGATTGATAACCAGAATACACAAGGAACTAAAAAAGGTGTTTGGAAAAAAGATGATCAACCCTATTAAAAGATGGGAGAAGGAGATGAAAAAAACACTCTCTAAAGATGACATACGAATGGCCAAAAGGCATATGAAAAAATGTTCAACCTCCCTCATCGTAAGGGAAATGCAGATAAAAACAACAATGAGGTACCACCTAACCCCAGTCAGAATGTTTGATATTAAAAAAAAAAAAAAATGATAAGTGTTGGCGGGGGTGTGGTGAAAGCGAAGCGGAACTCTTTTACACTGCTGGTGGGAATGTAGATTGGTCCAACCACTGTGGAGAATAATTTGGAGATTCCTCAAAAATCTACAGATAGATCTGCCATATGATCCAGGGTCCCACTCTTCGGTATCTACCCAAAGGACAGAAGAATTCTTCATTGGAAAAGTACTTGCACATCGATGTTTATTGCGGCACTATTCACAATTGCTAAGTCATAGAACCAACCCAAATGCCCCCGTATGGAGGAATGGATTGAAAAACTGTGGCACATATACTCTATGGAATACTACTCAGCTATAAAAACCAACAAAACCCTGGCTTTTGACAGAAAGTGGAAAAATATGGAAGATTTACTGCTGAGTGAGGCAAGCCAGGCTATGAAGGAGAGACATTGTTTGTCCCCACTTAACATATACCGTTTGTCTGCATTCTATGACTGAAACTGATTGACTAACAGTTGAACAAACACAAGAGATGGGTGTGAATGTCAGATGAGGTGTATGTGGAGGAGTGGGGCCTAACGAAAGACATTTGGAGAAGGGATACAGAGGTAGAGCATTGACGGGATGGGGAGGTGTGGTGTTATCTGTTGAAGATATTTCGATCAACAGGTCTGGGGAGAAATGTTCACATATCGAAATGGTCTTATTGTAAGCCAAACAATATGATTGAAAGTATATACAAATAATAATAATAATAATAATAATAATAATAATAAAGAAGAAGAACCAGTTTTTACCATGCTGAAAAATAGCAAAGAGAATCTTTCCAGCAAAATGAAGTAATCAATTTTGTAAAGTAATAATGTCCTAGGACACAAAAGACATTGGTGATCTTGATATTTTTTCTAAGTTTCTGACAAAATGTTTTTGTACTGTTTCTTTAAATGCCGCCATTGGCAATGAAATATATGATTTGGTCTTTTCAAAATAACAAACGACTCTTTTTTATTAATTCATGATAGAACATATGTATACATGAGTGAGAGAGGGAGAAGCACCCTCCACAGTGTTTATTCATGTTATGATCATCTTCTTCCAGTACTTCAGCGTGCCAGAATCCTGGGTGTGTGTGCATGCGCCTGGCTTGTTTTCAGGATGATCGAACCAGAAACTTAAACTACTATAAGCATGTGGCTTCCACTTCTGCCATTCAGTATTCTACTAGCTGGGCCATACAAGCTGGATGCAAATAATTCTTATTGAATGGCTAAATTATATTAAAATATATTGTGTGAATATATAATGATATGAGCCAGCTGGCGGCATGGTTATTAAGGCAGCTAAATCTCACATACTTGACTCCACTGTTCAATTCCCAGAGTTGGCAGCTTAAAAAATATGGCTGGAAGAAACATTTAACAAACACAAAAAAGAAAAGATATCTGTTGATGATAATGTTTATTACAATGTCTTGGACTAGACTAACATGCACTGTGTTTATGCTGGGAAAAATCAGTGTATATATTGTAATGATGTACAGTGATTAAATGTAACTTTAATGTATGTATATATATATGTGTGTATATATATATATATATATATATATATATATATATATATATCATAATAAAAATATCCTTAAGAAAAAAAAACATAAAATATGGCTGTCACATGCATGTGACTCAAAATCCCAAAAGGAGAAATGGGGAAGGAATTGTGGGGGTGACCGACCTCATGGGTGAATACTTTCTCACTTTCCCCTCTCTCTCTTTCTCTGTTGGGCATGTGGGCCCACTAGCAAACATTTAAAAAAATCTTCATATGGCATAATATTCTATATAATAACTTATACTACAAAAACTGTATTAAGTTTAGGAGCTTCCATTTAAGGTACTTTATATTAATTAAATTTCCAAAACTAATAACTGAGTTGAAAAATTTTAGCACATATATACAAAGAAATATTACTAAGCCATAAGAAACAATGAGACCCTATCGTTTGATTCAAAGTATATGAATATAGAGGACTCAGTGTTAAGCAAAGTGAGCCAAACTTTGAACGATACACACTGGGAACCAGCAGATGGTGTAATGGTTACATCGCTGGACACTTATTTGTTGACGGCAATTCAAGTCCCAGACCCAGCAACTTAAAACTCACACTGGGCATGTGTGTGTGCATGCACAAAATCCTGAGAAGAAAATCGAGGAGAAGGGATTATGTCATAGCCACATTTCCTGAGGGGTGATTTCTTGATTTCTGTCTCTTTTTCTCTCTCTGACGCTCCAAGGAGCACACAAACTCCATAGCAAAAACCTCTCTTAAAAAAAGAAGGAAGATACACACTGTATATCCCCACTCATTATGTACTGAATGTATGTACTCTATGGCAGAAATGGAAAGACTCAAAGATATGAGAGTAGAGAGGATAAGTGTAGATATCAAAGACTGTAAGGGAGGGCAGTGGGTGGTGGAAAGAGAGTAGAAGGGGTAAAAGGAAGAAATATTTAACAAACAAAAAAATGTAAAGTTCTCTTGTTTAAAGAACATCTGTAATTTTTGTTTTGTAAAACTAATTTTTTATTTGCTATTAATACCTTTGAGGGAAGTTTTAATTTCCTATATTACAGCCTTCATCTCTAACAGTTCCTAGGTAACTACACAAAGGATAGGAATACACTTGGTCAGAAAAGCACTTGCACATTCATGTTTATCTTGGTATTATACACAATTGCTAGAATATGGAACCAACTCAAATGCCCACAAACAGATGAATGGATTAAAGTGTGACACAGGGGACCAGCAGATGAGGTAGCAATGATGTCACTGGACTCCCATGTAGTTGACCATGGTTGGAGTCTCAAACCCAGCAGTCTAAAACCCACACCCAATGCGTGCGTGCCCAAAATCTTGAGAGGAGAAAGGATTGCAACATGGCCAGAGGATTATTTCTCACTTTTGTCTCTCTGTCTTTGTCTCTCTGGCAAGTGTATATGCCGAGTGCATGTGCCTCGTAGCAAAAACCTCTCAAAAAAAAAAAAATGTGGCACACATACACTATTAGAAACTACTCAGCTATAAAAAGCAATGATACCATGGCATTCAATAGAAAGTAGAAAAATATGGATGATTTACTGCTACGTGAAGCATGCTAGATCATGAAAGTAAGGCATGGCATGTCCCCACTCAATATATACTGAATGTTGGCACTCTATGGCAGAAACTGAAATATTGGAAGGTATAAAAGCATGGAGAGCAACTGTTAATACTAGAGACAGAGGGAGAAGGGTGGGAACTGGGGGAGGGTGAGAGGGAGGGAATCAAGGGCGGTAAAATCAAGCAAAACATTTACAGGACACAAAAATGGAAAATTACTTGTTAATGATAATATAATATCTTTGACTGAAACAATATACAGTGTATTCATAATGGGAAAATTAATTCGGTATGCTGTAATGATACACAGTGACTGAATGTAATAAAAAATATAAATAAATAATTTTAAATGAAAAACAACATAATTTTTTAAATTTAAAAATAAAACAAAACTACTGAAAAGATGCAAAATTTTAACATATTGAAATATAATTTTTTGTGATTTACAGATTAGTTATAAGATCAGAATATTTGGTACCCCTCAAAAACTTTCATAGGGCTGGCCCAGTTGCCTACTGGTTAAGGGAGCTGGATCCCACATGACTGATCACAATTTTAATCCCAGAACCAGTGGTTTAAAAACACATTAGTGGGACCAGCAGTTAGCGTAATGGCTATGTTGCTGGACTCCAACGTAGTCGACCGCGGTTCGCATCCTGGACCCGGTGGCTTAAAACTCACACCAGGCACGTGTGTGTGTGTGCCCGATCCCGAGAGGAGAACGGAGGAGAAGGGATTGCAGCGTGGCCATCCCCCCTGGGGGGTGATTTCTCGCTTTCTGTCTCTCTGTATCCCTCTGTCTGTCTGGCGAGCGCACGCACCCTATAGCAAAAGAAAAAAAAAACCTCTCCCCCCCAAAAAAAAGAGAGAGAGAAAAACACATTAGTGATTTGTGTGTGCATGCCCTACTTCCTGAAAAGGAGAGGTGGAAAAAGGATTGCAGTGTGACCACACTTCATGCATGGGCAGGTGCTTTCTCCCCTTCTCTCTGTTTCTCTCTTGTTCTTTCTGGTGAGTGTACATGTTTTCTAGCAAAACAGATGAATAACTAAATAAAGTTTATGTATTTATTTTTTCCATGAGCAGAAGAAACTCACACAGAGAAAAAAATGAGAGGAAGAGAATGAGAGAGAGAGAATCCCCAGTAGAGTGTTGACACTGTGACCAGCTAACAGCTAACTACGGGCAAGCATGTGCTGAGTGTAGTCAGAGAAGTCTCCAGACTTGAACTAGAAACTTTTGCATGTGGGATTGTCTCAGAAGTGTCACGTTTTAGCACTGGACCACCGTCTGACTCCAAGAATGATGTTTTATTTTTTCTTTTCATTTTTTATGCTTTGCCAGAGAGTAAGTGCTCTTGTTGGAGAGAGATAAAGAGAAGAAAAGTGAGAAACCATTCCCCGTGGGAGAAGGTCATGTCTCAATTCCTTCTCCTCCATTTCTTCCTCCTTTCAAGATTTTGGGCATGCAAACACACATGCCTGGGTATGTTTTTTCAAGCCTCTTGGTTCAGGGCTTGAGCAGCTCAGGTGAACATGAGGGATCCAGTGCTTTAACTACCATGTGACCTGCTAGCCCAAAAATGGCATTTTTAAGAACAGAACATATTGATTGTTGCACACTATATGCATGCTTTGAAAATCTATGCTGTGCTACACAAAGATGTATGATAATTAAATGAAAATAAAAATTATAAAAAAAGGAAAAGGTTAAGCTATTCTCCCATTGACCCTGGAGTGAAATTAAAACTCCTTATTAAATTTCATAAGGCCCTGCACGACTTAGTGTCTGCAAATGTCTTTACCTCATATTATGCTGTTCTGTCTTGCTCATTGTTCACCAATATCAGCAGAACTGATATCCTATTCCTCCTTACTGCCTCAGAAGTGTTGGACACTACTTTATGTCCCAAGAGCATGGCTTCTTCACTCTTTAGTCTTAGCTGGTCTTAGCTCTTATCATTCTTCAGAAGCCAGCACAGATATTACCTCCCATTGAAGCCTTCTCCATTACAGCTATTAGCCTCGTACAAACTGTGGCACTCTCTGTTTTCCTTACATAGCACTTTATTTCAGAGTGTATTCATTTTATTTTTCTTAAGTATGTGTTTAATTATTTTTATTTTTCCTGAGTAAACAGATATTTCTAGGAGGATAAGAAATATTTCAGGGTCTATCCAACACGTAGCATAGACATTAATAAATATTTGTTAATCCAATGAATATTATTTTGATTATTTCCCAAGGGCATTGCACACTCAGACACAATTAAGCACCCAATTTTCATTAGCATATTTCCTCTCAGGACTTGATGTTTAATTATGTCAGCTGATCACTACTAGCTTATCTATCCAAAAGAATCAGAATTTAACATGTAGAAATAAGACTATGTTTCTAGTTTTTCTGCTGATGAATGCCAAAAAGTAGGAGGAAAGTTGTATTTAATGTTTTTTGCTTCATTATATAGCTAATATAATCATATGGTTCAAGTAAGTATAGAGAATATGTAATAAAGAGTTTCATCACAATCGTTTCCTCAGGCTAAACTTACACATTGCTGTTGATCATCTTTATTATGTTTCAAAAAAGAAGTATATCTTAGGAGATTTCTCATTTTAGTACTTTAAAATTTAAAATGTATCATCTGAACAAAAAAATACAGTTCATGTGACTGTTTCATCTCTCTCTAGAAGAAAAAAAAATTAGAACAATATTCTCCAGGAAATTCTGCTAATGCAACTTAGTACTTGCCTATTCTTTATTCATCCCATCTAAGCTATATTACTGTAAATAAAGTTTAAATACTTTTTTACACTCAGTATCAATGCATTTATTGAAGCATTACAGTATTATTCTTTGGTGCCACAAAAAAAATAAGAAAGCAGTTCTATCAGAATTACCAAGAGGAGCTTCATAGAGAAGGAGATATTTGAAAAGCCTTGATATATGAAAAAATGTAATTGGATTATGGTAAATGTGATATGTGGATTTAAATAAATCTTTCACTTTTATTAATAAAATAAAACAGATCATTCAGGATTGGCAATGGAGAAAAAAAATTCCAGACAGCAGTAAAGGGATCATAAAATGCTAGCTTGAGTTATTTAAGGTTCAATTTTCTTTTGAGGATCATTCACTTATTAGAACTGTTTACTATCTTTACTGACTTCTTGAAGACAAAATTCTCAACCCACACTGAGCCTGCTTTATACTGGACGAAGCAGTATAAATAAACCATCCAAAATATATGAAAGCTCAGAATTAACCATGGAAAAGAAAGCTGTATCAGAGAGAAAGGAACTGTGGTGTGAAATTTGGATGAAATTTTAGATAACGTGTCAAAGAAGACCTAAATTTAAAGATACAATTTATTAAAATCTGAAGGAAATGAGAGATAAAGTCATAACTGTTGGATTGTGCTTTGTGCTCATCCTTGTAGCTTCAGGATTAAATTAACACCCAGCATATAGTGAGGACTCAATAAATAGTTGTTGGATATAAGAATTAATCATTTAATTTATAGAGGGAAGACGAGACTGTACAGGAAGTATTAAGAAAAGAGAATAGAAAATCAGTTACAATTGTGAAAGGATAATTATTTTCTGTTATGAAAAAAAGACAATTTATAGGGTTAGCAGTTGCCATAGTGGTTATATCACTAGACTCCCACATGATAAACTGCAGTTCGAGTCCCACACCGGGTGCTTGAAACTTATTCTGGGTGTGTGTGTGTGTGTGTGTGTGTGTGTGTGACCAGGATCCCAGGAGGAGAATGGAGGAGAGGAGATTGCAGCATGGTTATATGCCTGGGGAGTGATTTCTCACTTTCCCTCTCACTATCTCTGTCTCTCTCTCCAGTGAGCACACACACACACCCTAAGGCAAAAACTTCTATAGAAAAAGGAAAAAAAGGCAATTTAAACCTCTAGGCAATGAGTAGTCCATGGATAATTTAATATTACCTAGTTAGACTTACTAATGATGACATCAAATCATGTTTTCTTTTGTTGTTGGAAAAATAATATGGACAGAGTAGCAGGATAGAGAGTGACAGTTTTCAGCCAGCCAGTTAGAAAGGAAGTGGACTGCAAGTCCATACATGTCTGATACAGGTGGCAGAGGTGAGACAGAAAAGTTATGAAGGCTCCAACATGCTTTGTTATGAGGTACTGCTAAGACTTCCTCACAAATAAAATTGATGATGACATATAGCAATGAACAATTTCCAAGTTTTCACTTGGTAATGAGACAGATAGTAATTCCAAGCATTTACATAAGTGGTTGAAGAACAGAGTTATTCAAAGTATGAGTTCAGTTTTGTACTTGTTGTGCATGACGGGCCTCGAGTTACAGACAGATATTTGATTCACTATCGATATTAAATAAAATGCTATCCACACACAGAGGAAGTCAATTATTCAATATTTTCTAGGTAAGCAATAGAAGGAAAGTAACATTTGTGGCCAATCATGAAAGATGAGGTGGCAACATCCAGTGACAAAATAGGGTAAAAATCACCCGAGGCAATAAGAAAATTATAAATTCATGAACCCCTCAAAGTATGTGATAGGGATAGGGAGGAGTTAATACATTGACACCATGGGCATCTTTATTTATACAGGGAATAAAAACTAGACAGCAAAACTTATGCTGTGAGTGGAAGCAGATTTCTTACAGTGACTACACTCATGAACTTTGTTTTCATTCTTCACGTAGTTTACCAGCTCATATTCAAAGTCCTCAGGGGAAAATTTGCTTCTGTAAAACATAGGCATGTTTCTGAAAGCTAAAAAGAAAAGAAAATAAAAGAGTGTTGAATTTGACTGTTAGGAAACAGGCTATCACCATGGTCACTTAAGTATTTGAAGAATATTTTGTTTACAATGGAGTGTTTGTGATATTGCTTGTCACTTTCCATTACCTTCTGATCAACATGATAACAGGAATGGGACTGCCAGAAGCAATTGACTTTGACATTGTGAATGCATTTAATAGAGTTCAGTTATGGCTACGAGTTTCATATGCTAGCCATTTGACTTCTACTATAATCAATTATTATAACTTTGTGAGACAGTTTAATTGAGTGACCTCTAGGGCTACATGCTTGAAATAACATTTTAGTAAATCTATATAATATATAGGCCAAGTGGTAAATCCCATCTTCAGTGCATGGAAGTATCACTTAAATGAACTTGGCAAATAGGCTATTTAAGAATATGACTGATGCCTTTGCAAGAGATGATATACAAACGTATATCACGCTCCAGTGGGTTAGACAATCTGAAAGAAGACTCTAAAAGTCTAAGAAGAGTTTTCATTTCCTTTCTTATTGCCTTTATCATACGTTTCCAATAGTTTTTACACTAAAATACCTACCATTTGCTTATGTGCATACATAATATAAAATATATTACCAATAAATTTTGGATGTAAAATTTTGGTTATTGCTATAGTCTTTCTGAAATATTTAAAGTCTTGGCCAGGGACTCTATAAAAGCTAAATTAAATGAGCAATTAATTGAATATTTATAAGGCATATGATAATCTGCCTTAGTTTTATATACGATCCTGAATTCAAAAAAATATAATATGGGGTCAGATGGTAGTGCAGTGGTAAAATACAACTCTCTGCACAGCAGTCCAGTACGAGAAGATGCTTGGTTCAAGTCCAGAGACCTTTTGTGCACCTTGGGTACATGCTTGCCTGTGACCCAAGGATGGTGGAAGGATGAAGGGTAGGTAATGGCATGAAGACACGGTTGGATATGTTCTCTCTCCCTTCTTCTGTCTCTCTCTCATGAAAGGAATAAACAAAACTTTAAAAAGAGATATAATTTGCAATAACTTGATGAACTATTTTAAAGTCAATTTATTGTGACCATTTTAAATAGCATATGACTGACATGCATAAGGCTAATATGTCTAACATCGACCAATGAGCATAACGGCCATTTTCTACTATATTTATAATCTGTTATCTGCTGTTTTTTCCACCATTAGTCTATTTTCCTATGTTGAAACTCCGCATATTAAAATCAGTATCAGCTTATGAGTTATAAGCACTTAATTACTAGTAAGTAATTTGCTTATCATCATTCTAATCAACCATGAAGTCTCAGTCTTGGGCACAGATCAAATGTTACATTTCTCAGAGAGTTGTGTGTCTTCCTTACATAATGTGTTTTTATTTCCAAATATCTATATCCTAAAATTGCCATATAATATGAACTATAATAATAAAGTTTCTCAAAATATCTCATTAGTGGAAAATTATGGACAATGTGATTCCGTACTACTCTACAATGTTTAGAATTCTTACAAATATAACCAAAGTCAATGGTTATATTTAGAAGAGATGTTCTTATGAAACAGGCTATAAAACCTAAAATGATTTTAATAATAATAATAACAAAAATATATGATTCATTGTATTATAGGAATTGTGTGTTTCACGCATGAAACAAAGGACCTGGTACACAGAACGAATTTTTTTTAAGTTTATTTATTTATCCCATGAGTGAGAGAGACAAGGAGAAAGAGAGAGAGAGAGAGAGATGTCACCTCCAGCAGGATCTTAATGCATAGTGTTCCCCTAGCCTCAGCCAGTCCAGATCATGGAAGTTTACTTAGCGAGGTCTCAGGATACAAACATGTAACCTTCCCATGTGGATCTGCCTGCAGACTCTTTAGGTTCACTGCTTCACCACTGCCCAGTTGCAAAGGTATTGGTAAGAGTTATTTAATAGTGATACTAGCAGTAATTTTATTACTACCATACAATGTCACTACCACATCCATCATCCATCACTACTACTGTTAGTATCTGACTTGCTGCCTCATAAAATAAAGGTTTCCTTTTTTATGTAATTTTCTTTCTTTATTTATTATTTTACTTTTTTTTTGCACTTGCCAGAGAGAGACAAAGAAAGTTGGAAAGATGGAAAGTGAGAAACCACCCCTAAGAGGGATGGCCATGCTGGAATCTCTCTTTCTCCATGCTTTTCTTGGGATTTTGGGCTTGCATGCATACATGCCCAGCATGCTTTTCAAGCTGCCAGGTCTGGGACTCAAATGGCAGTCAGCAGGTGGAAATTCTGTGCCTCAATAACCACACCACCTTCTGGCCAGCTCCATTTTTATCAACCTTCTACTGAAATAGATAATAATTTGATGTGATAAGAGGAAAATCGATACTTGCTTATTATTAAATAGAAATTCAATGAAATTGCTGAGAGAAGATCACAATCAAAGGATATCTAAGATTTTATCATCCAGAAATGTTTAAATGCTCTCATTACGTACTTCTGGGTCCTTCTAAATACATTGCTCAATTTCATTTTTAAATTTTAGTTCTGCATTATTATATCAACATTTAATGGTCACTACTAAATTCAAATAATAATAGAATAATTGTTGCCTCATATTATGAGCAAATAGCCATAACCAGTACATTTTAAAAATTTTAATATATCATTTACTGTGTTTTCCAGGTCATTAATAAAGTCGTATAGCAATAATATGACTAACACTGACCCCCAATGAGCAAAATGGCCACTTTCTTCTGTATTTGCAACTTATTATCTGCTATATTTCCTCACCATTAGCCTGTTTTCATGTGTTAAAATCTTTCATACTGAAAGTCATGTAAATTATTTTGTGACCATTTTATTAGGCACTCTTACCACCTTTTTAGCTAAGAAACAAAACAAAAAATGAAAATGTTATAACTCATATTTATGCAGTTTATCAATTCCTTTCATTTTTTCCAGAACTTATTTATGTCTGTCTCATGAGAAGTGCATACATTAAGCTTTTAGATGTGATCAGCTAATCTTGCAAGCCTAATAATATTGAAAGTATGCATCGTTATCAATCAGTATTGGATAGGATACTTTCTGTTTCACCAAATAAATAAGACCCAAATAAATGCAATAAAATAAAAATATATTGCCTTATATAACTGGAAATTGTGGATTAAAACAAATCTCAAGCACAATTGTGTCCAAGGTGCTTGGATCCAAGAGATAGCTCCCCTCTCTCTCTCTCTCTCTTTCTTTCTATTCTGGCGTGTTGTGACTAGTAGCTTTCTTTTTTCTGTGGACCTGCATTTCTTCAGGTGGAGAAGAGCCTGGACATTACTAACTGTTGATTTGCATACTTCCAGCCTCATTACTTAGTCAAGACTGAGGGAAGCTGGGCTCAAACACAGTAGTTTATGCCTCTAATAGCCCATTTCAATCTTCTTTTAAGTTATTGCTGCTTCCCTCTTTCCATTACATGATTATGGACAAACTTCCAGTTACAATAGTCCTGACCAAGTTTTCACTGGATTACTATACTCAGTCTCCTGGCCATAGTGATTGGTTCAGGTTAAGAAAACTTGATACATCGAGACCAATTGAAGACTTTTTGATGATTTTGTTTTGAGAGGGAAGTAAAGAAGTCAGGAATCTTAAATATAAACATTTATATTATATTAGTACTGTAATATATTGATTCTGTCTGCAAATAACTACCCTACAGTAATTTGCATAATGATTTTATTTGCTTGACTAAATCAATAGACATCAGGTAATTATTGATAATGCAATTAATCTAAATTGACAAGCACACATTGAGGATGTACTACATGCCAGGAATCATTCTGAATGCTATGAACTTTAACATGAGAAGATAGAAGCACTTTCTTTAGACACAGGCTTGTGTTCACTTAATTTTTATGGTAATTGATAAAGATGTTTCCTGAGTAATGCAATGGTCCTCAACCTTATTGAATTCAAAGTATTTATAAAATAAATACTTTATAACCCATCCTTTAATCTCCTAAATTAAATATATATATGTGTATATATATATATATATATATATATATTTATAACATCAATGTTTATATATAATGTTTAAGAAATAAAATATAACACCCTAAGTATACATAATAATAAAATATGAATAAAAATTTAAAATAGTACAAAGTTTATTTAAATATATAAGTGCTATGTGAGACCTAATTACTATCAGATTCACAAAATACAAGGAATAATGTTACCTCCTGGTTTTGTATTGAAAAAGACTGCAATGGTTTGACTTCATGTGGTAGTTATGCTTATTTGTTTGTCTTTTGGTTTTGTTTTTAATTTTGCACAGTTCTATACTATGTACTCCAAAGACTTGACCTATATAAGCCAAACATCTTGTCTGATTACACAGAAAGCTTGCAGACATGAATTTCTCAATAATTCTTCTAATCTCTTAATTTGTGTGACATAAAGTTGTTTGTTTTTTGACATAAAGTTTTGCTATAGGGCACATGCACTAGCCAGAGGGACAGAGAGATGGAAAGCAAGAAATCATCCCAGAGAGGGAATGGTCACATCGCAGTCCCTTCTCCTCTATTCTTCTCTCGGGATTTTGGACATGTCCACACATGCACTCGGCATGAGTTTTAAGCCACCCGGTTCAGATCTTGAATCACGGTTGACTACGTGGGGGTCAAGTACATAGCCATTAAGCCATCTGCTGGCCTCTGCTTTGTTGTTGTTGTTGTTGTTTTGTTTTGTTTTGTTTTGTTTTTTTAACACAAGCATGCTTATTGCAACTTCGGCATAGTTTCTTAACAGAAAACAAAATGTCATGAACAATGTGTTACATAGCTTTAGGCTTCTGGTTTGACAGTTGTAAGAGGCCACGTTACAGTGGAATATTCTTCTTTATGCTAATGAGATTTTCTTCGATCATATTTAATCTTCAAAGTACCCACTTAACATTTTATTTAACTTGTTCTTTTGTATGTGAGCAATGACTGTAATCAGGAAGTTAATAATTTTGTATCCTATGTTTTCTAACCTAAATATTATTGGGCAGTTGGAACTTGATTTATAAGATTACCAGAAAATCAAACAAGAGTAGGAGCATTGCAAACCAGAGGAAAAAAATATTAGAATTGACCACTGCATTGAAATTCACAGCATGAAATTCATTGCTCTGTGTAAACAAGTCCAGAACTTTTTAGAGTTAAAACTTTAGGAAAGAGTTGGCCATAAACTTGAGAACTCTCCATAAAGAACTAGCAGTACTCTAAAGAAATATGATATATAAGCAGAAATATTGGTCATGGCAATTTGGCTATCAAGTAAAAAGCAATGATTCTGCTGCCCTATATCCTAAGCTGCTTTAAACCATTCATAAATGTTACCTCAACAATGATGTTCAAAGAAAGAAAAGTATATGACTTTATCTACATAAAGCTTTCTTTTTGGTGATATAAATAATAATGTACTGGGTGCCACAGGTGAGAATGAAAACTTTTTTCTTTCCTAGATAGAAGCTTTATAGACATTAAGTTGTTGAAGCTGAAAGAAATACTTTCATTTAAGCCACATCCAAGTTGTAATATCTTAAAAGACTGAGACTTGAATTTCCATGTGGAATTCCTTTATTTGAGCCAATCTTATAAACAATTATCTACTTATATAAATATGTAGTTATATTTCATTTGTTCTGGTGAAGACTCAAGTGACCCATAAGCAAATATTTCAGGCTGAAATGTTGTTTTATTGAGTAAGAAAAATTATTTAAAACTTGAGTTAATTGATTGGTTGCATAATTATCTATCTACTTATCTATGCATTATCCATCCATCTATATATTTATATATCATCTTATCTAATTGTAATGGTAGTGTGTACGGTAGGATGTGGGTGAGAAAGTCCCTTTGGGAGACCAGAGATGAATCCATACAGCCAAAAGTGTGCTGAATTTTTCTTGAGGAAGGATTATTCATACTGACATTTGTACTGAGATGGATGTGTTTCTGAGGCACAAAATTAAAACTAATTAGATATGTCATTGTAGAGGAAGAGAGGGGTATTTTTTTTTTTTCTATGTGTGTCTTAGTATTTAACAGCAAAGACATTTGTACCACTCTGAAGGGCAAGGGTGGTTTCCAGTGGGAACAATATTACTTACTACTGGTAATTTTAGAAAGAAACAAAGAATTATTTCTTGCTTGCCACTTAACTGTAAGTACCCTGGCAATTAGAAAAAGGAATGGAGATCCTACCATTCTGTAATGCAGACTCAATACCAAGAGATATTCACCGAAATTAAAAACCTGCTTAAATTACCTGAATTTGAAATCTAACTCTATTTTACATGTAAACTAAATTGATTTTTGATAAGTCTCATGTGCATTTATTTTTCTATGATGAAGCTATTGTGAAAATCAAGGAAAATTGTGCCTAAGTTAGTACATCAGTTATTCATTAATAGCAGTTATGGTATGGCACTTAGGTTGCCAACAACATATCTTAATATGTAGCTACTGTATTCACTGTAAGCTAGTTTATTCTACTTACGATTACAAAATTAATTTCAATTACTATTTTATTTACTTTAAGATTATTTTAAAAATATATGTTTATATAATATTATTCCCTAATTTCAATTTACTATGCTAAATAAAATTGATTAAACAATTCCTATCAGGGGCCGGCAGGTGGCGTGGTGGTCAATGCAGGTGGACTCCCACATGATTGACAGTGGTCCCAGATCTGGCAGCTTGCTTTCTCACTCTGTCTCTCTCTGGTCAACTTTAAAAAATAAAAAATAAAATAATGACAATGAATAAAATTAACTAAAATTTAAAAGTTACCATCAAAAGAAATATTTATTCTAATAGAGTTTAGAATCACTAACATAGAAGTACATAAAGATTCTAGTGGAAAAAGAAAGAAGTAGAATTTTTAAGAAACACAACAGGGATCAGCAGTTAGTGTAATGGCTATGTCGCTGAACTCCCATGTAGCCAACCACAGTTCAAGTCCCGGCCTGGTGGCTTAAACTCACGCTGGGCACATGTGCATGCATGCCCAAGATCCCGAGAGGAGAATGGAGGAGAAGAGATTTTGGCATGGCCATCCCCCCTGGGGGGTGATTTCTCACTTTCGGTCTCTCTGTCTCTCTCTGTCTTTCTGGCAAGTGCACGAGCCCTATAGCAAAACAAAACAAAACACAACAATGGAAAATTATCTGTTGATGATATGATGATAATGCATATAATAATATCTTTAACTGGACTAATATATGATATGTTCATGCTGGGAAAATTAATTTTGCATGCTATAACAATATACAGTGGTTGAATATTTACATAAAAAGGACTCTAGTCAAGGAGTAGCTTTATAAGTTACATTTTTGTTAAACAACAATCCATTATCCTGAGCTTCCACTATAGTATTTCAAATATCTTATTTGGTCTCATCAAAAATAAGGGAAATTTGGGAAGAGGTTTGACCATGTTTGGAATTCAAATAAAGGATATTAAAATTATTTCTCATTGAGAAAAATAGTGGTTCTCATTTATGAAATGCTGATTGACTAAAATAGCAAAGAGACATCTTTGACCCTTAAGTAAATAAGCTATACTAATCTAATGATCACTCTTACCCTCTAATTTATCTAAAGCTTAACATCTGAATGATTTTGATTTCAGGCATTGGTTTGGAGGTTAATTAAATCCTGTTTCCAGAGTATGAAATATTGTCACATTTGTCTCGATTAAACTTTCATATAAATATGTTCAAAGTACTTATAAATCTATAATGAGGAGTCTAATACCATTTTGGAATGTTTGATTGCTGACTGCTTTTAAGTCTGACCCTGTATCTTTCTGCTTGTGCCTCCCAATTAGAAAAACTAGTAAGAAAGTCTGATACCTCTCCTTTGGCACTAGTTGAGGTAGGAGACAGGGACCCTCAAAATATAGTTAGGGTACAGATCCAAAATGAAATTTAAAAAAATGGCTAAGTTTTAAGATGAAGACACAGTATCAAAGCAGCAGCTGAGCTCTCACTGTACTGCTTGCTCATAAGAAACCATTTGTAGCAGTGACTTAATGATTGACCTAAAGCAAATATAGTAATTAAGGCTTTCTCTAAATACAACCATATTCCAGGAAGAAGGCAATAATCTTTTATGACCCAAGGGTTTTAGACAAAGAGAGTCTCCTTAACTTCTTACCCATTTCAAAATTAGAAGAAAAATAACCAGACCCATCTTGTGCATGCATGAGATTCCCATCACAAGAGGAATGTATGCACAATCTCCTCCTGAGAGCGAACCCAAGTACAGACCCTCCTGACCAAGATAAAAATCCCTCGCCTCAGTCCTTCTTCAGTAACTTATTTACTGGGACTTCTCCTTACCTGGAGGATTCTCTCTTTCAGTAAATTTGGCTTTGCTATCTTCTCTCTGTATCCACATCTCTAGTTCGTCATGAGTGTGAGACAAAAAATCGTGTTTGCTACTGTTCCTGCATTGGGCATTGGGCCCACACACCCCAACTTCCTGCATCAGCATGAAATTTAAATCACACAAATACTTGCTGGCAAAGGAAAATTCTCACCACAGTACCTGCTTCTAATCACAATAACAACCCAGGCCTGTTCCTTAGCCTAACTTTCTCAAGTAAATTCTAACCTGGTCTGCTTTCACCAGAGACTACAGTAATAAACTTACTAATGTGCATGGTATGTGTGTGTTGCTTTTAGTCTTGACACTGGAATAAAACTAGTCAGAGGTTCCACTCCCCTTACAGGGAATAATAACAAAGGGAACGCAAAAAAGTTAGAACTTCCCCTGGCTATGGAGAAAGTTGTTTCGTTTTGCTTTTATCAGTTGGCTAATAAATGTTTGCTCAATGAGTGGGTATGTGTGGGAGACTTTGCTTGGAAATACGCCTTCAGTATAGTCTTGCTGTGAGTTTACTAGGAGATGACTTACACGTGGTTTAACTATGGCTGGCTACTGTTACCTGCAAAGGTAAAGTAATTATACAGCATGGTTGTACATGACCAAATTGATTGATATAGAAGAGATCACAACATATGGTTGATTTTATTTATTCTTCACAATAGTCCTATGGGGTAAGCACTCAATTTTAAACGTGTAGAACATCCAAAGTTAATATGGCTAAACAATTTATTCAATAGAGGCAAACTGGAAGAGAGATTCAAACCAAACGTAATTCCAAAACCCTGCTCATAATTACTTCTCTGTTTGGATAACTTCTTGCTTAAAACCTTTAACAACTAAATTATAGTGAATTCCAGGAAACGTTCTTATACTAAGGTCATTTAGAAAAGTTTCTACTAAAGATCAACTGAAGTAAAGGGTTTTATAATTTCACATTGATAAAAAAAATGATGTGAAATACTGGTAAAGTATGGGTAAAGGAGAGGAAAAAGAAACATATCAAACATATTCTAGGTTAAACTCAAGTCTCAAGTTCTGTGAAAGGTAAGAATATTATTATTTCTACTTCAATATACTACTATATATTCACTATTAATTGATACTCATTCCACTGTGGTCTTTAAGTATGGTAAAGATGGTAACTTGTGGAACATCAATTTTTCTCACCAGTTTTCTAAAGAAAAATTAGGCAGTGACATAATTAGAACTACATTTCTCTATTACTTGTTAATTTTTCTCCCTTTCCCATTCCACCCTTAACTTGTTAAATATAAATTTCTCCAACTCTTTTCACAAGGGAAAATTAGTAACATAATATGAAAAGATTTCTCCTAATACAATTTGTGTCTGTCAATGAAGAGTGTATCCTTTTCTTTAGGTTGCATAAAAGAATAAATGAGGAGTTTGGATGAAAAAAGAAAATGGTCAAATCCGTGTTCTGATCAACCAGGGATTGTTCTCAGGAAGGTATTGTGCATCTAGTGTTCAACAGAATTCCTCCTCTATCAGTTTCCCTACCGCTATCTAATAAAGAGCTAACAGTAAAAATAGCAGCTAGCATTTCTTGAGTATTGATCTAATAACTTGATCTTTAAATCACTCTACGTATTAACTACCTTATGCTTCACAAAATCTTAGTGGTGCAAGTATTTATTATTACAGTGTCATTGATGAGGAAATTGAGATTTTTTAAATTATGGGAAAGCAATAGTAATAATCATAGTAATAATAGTAGTAACAGACACATGAAGGGGCTGGCAGAAATTTTCCAACAATGCAGTGCTGTCGATGCTATTGGACGTTGGCAAGCATCACTGTTTGAGACTTAGACACCCTCCAGATGCTGGACAAAGAGTAGTGAAAATACAATGCTTTTCAAGGGAAAGAATTACATGGGAAAGTTCTGGGTTTGTATCCAGAGATCTTAATGAACATGTGTTTGCCAATGATCTAGGGTTGGCTGAGGCTGGTGATAGAATGTGGCACGAGGATGCTGTTGGCAGTGCCTATCTATCTGACTATCTCTCTTTTACCATCTCTCTCATTCCTGGAAGAAAGAAAAAAGAAAAGAAAAAAAAAAAAAAATTAAAGCAAGAGAGAAAAATAGACACCAAATGCTGGCAGTGTTGGCAGCTGGAGCACTCAGCTAAGTTCCTTTCTAGAAATTACTCTCAGGTGAAGAAAACATGTTTGACAAAAGTCACACTCTTTCCCAAGGGCATTCTGTATCCAATAACTAACTATTATGAAGTGTGAAGTCTTGGCCCCTTTGCTTCAAGGTGGAATAGCTCTGAAGGGTCGCTGTAGCCTCAAAATTCTATGTAAGAACTAGTGAGAAATAATATTACAGCTTATCTATCTCAGCACAGTCTTGTCTTGTCTACTTATTATAGGTGTGTTTCCTGACACTACATTGTACCTAATAAGCATTCTAACAAATCCTGATTGAAAAACCACTGAGCATGGGAACCAGCAGTTAGCGTAATGGCTATGTCACTGGACTCCCACGTAGTCGACCGCAGTTCACGTCCCGGACCCGGTGGCTTAAAACTCACGCCGGGCGCGTGTGCGTGCGTGCCCAAGATCCCGAGAGGAGAATGGAGGAGAAGGGATTGAGGCATGACCATGCCCCCTGGGGGGTGATTTCTCGCTTTCTGTCTCTGTCTCTGTCTGTCTGGCGAGCGCACGCGCCCTATAGTGAAAACCTCTCAAAAAAAGACAAAAACAAAACAAAACAAAAAAAAAAACACTGACCATCAGAGCCAGAGCTCCCATTGGCTCATTAGCAATGAATGCTGCCACATGCGAGAGGGAGTGTGGAGGTGTTCAGTCATACACTTTTGCTGCAATTGTTTAAGCCTTTTTACCACCTGGGATGGGTTATCCATGCAATGGATGCTTAGTCCATGCAATATCTCAGGTGTTTGAGAAAAAAATATAGTCAGAATTGAATATCCTTCTATTTATCTCTATTTATATCTATTAAATATCATATAAAGCTGTTAGAAATATTTGTGTACAGTTTTTATGTGAACCTAAGTTTTCATTTCTATGATATGAGTTCACAAGAGTATAAATGCTAGACTGTATGGTAATTATAGTTTTTATAGGTTTTTCTCTTCATTGATTTTTGTTTTGTTTGAGAGTGCCTGTAACATTTTTTATTCTCATTGGCAATGTATGAGCTATCTAGTTTTTCTGCGTCTCCAACAGTGTTTGGGTTGTCACTGTGTTTTATTTTTGAAAGGTGTAGAGATATCTCATTGTGCATTTCATTACCATTTACCTAATAGCTAATGACATTGAACATCTTTTTGTGTAATTTTTTTGCCATTTGTGTAGCCTCTTGGATGAACTGGCTCTTCATGTTTTCTGATTAGATTGTTTTGTTTTTACTGTTGAATTTTGAGAGTTCTCTATTCTACATACTTTTTGATTTTTTAGATATTTTTGTTTGGAGATCATTTTATTATTATTTTTTTTTTTTTTTTTTTTTTTTTGGAGAGGTTTTTGCTATAGGGTGAGTGTGCTTGCCAGAAAGAGCGAGAGACAGAAAGTGAGAAATCACCCCTCGGGGAGGATGTCCAAACTGCAATCCCTTCTCCTCCATTCTCTTCTTGGGATCTTGGGCATGCACACACACGTGCCCAGCATGAGTTTAAGCCACCAGATCCGGGATTTGAACCACCATCAACTACATGGGAGTCCAGCGACATAGCCATTATACTAACTGCTGGTCCCTAGATCATTTTATTATTCTATTAACAGAATCTTTGCAGATATCAAAAAATTGATGAAATACAAATTATCTCTTCCCCT
Organism: Tupaia tana; assembly: GCA_026018925.1. NCBI lineage: Eukaryota > Metazoa > Chordata > Mammalia > Scandentia > Tupaiidae > Tupaia > Tupaia tana. The sequence goes on along the minus strand of JAKSZU010000008.1, from coordinate 64,389,542 downwards.
CCTTTTTTTCTTTAGAGAAAGATTGGTCATGCTGAGATTCCTTCTCTTCCAGTCTCCTCTTGGTGGTCAACCATGTGGGAATCTAGTGTCCCCACCCACCATGCCACCTGCTGGCCCCTCACTTTGAATTAAATGTTGCATAAGATCTGAGTTAAAGTCAAGGCCCATTTTTCTTTCCAATAGATGTCTAATTATGCTGGCACTGTTTCTGAGAATGACCATTTCTCCATTGAATTGATTTTTCCCTTCATCATATTTGTGTGCATGTTATCTCTATCATATATTATTCTTCTCTATGTTTATCTTTCCACTTCTACCACACAGAGTTGGTTACTACAGCTATGTAATTGTTCTTGGAATCAGGTAGACTGATTTCTCCTTATACTTTTTTTTTCTCAGCATTGTCTCAGCTTTTTAGTTCTTTATCCATTTCACATAAATTAACAAAGAGTCTTTCTATAACTCCAAAAGTCTTACTATATTTGAAGAGTTGTATCAAATATATTTATCAATTAGAGAACAATAAACATCTTTACACGTTGGTTCAATCAATTAACATATTATTTCTCTCTAATGATTTGGATATGTTTGGATTTCTTCTGTCTGTGTTATATAGTTTATAGCCAACAAATGTTGTACATATTTTGTTAGATTTAGGTTCTAATTCCCCCCCACAAACATAGGCATACACTCACCAGAGAAAGACAGAGAGAGAAGAAGAAATTGAAAAAGCACCCCTTATTTGGGCTAGTCACGCCACAATCTCTTTTCCATTTTTACTTGAGGGATTTGGGGCACCTACATACAAACTCAGCATGTTTTTTTCAAGCTACCAGATCTAGAACTTGAACAACATGTTGGTTGATGTGGGATCTAGCTGTCTTAACCACCATGCCACCAGCTGGCCACAAAGTTTTATTCTTTAGAGCATTTTTATATTATACTGCATTTTAAATTTCAGTACCCAAAATGTCAATGCCAGTATACAGAAATAAAATTGATTTTGTGGGCCAGCAGGTGGTATCATGGTTAAGAATGCTAGATACCACGTTGACTTCACAGTTCAAGTTCTGGGCCTGGAATCTAGGGAAAACCTGTCAGGCAGGTATGCATGCATGCTCAAAATCCTCAGAAGAGAATGGAAGAGAAATGACTACACTATGCCATCCCCCCTGGTTGGGGGATGAATTCTCTCTCTCTCCCTCTCTCTGGTGAGAAAGAAAAAAGAAACAAAATGATTCTGTATTATGTGTCTTTTAACCTGTGATCCTAGTGAACTCACTTATCAATTCTAAAAGTATTTCTATGTTTATTTGGATTTCTTTATCTCTTTCTCTCTTTTTAAAAACTCATTTGGTTATTTCTTTCTAGAGAAAGAGAGCCTCAACCAGGGTCTCATGCTGCATGCATCCCAAACTCCCCCCAACTTTGATAACACTCACATGCACATATGGTATGTACAGGGAGGCTTTCAAAGGCAAACTAAGCACCTTTCCATGTGACCCAGTTTAGTAGAGCATTGAGTTACTGATGCACCATAGGCTTGCTCCTCTTTTGGATTTTCAACATGGACAATTATGATATCTTCATATAGAGAAGGTTTATTTTTTTTCTTTATGATTTATATGTGCTTTGTTTCTGCTTTTTTTTTTTTTTTTTTAATTGTACTCTCCAGATTTTCCAGCACCACATTGAATAGGAGCTGTGAAAGCAGATGTTCTAATTTAGTCCCAAACTTAGGGAGAGTATTCAGTCTTTCAAAACTAAGTATGAAGTTAGTTCTAGGGCTGTGGGTTTTTTTTGTTTGTTTGTTTCCTTTATGTTTTCTTTTTTTTTTAAGAGAGATATTTTTGCTATAGGATACATGCATTCACTAGAGAGACAGAAAGAGAGAAACTGAGAAGTCACCCCCAGGAGGTATGGCCATGCCACAATCCCTTCTCCTCCATTCTCTTCTTAGGATCTTGGGCATACATACACATGCTTCTGGCATGAGTTTTAAGCTGCCAGGTCTGGGATTCTAACTGCAGTTTACAACGTGGGAGTCTAATAATGTAACCATTATGCCATCTGCTGGTCCCACAGCAGGGTTTTTCTTATAAGTGCTCTTTATGAAGTTGAAGTGTTGTCTCTCTGGTCCTTTTTTTTAATATATAATTTTTTTCACAACTGAGTGCTGAATGTTGTCAAATGTGTTCTCTCCATCAGCTGAAGAAATCATCTGATATTTCCCTTATACAATATTTTATAGATTTATTGGGGTATGATTGGCAAAGATTAAACTATACATTTTTAAATGATGAATGATGACATATTTATACATACAATTGACATAATTTAAAAACCGAGCATGTACATTACATTCATAATTGTCTTGTGTTCCTTTGTCATCCTTTTTCTTGACACTCAGCATCCACCCAACCCAAAGCAATCATTTATCTGTTTTCTGTCACTATAAAACAGTTTGTCTTTCTAATGTTTAAATTAAAAAAGTATAAATAAGCATTTTTCTTTGTTTTCTTTTCATTCAGTATATTATTTTGAGATTCATTCAATTTGCTGTGTATTTCAATAGAGCATTCCCTTTCAGTACTGAGTACCATTTCATTGTATGGATGCATCACACGTAGTTAGTTCATCCTTCTGTTGATGTGGATTTGGGTTGTCTCCAGGTGTGTGAATTAAAAATAAAACTGGTATAACTGTTTGCGTATAAGTGCTTCTATAGAAGTGCAATTTTGTCCCTTTGGGTAAATATCTAGGTTTAGGATGGCTAAATAATATTCATGTTTAATTTTCTAAGAAAGTAAACCAAATATATTTTCAGATATGTTACAAACAAGAGTTCACTATCACCAGCCTCTTTATAAAATAACTTCTAAAATATATATCTAAAAGATATATAGAGATATCTAAAAGATATATTCTGGGAAGTAAGGAACTGACCTCAGAAGAAAGACATAAGATTTTTTTTTTTTTTTTTTACCTTTTAATTATTTATTTTTTTTTAATTTTTTTTTATTAATTACTTTATTTATTTTTGTATATACTTTCAATCATATTGTTTGGCTTACAATGAGACCATTTCGATATGTGAACATTTCTCCCCAGACCCGTTGATCGAAATATCTTCAACAGATAACACCACACCTCCCCATCCCGTCAATGCTCTAACTCTGTATCCCTTCTCCAAATGTCTTTCGTTGGGCCCCACTCCTCCACATACACCTCATCTGACATTCACACCCATCTCTTGTGTTTGTTCAACTGTTGGTCAATCAGTTTCAGACATAGAATGCAGACAAACGGTATATGTTAAGTGGGGACATACAATGTCTCTCCTTCATAGCCTGGCTTGCCTCACTCAGCAGTACATCTTCCATATTCTTCCACTTTCTGTCAAAAGCCAGGGCTCTGTTGGTTTTTATGGCTGAGTAGTATTCCATAGAGTATATGTGCCACAGTTTTTCAATCCATTCCTCCATACGGGGGCATCTGGGTTGGTTCCATGACTTAGCAATTGTGAATAGTGCCGCAATAAACATCGATGTGCAAGCACTTTTCCAATGAAGGATTCTTCTGTCTTTTGGGTAGATACCGAGGAGTGGGATCTCTGGATCATATGGCAGATCTATCTGTAGATTTTTGAGGAATCTCCAAATTATTCTCCACAGTGGTTGGACCAATCTACATTCCCACCAGCAGTGTAAAAGAGTTCCCCTTTCACCACACCCCCGCCAACACTTATCATTTTTTGTTTTTTTAATATTAGACAATCTGACTGGGGTTAGGTGGTACCTCATTGTTGTTTTTATCTGCATTTCCCTTACGATGAGGGAGGTTGAACATTTTTTCATATGCCTTTTGGCCATTCGTATGTCATCTTTAGAGAGTGTTTTCTTCATCTCCTTCTCCCATCTTTTAATAGGGTTGCTCATCTTTTTTTCCAAACACCTTTTTTAGTTCCTTGTGTATTCTGGTTATCAGTCCCTTATCTGATGCAACATTTACAAAAATATTTTCCCATTCTGAGGGCTGTCGATTCACACTAACTACTGTGTCTTTGGCCATGCAGAAACTTCTTAGTCTGATGTAATCCCACTTGTCTATTTTGTGGACGATGGACTCTGCTTTGAGGGTCTTCTTTAGGAAGTCTTTCCCTACACCAATGTCTCCCAGAGTTTCCCCAGCATTCTCCAGGAGCAGCTTTATAGTTTGAGGTCTTAGATTTAGATCCTTGATCCACCTTGACTTGATTCTTGTCAAAGGAGAGAGGTAGGGGTTCAGATTCATCTTTCTGCAAGTGGAAGTCCAGTTTCTCCAGCACCACTTGCTGAAGAGGCTTTCATTTTCCCCCTGGATTGACTGGTACCCCTTGTCAAAGATCAGTTGACTGTATGTTTGGGCACTTATTTCTGGGGACTCTATTCTGTTCCATTGGTCCACATGTCTGTTTCTGTGCCAATACCATGCTGTCTTTATTACCACAGCTTTGTAATATATTTTTGGATCGGGGATTGAGATGCCACCCACTCCATTCTTCTTGTGTAGAAGTGCTTTGGCAATACGGGGTCTTTTATGATTCCAGACAAATTTTAAGATTTTAAAGAAATAAAGATCAAACAAATCTATTTCTATTTAATTCTATAAGAGCACCTCCCACACAAAAGTGATCATTACCACATGACTTATAATAACAAAATTACTCAAGAAAAAAGCAAAACCTGAGATACATTGAATCTAGGTGAGCAGCCAATTAAATGAACCTCTTGAAGGAGAGATGAAAGCTTACGCTATGGAATATTAAGAATTGAGGGTATGTGGGGGGAGAAAGATTTTTAAATGCTATCTATTCACAAATGGGTAGTGGAAGATAACACAAGGATGGATATTGGAGAACTAGAGATTTGAGAGTGAGGGGAGCAAGCAACATGGTGGAAAGCTAGAATTTCAGCAGCTTAAATAGTCAAATACCATTTGTTCATAGAAGTACTTAGAAATTAACATTATAACACCTTAATTTGCTGCAGCAAAAAAAAAAAAGAATAAATAAATAATTATTTTCTCTTTAATAATTCAACAAAACCTCCTAGAAATACAAAAATGTCTTGGGACCAGTAGTTAGCGTAATGGCTATGTCGCTGGACTCCCACGTAGTCGACCGCGGTTCGAGTCCCGGACCCGGCGGCTTAAACTCACGCCGGGCGCGTGTGCGTGCGTGCCCAAGATCCCGAGAGGAGAATGGAGGAGAAGGGATTGCGGCGTGGCCATCCCCCCTGGGGGGTGATTTCCTGCTTTCTATCTCTCTGTCTCTCTCTGTCTGTCTGGCGAGCGCACGCGCCCTATAGCAAAAACCTCTCAAAAAAAAAAAAAAGAAAAAAAAAATGTCTTGATGACAAATCTGGGGCAAGGATTTTTTATATAGACTATCATAATAAGAACAAATAAAAGACAAGTTTGGTGAGAGAATCCCTAAATAAAATTAGTACCTAGTGGCCCTCAACTCAATGTCAAAGATGAGGCCGATAATAGGAGATACCCAGAGATGAACAGAAACCTTGCAAGAGGTAACCAGGACTTACCAAATTCATATAAAGATGTTTTAAATTAATGTTATTTTATGCAACTTAAAGAATATGGAAGTAGATATTGTACCTTGTTTTAATCATATACACTGGGAGAGATACACGGTTTTCTATAAAACCTTGTGTGTTCGGGAACCAGCAGTTAGCGTAATGGCTATGTCGCTGGACTCCCACGTAGTCGACCGCGGTTCGCGTCTCGGACCCGGTGGCTTACAACTCACGCCGGGCGCGTGTGTGTGCGTGCCCAAGATCCCGAGAAGAGAATGGAGGAGAAGGGATTGCGGCGTGACCATCCCCCCTGGGGGGTGATTTCTCGCTTTCTGTCTCTATGTCTCTCTCTGTCTGTCTGGCGAGCACACGCGCCCTATAGCGAAAAAACCTCTCCAAAAAAAAAAAAAACAAAAAAAAAAACCTTGTGTGTTGTTTTGTGTTTTGCTTTTGTTTATAAAGTTTTCTGATCTTTCATCACTGTCTCAAGGAGGCTATTCCATCATCCCACCCATAACCATTCTCATTTTAGGCGTAATGTTCAGGGTGTCTTACTATTCTAAGCCTCATTTTTTTATATTCTTTGGCTTTCACCATAGTTGGCAATAATAGTATAAACACATGCTCACATACAGCTTCCTTTTTACCATTTTCTTTTCATTCTTACTAGCAAGGTGCCTTCTACATAGAGCTTTTCAGGAAACTGAGGACATAATTTCTGTATTTGTTTTATTTCACTTTCCTCAATAGTAAAATGAGGATATTCAAAAAATATTGGTTGAATCCTTACCTTGTACATCCTTACCTTGTACATCCGCAGGCTCTGACTCACTTTTACCTTTAACAAGGCAAACAAGAGTCTCTGTCCACAAGCTACTATTCCAATGGGTGGGACTGAGCAAAAAACACATTAAAAATAGCATACAGGCAGTTAAAAAGTAAGATATGCTGTTCATTAAAAATAAAGCATGATGGTTAAGGCAGCTGGATTTTCACATGGCTGGTCACGGTTTGCATCCCAGACCTGATGGCTTGAAAATTAAGCCAGATACATGTGATGTGTGCTCAAAATTCAAAGAAGTGACTGGAAGAAAGGGATTGCAGTGTGGCCATTCCCCTGTGGGGCGATTTCTCACTTTCCCTCTCTGTGGTTCAATCCTCTCTGATGAGTGCATATAGCCTATGAGAAAATCTAAAATAAATATAAATTAATAAATAATTAAATAAATAAAGCAGGTATATGGATAATAAGTATTACTGGTTGCAATTTTATATATGATATTAGGGAAGGACTAAAGAACAAAATGATAATGTTTAAATGTTGAGGTCCAGTGTCATACAGTGACAATGCGACTATCACATGGAGTAGATGCTGAGTTTGCATCCTTTGACTGTCTTGAGAATACCATGTGTGTGCACATGCCCATGCAGTGGGCCAGCCAAGATGAGGGTGGATCACAGCGTGACAATCCCATGAGAGATGCCTCTCTCTCTCTTTCAAGAAATAAATGCATGTTTTTTAAAAGAAGGTATGTTTAATACTGTTAAATGTTAATCATATCATAACTTTGTAAATAGTCCAGAGAATATAATACTAGTTAATACAAAAATAGTATTAGTACAAAAAAAAATAGTTCTTAGTGCAAAATGAATTCAACATGAGTCTTCGCTTCTACTAGGAATATGAGTGTTACTTTATTTGAACTAGAACAACTTCTTGTTCCATACAGAGAAAAGACACAAACATTCATCTATAAGGTAGAAAAACTTATTTAATAATTAGGCAGTCTTGAGAACATTAGAGCAAATAAAAAAATCAACATTTTATGAACTATATATTTTGAGAAAACCAAGCAGCAAAGACATTTTTAATGAGGTGTCTATCGAGCTCAGATCTGTCATGCATAGACTGAATACCATTTATAAAATATGTACCTGTGTTTCCCTTTTATGCCAAACCTAAACAGCTCATGTCTTTGAAGATTCTGTTCTCTGTGGTGAATTCTAGCAGCACTTAAGAATTCCTGTTACAGTTAATTTAGAAACACAGCATATCATGAGTTAACATAATAACGAAGAATAGCTCTGTTTATAAAAGATAGATAGCAATAGATTCTATTTTAGTTGGAAGAGTTTTGGCTTTCAGAAGCCTGAGTATCACACTTGTATTACTAAGAATGGCAACATGTAAAGACAGAGATGCAAGAAAAATAGGTTTTGTAGCAATTTTAGGTTAAATGAAGTATTCTAGATAACGTGAAAAATAAACCTCTGTAAAGTAGCTACCATTAGATCTCAAGGTATATATTCACTAGGAGATATTATTATTATTAATTTTTTGGCTTTACCCATAGGGTGTGAGTGCTCACTGTAGAGAGACAGAGAGATAGAATAACGGAAAGTATTTCCCATCCCCTAGAAGGGATGGTCACACCATAATCCCTTCTCCTTTGTTTTCCTCTTGGAATTTTGGGCTCACATTCACACATGCCTAGTGTGATTTTCAAGTCACTGGGTCTGGGACTTGAACTGTGTTTTACACGTGGAAGTCCAGCACCTTAACTACCGCACCTATGAGCAATGTGACACTGGATAATTGACTTAATGCCCTAAAATATAAGTTGAGTTTCCTCAGCTGTTAAAATGGAAATAATGACAACTTCATCACTTCATCAAGTGATTTCAAAGGCTGTGATTTTGGTTTTTATTTTTATTTTTTGAGGGGGAGTTTAAGTCCTAATTTATAGCTTTTATGAAGCAAAATAACAAAAATGTCATGCAATGCTTTGTAAGCTGACTGATGAGTATTGAGCAACATGTGACTCTCACCTCTCTTTCTTCAGAATATTACTTTTCTATTCCAGCAGCCTCCACAATGAATATCCATATATTTACTGTGGAAGTATATAAATATATTCTCCTCATTTTACTGAAGCATTAATTGTAAATAGCAATTTAAATAACAGTTCAGAAGTAAACTTCAAATTTAAATGAAAAACAAGCATTCATTACAAACACAGATTTCCACAATCTTCCTGATGTACAAAAGGTATTCAACAATTAAACAGTGTTGTTTTCATCAAAATTCTCTGCTCCAGTTGTCTGGTGTATTTGCTGTCTATTTTCAGGTATTTGTGCAAATGTTATGTTTTCAGTAATGCCATCACAGGACTTTTTTGAGCACACTGGGCATGTGCCCGCCATCTGGATCAGCTGACACTGAGGGTGGATGGTGGTATGAAGAAAGTTTGCAGTGCCTATCTCTGTATCCCAGTCTCTCTGTCTTTGTCTCTCATGGAAGAAAGAAATAATTGTTTAAGTTATGAATAAAACTTTAAGCATACAAAAACAAAAGAAAAATAGAGAACCAGGACTATATCAGGAAAAAAAAAAATCTTTTTCCCATCAAAGGAAATAATAGTGATGAGATAATCAACAGAAAGGCAGAGAATATTTGAAAGCTATACATCTCATCCAACAAGGGATGAATTACCAGAATATACAAGGAACTCAAACTACTCAGTAGCAAAAAGGCAAATAATTAGATTTATAATTAGAAAATGGAATAAAGAAACTTTTGTCAAAACAGGACACAGGATAGGAGACAGGGACCCTAAAAACGGTTAGGGCAGAGGCCCAAACTGGAATCACAAAATGGCTAAGTTTTAAGATGGAAACAGTAGCTCAGCAGCTCAGCAGCTCTTAGGGAACTATTCTCTCTCAAGAAACAGCTTTCAGCAGTGACTTAGTGATTGTCCTAAAACAAATATAGCAATAAAGACTTTTTAAGGTACAATATATTCGAGGAAGAAAATAATGGTCTTTTATGGCCTAAATCTTTTAGACAGAGAGCCTCATGACCTTTGTACCAATTCCAAAATAAGAATAATCAGACTCTTCTAGTTTGTAATCCCTCCAAGAGGGGATCTTATGCACAAGCACCTCCCAAGAACAAGTCCAAAGACCTTCTTGACCAAGATAAAAACCCTGCCTCAGTTCCTCTTTGGCAACCAATTTCCTGGGATCTCACACATCTGGGAGCTGTTCGCTCCTTCATTTAATTCTGCTTTGCTATCCACTCTCTGTGTCCACATCTCTAATTTTCCAGAAGCACGAGACCAAAAATTGGGTTCACTCCTATTCTGAATTGAGTATTGAGTCCATGCACTGCAACTCCCCATATCGACACAAATAGCCAATGAGTATATGAAAAAAACTCTCAACATTGCTAGGCATCAGAGAAATGCAAATTATAACCACAATGACATCATTTTACACTAGGTAGAATGACTATTATCAAAAAGAAAAAGAGATAAAGAAATGGCAAGTTTTATGCAATGGCAGGAGTATAAATTAGTACAACTGCTATAGAAAACATTGTCAAGTTCCTCTCAAAACTAAGATTAGAACTTCCACATACTTCAGCATTTCCACTACTGAGTATATATGCAAAGGACAGGATATCAGTATGTCTAAAAGATATCTGCCTTCTTCAATTTACCACAGCACTAATGCACAATAGATAAGATATGGAATCACACTAAAGTCCACCAGTGGATACATGGATAAAGACAATGTGGTAATGATACATGTTGAAATACTACTCAGTCATATAAAAGTCTGGAATCTTGTCATGTGCTACAACATGGATAAGTCTAGAGGGCATTACGTTAAAGAAAGTAAGTCAGTCACAGAAAGAGAAATATACATTCTCAAATGGGGAAGCTAGAAAAGATTATCTCATTGAATAGAAAGTAAAATAGTGATGACTAGAAGCTAGGAAGAGGAGTGGGGAAGGGGAGTAGGAGAATTTTGTTAGACAACACAAATTACTGCTAGAGAGAAGAAACAAGTTCTAAAAGGCAATAACTTTAGGGCCACTGTATGTGTGTGTATATATATATATATATATACATATATATATATATATATATATATATATATATATATATCACTACACACACACACACGCACACATGTATATAAAACAATTCATTGCATACCTCAAAAAACCCATGGAAGAGAAGATTTTGAATGTTCACAATACAAAGAACTGATAAGTCTTTGAGATAATAGATACTATAATTACTCCTATTTGATCATTACACATAATATACATGTATTAAAATACCACACTATATCCTAAAAATATGTATAATTATGATTTGTCAATTAAACCTAAAAACAATAAAAATTAAAATAGTTAATATAATTTAATATTTTTATAAAAATCCATCTTATTGCCTGTTTGTATAAAGAGAAAAAACATAATAGTCTCTTTTTAATCTTTATCAGTGAGAATTAGAATTATTCTAAGGTAAAGATTGGTTTACAATGTGACTCATTAAAACTTACAAGGATTGGGACCAGCAGTTAGCGTAATGGCTATGTCACTGGACTCCCACATAGTCGACCGCGGTTCGAGTCCTGAACCCGGTGGTTCAAACTCACGCCTGGCGCGTGTGCGTGTGTGCCCAAGATCCCGAGAGGAGAATGGAGGAGAAGGGATTGTGGCGTGGCCATCCCCCTGGGGGGGGGGGGGGGTGATTGCTCACTTTCTGTCTCTCTGTCTCTCTCTCTCTGTCTGGCCAGCGCACGCGCCCTATAGCAAAAACCTCTCAGAAAAAAAAAAAAAAAACTTACAAGGACTTTATTTAAGATCATGTTTTATTTCATTCTAATGCCATCAATAACTTGTTAACCTACATTTAATAAATACTGATAAAATATATTAATTTTCCATTAATCTTGTCACTAACAATAATTTTAAATATCTTTCTCTTCCTTCCATTGGGAATAATTGCTTTTAACAATAAGATAAATACAATCAATTCTAAATTTTAACATTCATAGTAGAAATAAATAAATTAAAATACAATTTCTGTTTCAAATCTGCACTAAAGTTTTTCTTTTTTGCTTGCTTTTTTTATTATTTTAACAGAAGAAAAGAAATGTCAAAGATGAATGGACTGAAAAGGAAAATGACAAATTATTTTGCTATCCAAATTATGAAATAGCACTAGATTAAGGCATCTTTCCTTTCCTGAGGCCAACTATCAAAATTCAGAACTTAAATGTCAAACCTGAGCGTTGTGGTTCAAATGCATTGTACTAGATCAAATAAGACTTCCTCATGTTTTTCCATTTTTAAAATGATAAATCATTTTGTATCTTCAAATCAAATAGTAAAAAAGAGATACTCACAGTGTCATGAGGCCACAGTGTAATGAATAAAAAGTTAAATATTAACACTGAGAGACTTTTAAAAATAATAGTCAAAATTAGTTCATTAGGCTCAATAGAAAATATACAAAAATTTGGAAAAGTAAAATATAAAGCCCATGATTTCTTTTAGAAAATCTTTCTTTTTTTTTTTTTTTAGAGAGAGAGATTTTTGCTATAGGGCGCATGCACTCTCCAGAAAGACAGAGAGAGAGACAGAAAGCGAGAAATCATCCCCCAAGGGGGGTGGCCACACGCAATCCCTTCTCCTCTATTTTCCTCTTGGGATCTTGGGCACGCAAGCACACGTGCCTGGCGTGAGTTTAAGTCTGGGTCTGGGACTCAAACCACAGTCAACAACATGGCCATGTCCAGTGACATAGCCATTACTTAACTGCTGGTCCCTCTTTTAGAAAATCTTTACAACTATACATAAGATGAAATAATAAGGTAGTACACAGTAATAGAATATAGTAATATTTATCAAATATTAGATCAGATCCCAAACAAATCCACACGAGTCGCATCATGCTTTCTTACTAAATGAATTAAAACATTTTTAATGTTTTATCACAATATTTTGAATTTTAGAAATGCAAATACAGAATTTCAGACCTTTATTTTAAAAGCAAAGTAATATGAAGTTATAGAATATATAGACTTTTTATTGTATTTTCTGAGTTACATATAACCATTTATGTCTTTGTGAGGTACAGGCTTTTTAAAAGTGCATAGGCAATATATAATAATCAAATTAAGAATACATGGGACTAGCAAATGGAATAATGATTATGTTGTTGGACTTGCATGTAGTCAACTGCAATTCGAGTCCCAGACCCAACAACTTACAACTCATGCCAGGATCGTGTGTATGTGTGCCCAAGATCCTGAGAGGAGAATGGAGGAGAAGGGTTTGTGGCATGGTCTTCTCCTCTGGGAGTGGGGGGTGATTTCTCTCTTTTTGTCTCTCTGTCTCTCTCTGTATCTCCAGTGAGCACAGATGCCCTATATCAAAAACATTCTTAAAAAAAAAAAAAAAGAATATAAACACACTTACCATTCACCATCCCCAACATTTATTACCACCTTATGTTATACACACACTAAAATCACTCTACTGGTTTTTTAGAAATATACCTTACTTTGTACTAATGTAATTACTCTACTGTGGTATACAATTTCAAAACCTATTCTACTTGTTTACATGCGATCTTGTGTCTTTTAACCCAGTTCAACAACCTACCAATCCAGCATCTAACATGTACCATAACTCTTTCTATTTCTATATTATTGAGTGTTTCAGCTTATACTAATGAGTCAGAACACTATTTATTACATTAAGCAGGGAAAAACAATACCTATCGTTCATAGCCTGACTTATTTTACTTAGCATTGTATCTTCTACATTCTGTGTCAAATATTTGTCAAATTTTGGGAATTCTTTTTTTTTTTTTGGAGTGGTATTCCATTGTGTTTATAAATACTATATTTTCTTTATCCACTCATCTTTTGCTGGGCACTTAGGTTGATTCCATGTCTTAACTATTATGGCTAATGCTGTATAAATATGGATGTGCAAATATATCTTTCATAGGTTCATTTTCTATCCTCTAGGTATATTCTGAATGGAGGTATTACTTTACTGGGTCAAAAGCAATTCTAAATTTTTGAGAAATCATCAAAATATTTTCCACAGTGGCCAGTGGTCATAGTCACTTACATTTCTCCCCATAGTGTTCACAAGTTTCCTTTCTCAACAGCCTCACCAGCCCTTATCATTCTGGTTGGGTTTTTTTGTTTGTTTGTTTGTTTGTTGCTTTTTTTAGCAACAGCCATTCTGACTCAGGTGAGGTGATATTGTGGTTTTGATTGGCATTTCACTTATGATTAAAGAGGTTGAACATTCCTCATGCTTTTTAACCATTTTTATGCCTCCCTTTGAGAATTGTCTTGTTCAGATTAATTAGTCATTTCTTTTTAAATTGGGTTATTAGAATTTTGGTCAGTGAGTTGTTTGAACCAAGTTATGTTCCACTTTATGAAGAAGAGATTCATGAACACCATATCTAAATTACCATCAGGAAGATGAAAAATTAGGAAGAAAATATCGTCCACTGATAGAAAACAATCTCAGCCTGACCTGCACCAAATCCCGTAGCTCAATTTTATTAACAGAGACTATTGTATTTTTAGATAAAACATGTCTCTGTCTGTAAGTCTGCCCAATGTCTGTTCTAATGTTAGACATCAAAGGTGAAGTATCATTTAGGTATAACAGCCTTCTGATTTTAATAATCAATTCTTCTCACTTTAATTAAGGTCTCATATTGTGTTTTATGTGAGAATTTAGGTGAAAGAACTGATCTGTTTCTATTGAATGATTGGGGAAAATGAGTTGCAAGGAACTATCATCTTTCCTCTCCAAACATTTTGCTAAGTGTAAAAGCAAATCCATTGCAATGTTTACTCTAAGAATTTATCAAGATTATCTTGTCCACATATTTGAGAAGTATTCTACAAGTAGCTTTATCACTTTTTTTGGTAAATATGACTGCCTGAAATGAGGAAGCTAATTAGAGTTTGCTTTATTTACTAGAGATAGTTACCACATTCTTATTTTAATTAATTCTCAGTGAATATTGGGGAGGATTTTTACATGATCAATATATCCATCCTATGATTTCAATGTCCAGAAGAAAGTCTTCTGATTTTATGAGCGTGTGTGTATATATATATTATATATATGTATTATATACATGTATTATATATATAATATATACACATATATTTTATACATATATAATATATATGTAATATATATTATATATAAATTACATATATATTATATATATATATATATAATGTGTATGTCATTTCTAGGCTCTATACTCTACTGATGTGTATATAGTATATTTGCTTCTTTAAAAAAGAAAGTCAGTAATATTTAGGAAAGATCTAATTGAAAATTAGATATATATATTTAATTGCCAAAGGAAGAGTGTGTTTACCATAGAGATACAGAGGGGAATAGAAAGAAAGCACTTCATGATGAAGTAAGGTTATACTACAATTCCTTTATTTTTCCACTCTAGAAGGATTTAGGACATACACTCAAACATGCCTAGTCTGTTTTTCAAGCCCTTAGACTGAGGTTCAAATTGTGATTGGCCATCTGGGATCTGGATTCCCTGAACCATTAGGTTACAGCCATCCCATCTGATATATCTGGTTGCTGTTTCAGGCACTGAGTCTGCCATTTGCTGCTGAACACCTGAATGTTTGCTATTGTCTCACCACATTACACAACACATAATACATACTGGGAAGTCTACTTATTTCATCAGCCCTATTTTCAGAAAGTAGATAAGCAGAAGCACTAGGCAATCCATTCCCTTGGACTGTTTCTTCAAGGAAAAACAAGTTGCCATGAGGCTAAACTAGGCTTAGACTATGCCCAGAATGTGCTTTGATTTTGGAAGAAATTCTAGAACAGATTGAGCACTCTTTTTCCTTCCATAACATATTCACAGTTCATTTTCTCCTCTAGTGGTGCTGTCCATTCAAGTGCCCCATTGCACATAAAACTTAAATATTCAGAAAGTTGCCATCAAGAATGTTTACTGGAGTAATCACATTTAGGTTATAAGCACAATGCAATAAAAACCACAGCTGTACTTTCTAAGTAACACTGAGAGGAGATCATGCTCTTTAGTACAGTGAAATTTACAACATAACCTAGAATTTTGGCTCCAGATATGGAAATTTGGTAATTTTCAATGAGATCTTTCCTAAATATGACTGACTTTCTTTTTCAAAGAAGCAAGTATACTATTTACACATCAGTAGAGTATAGGGCCTAGAAATGACAGCTGCATGGACTATTAATAGGATAGATTGTACCATTATAGTCACTGTAAAAGAGATCCAGGCTGGGTATTGATCTACTGCCGTTACTAGGTTACTCCTGCACAACAGAACCTTCCCTGTCAGAAGCATGATCTTCACATGAGATGGTGAATAGGCTCCTGAATTTGTGTTTTTGCAAGCCAAAGGCAGACAGTTTAACTATAATAACTTGAAAGGAAAGGGAAAATGAGAAATATAAACCTATATAATATTGTTGTTATTCTCCAACGAAATAAATTGTGTATTGTGAATTTGACATCTTCTTTTGGATTGATAGACATATAAATGATCAACACATAGATACAGACAGATACTTAAAAAGTATACACAAACACAGATGAATAGATTATTGATAAATAAATATAAGCCTATATACTTTATTTTAGTTTAGTTTTTTTATTAGAAATGTTGCTCTGAAGTGTATGGGACTCACCAGAGAGACAGAAAGAGACAGAGAAAGTGAGAAATCACCACCCAGGGGCATGGCCACTCCATAATTGCTTTTCCTCCATTCTCCTGTCAAGATTTTTGGCATGCACTCAGACATGCCCAGAGTGAATTTCAAGCCTCCAGGCTTGAAACCATGGTCAGCCTTCTAGGAGTCCAATGGCATAGCACCACCTGCTTACCCCTAAATCTATATACTTTAAAAAGTGCACACATACATACACAAGGCGTCTTCAGAAAGTTTATGTAAATGCCTTTTTTGAAAAAAACTATGTGTAGATCTCACATTTCTTCACAGAAAAATCTTGTACTTTCATTTCATTTTTCCCTTGAACATTGTGAAGTTCTCTTGGATACATGCACATACATTTTGATTTTGTTTCTCTGAGGAAATGACTGATATAATAGGGGAAAAATGACATTGATTTTTCTATTAATGTATCTTTCTTTTTTTTAATAATTACCCATTTCTTTTTTTTTTTTTTTTTTTTGGAGAGGTTTTTGCTATAGGACGCGTGCGCTCGCTCACCAGAAAGACAGAGAGACAGAAAGCAAGAAATCATTCCCCAGGGTGGATGGCCACACTGTAATCTCTTCTCCTCCATTCTCTTCTCGGGATCTTGGGCACGCACGCACACGTGCCTGGTGTCAGTTTAAGCCACCAGATTCGGGACTCGAACTGCGGTTGGCTACGTGGGAGTTCAGTGACATAGCCATTATGCGAACTACTGGTCCCAAGTTCTCTGAATTCTATCTTCTCTCCAGATGTTTTCGCTCAGTCACACACTTTTTTTTTCTCTCTTTAGTTTATTACTCTTTCACATTCTTTCTTTGCAAAACTCCACATTATTTTTTTACCTTGCCTCAACATGCTTGATCTTATTTATATGAAAAATAATTTAATGGTCTTTCCTTTCAGTATTAAGTAGTGCACATAATCTCATATATAATTTTATATTCTCTAAACATGTCAAAAATCATGGGACTAGCAGTTAGTGTAATGGCTATGTCGCTGGACTCCCATGTAACCTACCGCAGTTCGCCTCCCGGACCCGGCAGCTTAAACTCACATCAGGCGCGTATGCGTGTGTGCCCAAGATCCCGAGAGGAGAATAGAGGAGAAGGGATTGCGGCGTGGCCATCCCCCGGGGGGGTGATTGCTCGCTTTCTGTCTCTCTGTCTCTCTCTGTCTGGCGAGCACACGTGCCCTATAGCAAAAACCTCTCAAAAAAAAAAATTCATCAAATTGATGATAAAGTATCCTCTTTGCATATAGAAACTTACTGTTGCAGAGAATTTTATTGTATCTTTTCCTGATTACACAGGGGAAGAGACTGCTCATCATTTTCTATCTTTTCTTTTGGTTAATTTTTTATTCTTCTAAAATATTTTATAATATTTAAATAAGTAACTTTATATATGTGTGTGCATGTGTGTGTGTGTGTGTGTGTGTGTGTGTATATATATATATATATATATATATATATATATATAAACATATATGTATGTTTTTTGCCATAGGGTTTGTACCTTCACTGGAGAGAGAGAGGTAAAGTAAGTAGTCACACCTGTGGGGATGGCCACTCTGAAATTCCTTGTCCATTCTCTTCCTGGGATTTTTGACATGTACACACATGCTCCTGGCATATATATAAATAGAAACACACAAACACACATGCACACTTTTTACATCTGGCTTTACTCAATCAACCTTAAGCTATTATATAGAATAATAGAGTTTATTCCTTTCCATTCCTCTATAATATTATGTAGTATTCCATTTTATACACAGATTAAAATGTATTTGCTCTTATTCTAGTTAATTGGCACTTGTTTGTTATTTCAGCTTCAAAAATGCTGGTATCAGCATTATTTCCATGTACCGGTGCACATGTACTGAGGTATTTTCAGGAGTGGAAGTCCTACATTTCAGGATATGGGTGTATTCAGCCTTAGTGGGTGATGACAGATTTTCTCCCAAAGTGGTAGAACTAATCTGTACTACCAACAGCAGTATAGAAAAGTCCTTGCAGATAGCACAAAACTCTGCCACTAAATACTTCAAAAGTATCCCCTTAACAAGGGAAGCATGTTCTTACACAACTGTAATAAAAATAAACTATACAGACCATATTAAAATTTCCCATGTGTCAAAATAATATGTCAAAATTTCAGCAAGTTTATAACTTTTTTTAATCAAAAGTTTGCTCATTAGTCATTCTAATTGGTTGTCATGACTCCTTAGACTACTTTGACCTATGTGTCTTCTTACACACTTCTTTTTTGTCCCTATTTCATAGTGTTGGCATTTTTAAGAATCCATAGAATTTAAGAACCCACTAAGTTTATATTTGGTCTTTATTTCTTCAGAATTCCATAAACGTACATAGGTAATACTGTGTCAATTTGTGCCATCACTTGCGAGACTAGTTCACTTGATATGGGAATAAAGGAAAGAGTATTTACTTGTTTATTCATTCGAATGATAACTTCCATTCATTTATTTGGTTAAACACTGCCATTTTCTCATAAGCAATAAACAATTTGCATATTGAGATTTTCAGAGTAAGTAAATACTATCTTCCCCAACAGTGTTTAGTCTTCAATAATTTAGCAAATATATATCTTTTTTTTTTTTAGAGGTTTTTGCTATAGGATGCGTGATCTCTCCAGACAGACAGAGAGAGACAGAGAGACAGAAAGTGAGAAACCACCCCCCAGGGGGGATGGCCACGCTGCAATCCCTTCTCCTCCATTCTCCTCTCAGGATCCTTGGGCACGCATGAACACACGCCCGGCGTGAGTTTAAGCCATCGGGTCCGGGACTCGAATCACGGTCGACTATGTGGGAGTCCAGCAACATAGCCATTACGCTAACTGCTGGTCCCAGCAAATATATATCTTTTAACATGAAATTTTATTGATAACTTATATAATTAACATTACTGCTCTACCGCACATCAGTCATACTTTACCTTATTGTACCCTTCTCTCTTGCCCTTTCCTTATGACTAGATAAAAAAAATAATGTTTTAATTTTTTTTCTCCCTGAAATAATTTGAAGGTTTAGTAGACAGATACAAATTATATTTCCTTTTGTTTGTAGTTTCCCTTTATTTTTAACCTACACAGTTCACAAAAATTTCAAACAATGTTTATAACATTTTCTATTTATTTATAACATTTTCTAACAAAGTCTAATATTATTCATGGTTTCTATCAATTTTTGAATGTAAAAACAGATCTTATTCTTCAGTCTGTCACATTTTCTTTATTTTATGTTTTCTAAATTTTATTTTATTTTTTTTCTTTCTTTTTTTCATTTTCTTTTATACATTCAATCACATCACTTAGCTTACAAAATGAATATTTCAACAGGTGAACATTTCTCCCTAGTATAGTTGATAAAACTATAAAATATCTTCAACAGGTAAGACCATGCTTTACCTCCCTATTTTCATGTAAATTTAACTTTATCTAAATTAAGGTATTTCATGATTGTTGGTTTCTTTTGAGGAGATGGTGTCTTCTCAGTATTAAATTCCTTCATATTGCCATGTATTTCAGAATTTTATTTTTAGGTTTGGATTAGGTGTCTCTTTTTCCCATCTGTTTGTTTCTCTTTCTCATCTTTTCCATCTCTTCCTTATTTTTTAAAAATCACTCTTCAGTATTGCTTCACTTGAAGCAATTTCATCCCAGGCTTTGGGCTCTCAGTTTAGAATTAAGTACATTTTATTATGACATTTATTTATTATGAAGACACTTGCTTCTCTGTCTTAGAGAAGAAATTGAAAGGCAGAAATGTTTTGCTACCTGTTGGTAATAATGTATATAGTATTCTCAACTGGACTGGTTTGAGGTATATTTCATGTTGGGTAAATTCTCTCTACAAGCTAGATGATGTATAGAGACTGAATATATAAATAATAATAATAATAATAAAGTTTGAAAATAAAAAAGTTATCAATTAATAAATAAGTAGAAAATATAGTCATAGGAACAATGAATAAATTATTTCTGTTCTTATTTATGAAACTAAGTTTATACCATCTCTGTTTCTAAGACTGCAATTCATGATAAGATGCAGTTCAAGGAACCATCAGAGGCAGATAGTTCAGCCTATTTTTGAGGTTTATTTTATTAAGTTGGAGGGGAGGGTACTCCTGACAGGATCTTATTATATTTCAATTTTACCCTCAGACTTCCAGCTAGCTGGAATCATGGGCACACCTATGGGTGCACCCAACATGTTTGAGTCTATCTGAAATCCAAACCTGGGCCTCCCAGATGCATCCAGTCTAAACCATAATTAACTGGTATTAACTGGTATAAACCAGTGTCAACTTCTCTGAGCCCATATAGACCAGTCTGAACTAGTACAAACCATTCAGAATTTTTCTGAACCACTCAAAACTGATCTGGACCCATCTGAATCTGTACATACCAGTCAGAACTGGTCCAAACCAGTACAAACAAGTCTGAACCAGTCTGAGCTGATACAAAACAGTCTGAACTGGTATAAAACAGTCATAGCTAGTCTGAACTAGACTAAACTGGTTAGAACCATCCAGAATTAGTATCAACCAGTTGAAACTGGTATAAATCAGCCTAAACATGTCTCAACCAGTATAAACATGTAAGAACCACTCTGATCTTGTATAAACCAGTATGAACTATTCTGTACTGATATAAACAAGCCAGAATCAGTAGAAACCAGTGAGAGCCAGTTTCAACCAGTATCAACCAGCCTGAACAGGTATGAACTAGTATATACCAGTCAGAATTAGTCTAAAATGGTCTGAATTGTTTTGAACTGGTAAAAGCCCATCTGAACTAGTCTGAACTAGTATCAGTCTTAACCAGTCAGAACTGGTCTAAGACAATATGAACCAGTCCAAATTGGCCTGAACTGGTACAAACCAGTCAGAGCCTGTCTGAACCATTCAGAACTTGTCTGGGCCAATCTGAATCTGTGCATACTGCTCAGAACTGATACAAACTGGGGGGGAGGGGGGAGTCTGAATCAAAATAAAGTGGTAAAAACTAGTATAGACCAGTCTGAACCATTCTGAGCCAGTATAAACCAGTCTAAACTTGTATAAGTCAGAGTTAGTTATAACTTGTCTGAGCCAGTACAAACCAGTCAGAACAGGTCTGAGCCGGTCTGAAGTCTGAGCCGGTCTGAACCAGAACAAACCTGTCAGAACTGATCTGAACTGGTATAAGCCAGTCAGAACTGGTTTGAACCAATAAAAACTTAACTGACAAAGTGTGAACTTGTCTGAGCTGATACAAACTAGTTTGAATCAGTCAGAACCAATAAAAAACAGTCATAACTTCTCTGAACAATTCAGAACTGGTGAGAACCAATCTCAACCAAAAAACAAAACAACAACAACCAAAAAAAAAGAACAAACAGACAGAAACAGAACATAAGAACATATCTGGTATCTGGACCTGTTAGAACCAGCCAGAACAGATATAAGCCAATTTGAACAGAAATAAAGCAGTATAAAAAAGTGAACCAGTTTGAACCAGTATAAACCAGTTTAAACTAGTCTGGTCACACTAAAATAAGTAAAGTTAAATAAAATATATATAAACCATTTAAAGCACCTGAGCAAGAGAAAAAGGAGCCACAGAATAAGCCAAGCATACAGAGCATTGAACATAATTAAATGGACAGTTGTTCCTCTTTCCACTGTTTATTACCTATTTGATCTTGACATTTCTAAGCCTCAGTTTTCTGATAATGAAAAATAGAAAAAATAGTCCCACCCAATAGGTTTATTCTAAAGATTAATTTTAAGAAATCCCTTAACACAATGTGTGTGACACTAAGCAGGAATTTAATAAATACGAGCTATTATTATTTGCTTTATTTAGAGTAAGACTTAAACACACATATATTACCAGATTTGCTATGATTAAGGCAATTTATAAACTGGTAAATTAAATTCTTTAAACTATTCCTCATTTTAAAAAATCAGGAAGGCAAACAAGGAAAATTTTAATGCCAATTCCAAACTTGTTTGTTTGTTTGTTTGAACTGAATATCTACTGTTGTCTATTTTATTTCCAAGTGTTTAACAGATTGGAAGAAAAAAGAAAACATAAGCAAAGGAACACAGGCTATAAAAACAGAGTCCCAGTGTTAATTGAAGTCATTTGAACAGGATTTCAGCAAACTGTCTCTTCATCAATCCAGATTAGTTGAACACCCTTTGGTATTTGTTATTTTTCACAAATCCTAATGAGCAACTTTGGCAATATGAACAAACTGATATAGCTATGTCATTTGGACATTATCCTATTAGCTCATTTCCTCTGGCTCAAATGATAGGAATACAAATATTTGAAAAAACCAAAACCCAGAAATGAGTTTCAGATATCATTTCACTTTCTCCAATACTAAGCACTCCCCTTTCCTATGCCACAGTTTTTTGTGATTAAGCAAAAAATAAATGACTAAAGATGGGAGACTAGCAAAATAAATTGCCAGAACACTTTCCAAAACTAAAATTGGAGATGTTCCCTAATTTGCATATTACTGTCAAATTTGACATATCAAGATGCTGTATTGGCTAGGGATCTCCAGAGAGACAGAACCAGTAGAGGATAGATAAAGTGATAAATCAGTCAACAGATATATCAATAGATAGGTAAGAGGAAAATTATTAGAATCAGTCCATTATCAGTCAACAGATATATCAATAGATAGGTAAGAGGAAAATTATTAGAATCAGTCCATGTGATCATGGAAACTAAAGAGTCCCATGATAGGCCGTTTGCAATGTGGACAACCACAGAAGCGAAAGATATAATTCTGCTATTTTTATTTTTTTAAAAAAAGATCATTGTAGTTATTTATTTCGTGCTAGAGAGAAAGAGGGAGGGAGAAAGAGAGAGAGACAGAGAGAGAGAGAGAGGCTTAACAGGGTCCTCCTGCTGTGACCCATCACCAAGCACAGCCCGGGTAAGTAGAAACACACTTACTCAGGCTGCTAACCTAGGACCTGTCCCGCGTGGGTTCAGTTGCACTACTGCTTCATCACTGTGTAACCTTGGAAAAGAGTTTCTACAAGACTTTAAAATATTAGTATTTCCAGGATAGAAGAACTGAAGCATTTATGCTTTAGTTAGAATAAGTTTTAACGTTGGGGCCAGCAGATGGTGTGGCGGTTAGGGTAGCTGGACACCCATATGGCCGACCACAGTCTGAGTCCTGGACCTGGCGGCTTGCCTTTTCATTTTCTCTTTCTCTCTCTCTCTCTGTCCCTCTCTGGTCAAATTTAAATAAATAAATAAATAAATAAATAAATAAATAAATAATAAAAAGTTTAATAAGATAATTCTTTTAAAAAAAGAATAAATTTTACCACATCCACTTTTCCTTGTGTGGATATAGATATACAGAACAACTAAAGTAGTGAATGGAACAGCTTTTCTTGAGCCTAATATGCTTTCTTTTTTTTGCCATAGGGTACATTTGCTTGCTGGAGAGATGGAGAAACAGAGGGATTATAAGAAATCATTGTGGTCATGCTGCAACCCGTTCTCTATTCTCCTCTTGGGATTTGGGGCATGCATGCACACACGCCCAGCTTGAATTTCAAGCCATTAGATCCAGGATTCAAACTACCATATGCCGTGGGGGAGTCCAGCGCTCCAACCACTATGTCACTATGCCACCTGCTGCTCCTCCCCCACCACCCAGTGTGATTTGTCAGTGACTGGGTCCAGAACTCCAACCGTGGTTGACCGTGGGAATGCAGCGTCTTCACCACCACACCACCTGCTGGCCCCTTTGTATTTATTTATTTTTTTAAATGACACATGGCTTGTGAAAGGGAAATTATTTAGTTAATTTTTCATTACACAGGAAAGGGCCTGGCCCTAATCTCAGACTGATGGCTCTACAGCTCAGCAGCAAGAATGAGACACCCTGGTTTCACAGCCCACAGACAATCATCTGAATAAGGTTCTCCTGGACAACACCTCCAGGCATGACTTATTTTCTCTCACAGGCTCTGTTCTCATAGTAGGAGTGTTCTGTTATAAAAAAACTGCTCAAATTTAATTCATCTACCTCCGATGCCCCCCGAATCACCACCCTCATAGGCCTTTTTACTCCATAGCTTATGACCTGCTTTATTCCCACATCCACAATAAACTCCAGTGTTCCTCTGGGGGGAATAAAATAGATTACCCAAAGAGCATTTTGCAATTTATCAGTAGCTCTAGACTATTAGGTGTGATTAGCATCAAAATTATCACTTATATATCTCAGACAAGTAAAGCAAAACTATCTTCTTAAAGTTCTCCTTTTTGGTCATTGTCCAAAAATAAAAATTAAATAAATAGGTGGCTTTTTCATAAAAGGTAATGGAAGCTTATTATGAGGAATAAGTTTCCTATAATTGCTGAGATTAATGACTACTATACTGTCATATATTCTTGCATTATGGCAAGTTGGTCAATAAAAACCTACATTAAAAACTTCTGCTTTTGTTACCATATTAACTTACACTATAGGCAGGATTCTAGAAATAGAAGGTCTTTTTTCATTTTTGTGAAAGTAAGGCAATACGGCTCTTCTTGTTTACAGTGCAATTACTATGAGGTGACAGTGACTTATGTGTTAGTCAATAGGGCAATACTCATTTCTCTCCAGGATTTTGTGTTTAGAGATAACCTGTGTAAAACAGGGTTGGTCCTTAACTCAAGATCAAATTTTGTTTATTAATGAAATTTTTCTTATACTTCCTAAGACAGTGAGTTGGTAAGACAAATCTTTCTGTTCCTTGTCACCCCTCCTATAGTACCTAGTTTGCAGCTAGTGACCTGACTTTGATTAACAATTTGTAGTGTACCTAATTTTTTTTCCTTTTTTTGTTTCTATTTACTCATTGTACATCTTTACAGTGTGCAGCATTGTTTTTCCCAGCATGAACACTGTGCATCTTAGTGCATTATCATCAACAGACAACATTTCATTTTTGTGTGTGTGATTTGATCTGTTTTTTTCTTATCTCCTCCCTCCCACTGCCTATTACCCACCTCCTGTTATCCCCTGCTGGGCTGTCACTAGAATCTACAGTTGCCCTCTTTGCTATTATACCTTCCAATCTTAAAGTTTCTGCTACAGAGCACAAACATTCAGTATGTACTAAGTAGGGACATACAATGCCTGTCTTTCATAGTCCGGCTTGCTTCACTCAGGATTAAGTCTTCCATATTTGTGCACCGAATTTTTAAAGAAATACCAATGTTATATTCAGTGGAGTGTAAAATATCAACAATTCAAAAGTATAATTTATAACCAAATATTAAACTATTTCTGTAAGGGGTTGTTATTTGTATGTAAGTTTAAACAATGAGTTTTTTTTTTAAAAAATCCTTTGAAAAAAGGCAATTGGAAAATCTTTTGTAACTTAAAGTTTTATGACATAAAATCAAATGTTTTATTGCTGCATGTGGATGCGTCTGAATGAGTGTGTGCTTAATAAGGTTCAAAATATTTTGTATATACTTTCTTACATAATTTCTTAATGTGTCCCATATACTGTGTCTTAAAAGGAAAAATCTCTACAATTGTACATATTCTAAGTTATCTGCATCTGAGTTCATGATGTATTGGCTGAATATGTTGTTATAAACTAATTTGTTAGTAATTATAATACTGTTTCATATTACTTATATTAAATTCATACTTTACATTAAAATGCATACATCTTTTTGAAGAAAATTAATTGATACGTTAGATGTATGGTTGAAGATATTACACTCGGTGGTCAAAGACAATGTTTCCACATAGAAGGGTCCCAGATTCACATTTGGACACCTCCCTGAGTACACAAAGCACACTCATGACCATGATCCAGGGTTAGCTGAATACTGGAGGTGGGTGGCAGTGTGAAGACTCTTTCAGGGGTGCTGTTACTCTGTCTCTATTTTGTTTTCTCTCTCCCTCTGCCTTTCTCTTTCTAATTCACTGAAGAAACAAATGATAAACTTTTTCTTATTTTGTGGGGGGGAGAGGTTTTTGCTATAGGGCACTTTCACTCGCCAGAAAGACAGAGAGAGACAAGAGACAGAAAGCGAGAAATCACCCCCCAGGGGGGATGGCCACTCCACAATCCCTTCTCCTCCATTCTCCTCTCGGGATCTTGGGCACACATGCACACGCGCCTGGCGTGAGTTTAAGCCACTGGGTCCAGTACTCGAACCATGGTCGGCTACATGGGAGTCCAGCAACATAGTCACTATGCCAACTGCTGGTCCTACAAATGATAAACTTTTAAAAAGATATTATATTGTTCAAATGTATCAAAATGAATGTACATAGTAAAAAGTAAGTTGAAACACATTAAAATGTGTCATTCAATTGTTCATATTACTTTCATATTACTAATTTTCTATCATTTAATTTTTAAAAAAATGCTATAGGGCACGTGCACTTATCAGAGAGAGGCAGAGAGAGAACAGCACTTAGTTTGTGTGGGGGGAGATGGTGGTTGTCATAATCACTTCTCTTTAATCACTGCTCTTCTATTCCTTTCTCAGGATTTCAGGCATCTGTGTGCATCATATGTGTGCAGTAACATGCCCAATATGTTTTTCTAACTTCCAGGTCAAGGACTTGAACTGCACAACTGACCATGTGGAATCCAGCTGCCTTCACTACCACACCACTGGCTGGCCCCTTAATTTTTTAATATATCAGATTTCAACCTCTGTATAGATCAAACATGCTGTCAAGGTATAGCCTAAGGCATACTTTAGAAACCTCATCCTATGAGAAAATGTTTTTAATATTCCTAGTATCTTCCAAATAAATTTATAGAGCACAATCTATTTTAAAGAAAGTATCTCTTTATTTTTTATCTTATTACCCAATGTTGTGTAAAAATATCTTAAATGATACCCAGAGACTAGATATACATGCATCAATGAAAAGATGATAATGCATATAAACTATAAATATAGGATGCAATAGACAATACTATTTAAATATATTGGTTATTTAGCTTATCTAGATTGCAAAGTTAGTTTACCATAATTATCATCACTGATCACACACACAATTCATAAAATTTAAAACTTATATAATGACTTATGCATGCTTATGGAGCCATAGATGAAATGATGTTAAAGTAGCTGGATCCCACATGGCCAACTACACAGTTCCAGTCCAAGATGTACAGTGGCTTGAGAAACATGCTGGGCCCATTTGCATGCCTTCCCAAAGTCCTAAGGGGAGAATGGAGTTGAATGGATGAGAAGCATGCCCCCTGTGGGGTGCTTTCTCACTCTCCTCTCTCTCTGTATCTCTGTCTGTCTCTCTCTCTTTCTCCCCCTTTTGCCTCTTTCCAAGGACCAGACTTGCCCTAAAGCAAACAAACAAACAACAAACCAACAAAGAATACACATTTTTGAGTACAGAACAGAAATATTTCTATTATGGCCCTGAAACTCTGGTTAACATGAGTATGCAAGCTTCCCTTTGTCCACCTTGAAGAGGAACTTGGATCCATCATCAAAGTAACAATGAGGGAGAGTCCCAGCCTACACAGATTCAAGTAAAAATCCACCTTTGTAGCCCCAACTCTTCACTGCAACTGGTCTAGAGTTAATAGAAATCTGATGATTCTGGAATTTGATGAGGATGAGTATATGACAAAATTAATTTGAAGGATCTTTTTTTCAAATATCTCCTTACCTGAAAACTAACAGTCGTCCAGAGCTTTTATCTTGAAGCCAACAGATTCGTTGATGGAATGTTCGTCTACTGTATGTGTTATGTCTAACTTTATAGCAGAAGTGCATATTAATTGCATTGAGTAGCATATTTATAAACTTAAGCAACAGGCAAGTTAGATTGACAGACAATTAAATGAAGGATCAAGAAATTATAAAAGTGAATTTGCATGATAGATATAAGTTATTTTTACATTCATATGGACAAATTATCTCTTAACTAAAGCAGCTGGAACGCACAGCTGATATGTGAAATCAAAATTCTTACCCACTCCCTCTAACATTTTGCCATATTAATTAGAATGCTTTGCACACTATAGCAATTTACCCATGAAACATGACAGCGAAACATAAGATTAACAACTGACTGGTGATTTGAATGATAAAGGTCACATTCGAATTCAGAAAAGATAAAATGACCAAGGAAACTGTGAACCAGAGATGCAGGAAAATAGAACCTGTGCTAGGTCTTCAGTAGAGTGAGTAATAATTTTGAATTTTAAAGTTTTATGCTTAATAAAATAAAATTATTAACTTTCAAAGTAAAAAGTTCTCTAAAGTTAAATTCTCTATATGCATTTTTGAGACTTTGACAGTATTTACCAACTTTTTAGCTACACACGCTGACATTTTGCTACAGAATAAAATTTTGAGCAAATTTCATCAAAGGCACAGTTAATGACATGTAATAATTTATCATCTAGAAAAGGATCAGGTTCAACCACATGTAATAAAAACATCAAAATAGTGGCTTAAAGTAAAATTTTTCCTCTCTATAAAGCAAAGGCTTCAATATTTTGCTTTATTACTTTAATTCTATGGGTTCCTTTTCAAAGAGTTCCATGTGGTTTAAGAAGTCCCATGCAATTGAAGAGACTGTATGAAATTATATGCATATTACAGACAGTGAGAATAAGAAAAGAAAATTGCCCACTTTAGTAAAACTCAGCTCTCATGCCTTTCTCTAAATGATTGATGTGTAGGTCATAGCAATATGTTTTTATTTTATTCTGGGGCAATGAGAAGCCACTGGAAGGTACTAAATAGAGGATCTGCTTTCTATTTACAAATGTGTACTCCACTCATTAAAAATCTGTATTAGAGAAGATCAAGAGGAATGCTCCTTCACATGGTATGACAGTGGTCTAACGCAAACATTATTGCTACTTGTACATGGGTGGTGACTATCATGGTGGATGGAAGGTTCTACTGGAAAGAAATTGATAAATAATTTAATACATTATAATTTTATTATCTTTAATTTTTCTCATATTTATATTGTACAGCACTCATACATGTAAGATTGGCAAAAGACAAGTAATTGCATTAAAATTAAATTATTTAATTTAATTTGTATTTTTTGTCTCATACATCTAAATTTTTCAACTTGAGTGTCTTCTCTTATATTCTTTCAGTTTCTTTGTAACTTTGTAAAACAATAATAAAGTGTTTGAAATTTAGTTAAAAATAAAAATGAAAAGAAAGAAAAGTAAAATAAAGACTCTGTCCCTCTAAAGAGCAGTAGGCAATGCATTATTTAGTCTCAGAATTTCACCTGAGTGCAGCTGTCAACTTCAGACAGTAGTCGGGTAGCTGATTCCAGGACAAGAGGTGCCCCTACAGTTCCACAGTTCCACCTGCATATCCCTGTTTTAAAAATACACAGGAGGTCAGTGACAGAAAATTCTATGTCATTTCCTTGATTTTTCTTTGTTTTGTTTTATTCTCTACATGAACATGTAATGTTTGCTCCTAAGCAAAGCCGGCCTCAAATGCATAATAAATCTGGGGTGGGTGGAATGAGTGCTGGGTTAACTAGCACCATATTTCAGTGTATTTCTGTTCTGTTTAGTGGTTTTTACAGTATAAGCAGCAATTCTTTTTCTTAATTCTACTTTACCTTGTCTGCAAAAATAACGGGCAGAGAAAATAGCTAGGAGAGTTTGGCTTGTGCAATTTAAGTTATATTCTCTTTTCCCATCCAGAGCTACCTCCTTTTTAGACCACAGAATGGTACCCACAAGTAGGACCATTTTAATTAATGAGGATGAGGGCTTTCCTTACCACACCCTTGTCAATCAGCACATCTACACAATCCTTAAATGCTCTGGAAGGGGAGTGCCAGTCTCCTGCTTTACCAATCCAGCACTTACTCTACTCCTCTTTTATTAAGGAAAACTAGTTTGGCAAACTGCAGGTGTACTTTCAAGTGTTTGGATAACAGTTGCATTTTTGTGCGCAAAATTAACATCCCTGTCTGTAGGTGTTCTGTTGTTTATTTCCCAAACATAGCTTCTAACACAAATCAGTTGAGCTTTTCCTGAAACAAATAAGTCTCTTTTTCTAGAGCTTTTTACTTTTGAGTATTGTGACACCCTCTTGAGTTTTTACCTATGTGATTTTACAACATTAATGTGCAGGAACCAGCAGTTAGAGTAATGGCTATGCCGCTGAACTCCCATGTAGTCGACCGCAGTTTGAGTCCTGGACCCAGTGGCTTAAACTCATGCTGAGCACGTGTGTATGCATGCCAAAGATACTGAGAGGAGAATGGAGGAGAAAGGATTGCGGCATGGCCATCCCCCCTGAGGGGGTGATTTCTCTCTTTCTTTCTCTCTGCCTCTCTCTGTCTTTCTGGAGAAAGTACACGCCCTATAGCAAAAAATAAAGAAAGAAAGAAAAAAGAAAGAAAAAGATTAATGTGCAGAGAAGGGTTTGAGATACTTTAGCATATATGCAAAGCATCAAAAATCTATAGATACCTTAATTATCTCATAGAGTAATTCACTGACTTTTTTTAAAGTCAATTTCCCAGTTTTCTTCTTTAAAGAATTGTTTTATTTAACTTTATTTACTTATTGTAATTTGACCAGAGAGGGACAGTGTGTGTGTGTGTGTGTGTGTGTGTGTGTGTGTGTGTGTGAGAGAGAGAGAGAGAGAGAGAGAGAGAGAGAGAGAGAGAGAGAGAAAGAAAGAAAAGAAGCCGCCAGATTCAGGACTCGAACTACTGTTGATCATGTGGGAGTCCAGCATCTTAACCACCATGCCACCTGCTGGCCCCAATTCGCTGACTTTTCAAATCACACTATGATTCAATTTATTGTCATAAGTACAATTTCCTCCTAGTTGAGAGGTAATAGCACCTGACTGTGTTAAAATGAACATGTTTAAGCAGCTCACAGAGTCATGATCTGTGGACTCTCCCAAATCTCGATAAGTACATGGATTTATTGCCTCAGTGGAAAAAATTACCATGAAAAGAACCCAGTAGCCATAGAGAATAGTTAACTGGACCCCACGTTGTCTCATTCAGAAATTTCAGCCTATCATAATCTGGTACAGAAAACCCACACTTGCTTTTAATGTTTTGTGTTTTTTATTCTATATCCATTGAAAACAAAAACAAGACAGGAGTCAAGATAAGGTAAGCAGAGACATCACTTCAATAAGTGCCACCTATTCATTATTTTTTCTTTTCTTCTTCACTCCTTTCTTATGAGCACAGTATTTCCTTCTAGCAACATCCAATATCCGGAGGAAGTAGATTAATCTTATTTTCAGTTATACTTGTATACTTGTTCAGAAGCTTGTATTGTGTTCTGCCTTCAAATTTCATTAATTGCCTTTTTTCTTGACACCAAATCTCTGCTTTCCTGCATTTTTTTTTAAACAGAAATCCCTCTAATGGAATTTACCAATAAGCAATTGCTCAAATCTCAGTTTTGTGAGCCAAGACTGGCACCTACTGGTAAAATAAATTCAATTCACAGGGAAAATTAATTTTTCAGGCAATAATACATTGTTTTGTTGAGCTACTGTGATGTTGCTTTCATTATAGTTGTTAATATCAAAATTAAAATTTTTAAAACATCATATATATTCATATTACTGAAGTTACATTTAAATGATAAAAACTAACTTATGTCCACTAAGTTCAAGAAATTTGGTATATCTTTAAAGAATTGTCTGGGTTTTAAAACAAATTCAAATTAATCTCTCTGGATTTATTATCTAAAATAAATATGTTCCAATGGACTGAGTTAATAACTGCAGATAGACAATACATAGAAGATTGCAGGCAAGCCTAAAAGACAGTTTGAAATTAAAAAATATATTACCCTGGGGCCAGCAGGTGGCATGGCAATTCGGTGCTGGACTCTCACTTGACCAATCACACTTTGAGTCCCGGAATCTTTGGCTGGAAAATCATGTGTGTGTGTGTGCCCAAAATCCTGAGAGGAGAATGGAGAGAAGGGGATTGCAGCATGGTCATCTCCCTCAGAGGGTGATTTCTTACTTTCCCTACTCTTTTTGGTGAGCGTTCACATCCCATGCAGAAAACAAAAAGAAAAAAGAGAAATATGTTACCTCATAAGTCAGTCCCATTACTGGTATTTCTAACTCTAGGGTAGATAAATATCAACCAAACCCACCTTATTAATAATTTATATAGTGAACACCAGGTATAATAGAATGATATGTAAGATTCTTGGTTTTTGTCCACCCACACCTGTTCTTAAACACATAGATCTAAGCACCAAGGTCTATCTACCGGCCCAAACCCTACAATTTAAGAATCATCCTTGATTTCTTGCTTTTCCCTACTTTTTTTTTTTTTTTTTTTTTGGAGAGGCTTTTCGCTATAGGGCGCGTGCGCTCGCCTGACAGACAGAGAGACATAGAGACAGAAAGCGAGAAATCACCCCCCAGGGGGGATGGTCACGCCGCAATCCCTTCTCCTCCATTCTCCTCTCGGGATCTTGGGCACGCACGCACACGCGCCCGGCGTGAGTTGTAAGCCACCGGGTCCGAGACGCGAACCGCAGTCGACTACGTGGGAGTCCAGCGACATAGCCATTACGCTAACTGCTGGTTCCCCTTTTCCCTACTTTTTCATCCAGAAAGTCTTTATTTTCTCTCCATCTGAAATATGTCCTGTATTTATCAGTTTCACTTAAATTTTACTGCTACCCTTGTCAAATCATCATCTTCTCCTGGTATACGAGGTCCGTATCTCGGGGAAGGGACGTCTTGCTTCAACTATATTGCAATTCTAATAATCCTATTCTCAGTACAGCAGAGTGTTCTCTTTTTAAAAAGGTTTTACGCCATAGAGCACGTGCACTTGCTGGAGAGAGACTGAGAGGGACACAGAGAGTGAAAGTGAGAAATCACTCCCCTCACCCTGCTACTCCGTACTGCAATCCTTGCTCTATTTTTTTTTTTTCTCAGAAATTTGGGCATGCACGTGCCTGGTGCAATTTCCAAACTGCCAGATCAGAACTTGAACTGTGATTAGCCATGTGGGAGTCCAGCGCCTTAACCACCACACCACCTGCTGGCCCCCAGCAGAGTGATTTCTTTTTTTTTAAATGTACATCCCGTACTTTGATTTCATCATGAAGTGCTGACAGGAAAGAAACATTTCTGACTGTAGGATCATCCCTGGCAGATAGTATATCTATAATACTTGTGATCACATTATGCCAATTACAATTTCTTTACATCCCAAGAGCATATTAAACTCCATTAGTCACACACACATACACACACACACACACACACACACACGCACACCTCTAATTAGATGATGTTTGCAAGAGATATATAAACACGCATTCACAAAATTAAATTTGTGATTAAACTGATTACATTTTTGATACATTATACTACATAGTGTCAACTTTTATGTATATCCTAGAAGAAAAAAATGTTACTTTTCAAATTGTCATTTCACAGATTTACACTCTGAAAGTAATAAAGTTATACATGTTAATTATTTGTCTTCAGCCTGTTTCATTAGGTAGTATGAATTTCTAAATTATAGCTGTCAGGTACTACTCTGGACAGCCAGAATATTTTTAACAGCTTTATTGAGGTATAATTGACATACAGTAAGCTGCACATATTTAAGTTGTACAATCGATAAGTTTTGACATACGTAAATGCCCACGGAAACATCACCAAAACCCAGATAATGAACATATCTCCAGCCACCGAAATTTTCCTGCAGTCCCCTCATCTCTACCTCCAGCCCTTTCCCACCTCTCCCTACTCCCAGAATAGACAACTGATCAGATTCCTGCCACTATAGATTAATTTGCATAGTATAACATTTCATATAAATGAAAGCAAACAGGCACTGACTTGCTCTTTCTTTCAAGAAGATTATTCTGACACTCACTCTTATGGTTGCATGTATCAATAGCAGTTCGTTTTCATTGCTGAGCAGTTTCATTGCCAGACATTTACTGTATGTTGCTTATCCATTCACCTATTGGTAGATATCTGTGCTGTAGTTGTAAATTTCTGTATTATATACATGTACTTATATTTCTCTGGAGTAAATATGTAGGAGTGAAATGCCTGCATGATAAGAGACATGTATGTATAACTTTTTAAAAACCTGCCATACTATTTTACAAAATGCCTCCATGTAGTAGTCAACTCCTGACATGATCAGTCTATTCAATTGTAGTCATTCTACTCTGTAGTTGGTAGTATCTCACAGTGGATTTGATTTATTGTTGCCTTAATGACTAATGAGCATCTTTCTTGAGCTTATTTTCTATCGTTATATCTTTTTTTTCTTTTTTTAGTGTATGATTTCTTATTTACATTTTGTTATTGTACACCTTTGCATATAATATGGTTTTTCAAAGCATGCATGCAGTGTTTGTCAATCAAGTCAGATACCTATTTTTCGAGTAAGATACTGCCATATACATCATCTTCAACAGATAATTTTCTATTCTTATGTCTGTCATATATTTTCTGTGAAGGCTCTGCCCATACATTTCCCATTTATCACTGATTTGTTTTTATATTTGGTTTGAAAATTTGTATATAATATAAATGCAAGTCTTTGATTAAATATATGCCTTGAAAATATTTTCTCCCACAGTAGCTTGCCATTTTCTTCTCTCCACAGGCTCTTTCAAAGAGCAAAAGTTTATATTTTTGAGAAATTGCAATTTATCAAATTGTTTTTATAAATTATGCTTCTAATGTCATATTTCAATTTTTACTTTTGCCCAACTCAATATCTGAATGTTTTCTAATTACTTTTATTTTGTTCTAGAGGTTTTGCAACTTTAGGTTTTGCCTTTAAATATTTACATTTATATTGAAAATAAGGAAGTTTGAGTTCTCTAAAGTTGTTCTTCTATTTTAAAGTTATTTTGATTTTCTACATGCTTTGGATTTTTATAAGGATTTTAGAATCAGTTTGTCAATTTCTATTTAAAAAGGTAGGATTTAGTTTCAGATTGTGTTGGGTGTATAGATCAATTTTGGGAGATCTGACATTCTAAAAATATTGAAAATTTTCATTCACAA
This sequence comes from Tupaia tana, assembly GCA_026018925.1. Classification (NCBI taxonomy): domain Eukaryota; kingdom Metazoa; phylum Chordata; class Mammalia; order Scandentia; family Tupaiidae; genus Tupaia; species Tupaia tana. The sequence goes on along the minus strand of JAKSZU010000008.1, from coordinate 64,354,293 downwards.
ACACTACACAATGTTAGATATTCTTTCAGCTATGTTTTGTAAATTTAAGTGTTCAGATATTGCATATTTTGTCAAATTATCTCTAAGTATCTCATTATTTCAATGATATTGCAAGTAGTATGTTTCATCATCTCAATTGTGATTGTTCCTTGCTAATGTATAGAATTCACTTCTATCTACTGGTCTGGAATTTTGCAACCTTGCAATTATAGAATGGCTTATTAATTCCAATAGCTTTTTCGAAGATTCCAACAGGTTTCTTACATAAACAATCATGTGTTAGTGGAATACATTTTTACTTTTTCTACTTTTTCATTTTTAATCTGAATGTTCTTTCTTTTTCTCTTCTTATTGCATTGGCAAGAGTCTTCATTAAAGAAAATGATGAGAATAGATATCCTTTTCTTATTTCCTATCTTATGAGAAAGCATGTATTCTTTCTTAATATTTTCATCAATAGAGATAATGTGAGCTGCATGTTTTTCACAGATAACCTTCACTGAGTTGAAAAGATTCCTTTTTATTTTTAATTTGTGCTGTTGTTTCTACAAAGACTGGATATTTGATTTTGTCAAATGCCTTTTCATCACCTGTAAGATAATAAAATGAGTTCTATTTTTCAGATTGTTAGTATGATGAATAGAATTTACTAGTTTCCAAATAGTAAATTAACTCTGCAACCCTGGAATAAATCTCAATTGGTCCTAATCAAAATTCAAATATATATACATATGTATATATCTGTATATGTGTTTATGTATGAATATACATATATAAATTTATATGTGTATATATATAGATTTGCTATTTTTTAATTTGCATATATATTCCTAAGGAATATTGTTTGGTAACTTTTTTCTTCTACTATCTGCTCTAATATCGATATCAGGACTTTAACTTCTTACTGGTCATTTTTATCTCATACAAAGGGTTTCAATGTTGTGAAAATTTTATTATATTGTTACTATCTCTTTTTTAAAAGTCTGGATGAATCTGGGACCATCAATTGGCGTAATGGCTTTCATTGGACTCCCACATAGTCGACTGCAGTTCAAGTCCCAGACCCGATGGCTTAAACTCAGGCGGGGCATGTGTACATGGGTGCCCAAAATCTCCAGAGGAGAATGGAGGAGAAGAGATTATGGCATGGCCATCCTCCCTGGGGGGATGATTTCTTGCTCTCTGTCTCTCTGTCTCTCTCTGTCTTTCTGGCGAGCACATGCGCTCTATAGCAAAAATCTCTAAAAAAAAAAAAGGTCTGGATGAATTCACCACTAAAGCCACCTGAGTCTGGATTTTTTTTTTTTTTTTTTTTTTTTTTTTTTTTTTTTTTTTTTTTTTTTTTTTTTTTTTTTTTTTTGTGGGAGAGTTGGTAACTATTCAAATCTACTTTCTTCTAAGATAGGGCTCAGAAAATTATTTATTTATCTTAAAGTAAACTTTGGTTGGTTGTTTCTCTCAAAAACTATTGTACTTTAGCTGAAACTTGTTCATAATTTTCTTTTATCACCCTTTTAATGTCTTTAGACCCTGTTTTTTCATCCCTTCTTTCATGCCTGAATTGGAGTACTTTTCTCTTTTTCCCTGATTAATTTGTCTGGAAGTTTAATAATTTTATTGACCTAAAAGAAAAAATTTTAGATTTTATTTTCTTTGATTTCTGTTTATTTGTTTATTTTTCCTTCTTATTTTTTTGTTATTGCCAAGTGGCATATCCAATCACCAGAAAAAGTGCGACAGTACCCCCAAGTAGAGAATGGTCACAGCACAATCCTTTTTCTCCTCTATTACTCTGTCTCATCAGGATTTGGGGCACATGTGCATCCACCATGTTTTTTTAATCCAGCAGGCTGGGACATGAGAACTCAAACTGCGATTGGTTATGTAGGATCTGGCTCTCTATACACAGAGCTGTAGAAGTGATCTTATAGTGACCCTATTTGTTTATTTTCTGTTATTAGCTTCTGATTTACTGTTTAGTATTTCCTTTCTTCTACTTACTTTGGAGTAATTTGTTCTTACTCTAGTTTCTTAAAGTGAAAGCTGTTTTTTAATTTTCATTCAATTTAGAATTCTTTGTAATTTTGCTCTTGGTTTCTTCTTTGAAAAGGAGGTTAATTAGAAGTGATATATTTGGTGTCCAAATTTTTAGAAACTATCTAGAAAGCTATTTAATATTCATTTAAAATTTAATTATTTTCTTGACAGAAAATATACTTTCATTTCATTTACTCGAATCATTTTCAACTTACTGAAACTTCTTTTATGGCTCATGATATAATAATCTATCTCAGTATTCTATGTGTACTTAAAAGAATGTATAATCTGCTGTTGTTGAATGAATTATGTATAAATGTCAGTTCAAGTTGGTTTGCAGGGTTATTCGCCTCCCATGCCGATTTTCTGTCTACTTATTCTGTGATTTTAGGAGATGCATGAAAAATCTCTGACTATAGTTGTAAATTGTTCTATTTCATTTCACCACTCTATTAGTTTTTGTTTGATGTATTGTGTTGTTGTTTTTTTTTTGTTTGTTTGTTTGTTTGTTTGTTTTTTTGGAGAGGTTTTCACTATAGGGCATGTGCACTCACCACACAGACAGACAGAGACATAGAGATAGAAAGCGAGAAATCACCCCCCAGGGGAGAATGGCCATGCCACAATCCCTTCTCCTCCATTATCCCCTCAGGATCTTGGGTACGCACGCACACGCTCTCGGCGTGAGTTATAAGCCACCGGTCTGGGACTCGAACCGCGGTCGACTACGTGGGAGTCCAGCAACATAGCCATTACACTAACTGCTGGTTCCTTGTTTGATGTATTTTGAAGTTCTGAATTTGGTGAATAAATATTGATAATTGCTATTATTGCTTGTTTTTTAGTCACTCTTCTTGTTCCCTACTTTTCTCTTTTTCTCTATCAGCTGATTTATTTTTTTAACCAGAGTGCATGTGTGATTGCCAGAGAGAGAGAAAAAGAGGGAGATTGAGAAAGTACCCCTAATGGGGTATAGTCACACCATAATCTCTTCTCCTCCATTTCTCCATTTTGCTGGATTTCCAGACACACACTTACATATGCCCAGTATGTTTTTCAAGTTGTCAGAGTCCAGATTTGAACCATGATCGGGTATGTGTTATCTTGCTCCCTTAACTGCTACTTGACATGGTCAGCCCTCAATTAAATTATTTAATGACTCCATTTCATTCCCATTCTGGTTAATAGTTGTAACTCTTTTCATTTTAATTTCTTATTTTAGTAGTCCTTTTAGCATTACAGTATGTTGTGATAGTCATATAAAATATACAAGTCTTATAATAGCACACTTCCATTTCTCCTAGTTCAATTGAACAATTGTGTTCATGTATTTTACTTTTAGAGATGTCATAAACTCTCCCAAACATTATGATTTTTTTGTTGAAGTAATAAACTTTTAAAATATTAAGCTAATTATAAAGTCTTATACTTTTCTTATATGATGAATTAGGTAAGAAATATAAATTTTACAAAAGGAATGAGGATTTGTGTTTTTGTGGACATCTATACATTTTTTTCTCTAATCTCTTCTTCTTCACCATAAAGGAATTGTCTTGTAATGTGGCTATGCTGGTGATAAATTACCTCAGCTGCCGTATGTCTGAAAAAGTCTTTATTTTCTCTTGTTTTAAAGGCCATTCCACTGGATGTAGTTTTATAGGTTGTCGTTGGTTACCAGATGCAACTTGACATTCTTTTTTTGTGATAGTCTACCAAGGCCTTATTAGCTGCAGATAAAAGTTGAATTTTAAAAAGAAAAGGAAGTCATATAATTTGCCTTTATAAAAAATGACATATTAAATTTAAATTAATGATTTCCCTCTTGTGTCTAAGTTGTTTCATGGAAACTTTCTTGGGTTGAGAATTTTAACATGTGAAAATTATATTTTCAAAAACTGATCCTATGCCAACCTCTGTCTTCCCAATGCCTTAATCTCTCAGAAGGCCTCTTCCCCCCTCCACACTCTCCAGATGGAGATATCACATCTGGCTTTTTCCCCCATTGCTCTGCTCTCAATGCTCAGCTTAGTGTGAAATGTAGAGGATACTCAGTATGAGCTATTGTGAAAGGATGAGTGACAAAAGAGAGCAATAGGAGAGAGTATTAACATGTGAGAGAATACCACGTATAAGGCAGAGAGAAATAAAATAGAATATCACACTTAGGTTGTTGCAAGTTCCTTTTCAGAACAAGAAGAATAGGAAGAAAATGATAATGGTAAGATTAGAGGTCAAGAAGACCCTCTCTGAGTTGCTTAAAAGTGCTGTTTTATCTTGGATGCCTCAGTAAAATAATGGAATATCATCAAACTGAATATTACATTTTGGAAAGTTCACACAAGTAGACACATAAGGGGTAGGTTAAATGCTGTAAAAAATGTGGGAAAACAGACTAGTTAGAAGCTTATTGCAGTAGTGAAGAGCTCTTGGACTAAGACAGTAAATAAATAAAATAGGAGAAAATCTACTTGAGGGAAATACAGATATCATCATCCAAAAATCATGTCTACATTTTTGGATTACGAAATGATGAGTGAATCCGTCTATTGATAGAGTTACAGGTGACGTTTGAATATCAAGATTGGGAAAAGAGAATATTAAGTTTTTAAATCAGAGTTTGGTATACTTGTGAGACGTCTAAGTAAAATTACGCATTTTGCTTTAAAGATCTGGCATCTGGTAGTCTTTCATTAATGATCTATTTATTAATCATTGTTTATTGAAACTATGTTACGTGTGTAGTAGACACTCCTCAGGAGTGATAAAGAAAAGTCCTTGCTCTCAGCAGGCTTAGAATCTGGACAGGAACAAACATCAAGGAGAGAAATTAATACACAACACAATTATGATTAGAGACATGTCATGGTTAAAGAAGATGAAACACAGCCCATAGTCAACTGAGGAGGTAATTTTAAGTAGGGTAGTCAAAGATAGCTTGCTGTTCTGAGCGGTGACATTTAATCACGGAAATTCATAATGAGAATGAATCTTGTCACATTAACTAAAGAGAAGAAAATTTAAAGTCATGGCTAGTTGTTTAAGTCAAAACCTAGACATGCAGCAAAATGAGAATATAAAACTGTCCTTTTCATCTAGCTCTCTAGAGGCTACTGCTGATCTCAATGAAAGTGCTTTAAGTAGACAGAGGAACACATGGTGGATTAAAGAAGGAAGGAGTGGCTGAGTTTGAAGAGGGATAGAATTAGCAGAAGATAATTCTTTTGGAGGGGATGGGGTGTTTGTATAGGGAGCATGTGCTTGCCGGAGAAGAGAGAGGGATAGTGAGAAATCACCCCTGCCCCAGGGGAAATATCCAGGCTACAATCTCTTCTCTGTCATTTTCTGCTGGGGTTTGGGGCATGCCCTGCATGATTTTCAAGTCACTAGGTCTTGGACTCAAACAACAGTTGGCCATGTGGGAGTGCAGCGGCTTAATTACCACACCACCTGCTAGTCCCAGCAGAGGATAACTTTTCAAAGTTTATTCTGATAAATTTTTAGTTTACTTATTTAATTTTCCATGGTAGGGCAGCACCCTAACAGAATATGATGCTGCTACCTACCACCAGCCTCAGCCAGCCCTGAATCATGGACCCATGCATGCCCTGTGTACTCAGGGAGGACTGCACACATGAACCCAGAACCTCACAAGGCGGTCAGACTTACCAGCATCACGTTTCATTGCTGTGCCATCATCCAACCACCAAACATAAAATAATTGTAAAAGTAAAGCTCAATTGTGAAGGGACAGACAGAGGTGGCACAGATTCCAGAATCCAGGGTGTGCCAAGAAAGTAATTGGTATGTTTTTCCAATAATATTTTTTATGAATCTACAGAGTACATTTTATACAAGCCTCATGAGAAGATAAAACTAAGCTCACTGACAAAATAGCATGTTACTTTGGGGTGGGTGTAACATTTTTTTTTCTTAGTCCATTAATTTCATGGAGAATAAAGTGGAAAAAAAAACTGCAGTGCTGTGAGCAAAACTTCTTTCTACTCCATAACAGAGTTGAAATCCACCCACTAATGGCTTACATTATAACAGTTAAGGCTTAATATTTTTAAACCACCTTTCAATGTAAGGGATGAGTTTATTTTCTTGCATCACTGTTTTCCTAAAAGGTTTTAAACTATCCTTCAGAGGATAATTAAAATATTTGCTCTTTCTGATTTCGACATTATCATGAGAGCAAACCTTGGTTCAAAAAGTTACACTGTCAATAATAAATATGTAGATATGTCTCCCAAAAAACATCTGAAGAGGTAAGCATAATTTAGCCTAATAATCTTAGTTCTACCATGTTATTTCCTGAGTATATAAGCAATTCTTATTGTACCAAGAAACCTTTAAAGTGTGTTGTTAAAAGATGACAACAATCATTATTTTTCTTCTTCTTTCAGTGCTTATTTCCTTATTTTGCCAGGCAGTGATGCCATCTCTGATTTTTAATGTAAGACTCTATTTTTTTTTTTTTTAAAAAAAAGCTTTTTATCAAGAAAGCCTCTGGCACTGAAAATTAAATGTCTCCAGGAATGTTTTTGTGTCATTAGAATGGGAACTAATGAAGAGTTATCAGACAGGATCTTTATCGAGAAACTGTTCAAGAGACTCCAATTTTAATTGAAGGCAGCAAGTAAAAGAGACCTAGGCTTGCCATGCAAGGCAAACATCAGGTCTTGGACAAGTTGTTCAGCGTTTTTCAGAATCAATTAATACATGACACCTTAAAGAACATGGATTTGCTATTTTTTATTAAAAGAAACTGGGGCAGTATTGCTATATTAAAAATGTTAAGACTATTTGCAACAAGACAATTAAATTTCTATTCAGATGTCTCTTCAATTATTTCTAAAGGTAAGATAAATGACTCTAGATTTTCCACTAAAGTCTTGTACAGTCTAAACCTTTCATACCAAGAACAATGTCAATATTATGTTCACAGGTAGGTGCTTAAAATACTTCTGAAATGATAATATTTTATCTCTCAGTGAGTAAAAACTAAATCTGAGTTTCCTTTTTAATCTGTCAAGGCATTACTAATGAAGTAAATTTTTGCACAGAGTAAAGCATCTTTTTTCAGCTGTGCTATAAGGTACTTAGACTCTGCAACACAATCCTCTCTGGGAATAAGGAGTCCGTAAATTAGTCCTTTCACTACTCTGTGTAAAAGTGAAAAAGGGTTGGGGTCAGTGGAATGGTAGTGAAAGTGCTGGACTCCCACATGGCCAACCGTGATTCGAGTCCCAGACCTGGAACCTTGAAAACCATGTGTGTGCATTCGCAAAACCCCAAAAGGAAAGCGTAGAAGAGGGGAGAAGGAGAAGGGATAGCAGCATGGCCATGCCCCCTGGGGAGTGACTTCTCACTGTCCCTCTCTTTCTTTCTGTCTCTCTCCTGCCTCTCATCTATTCCCCAGGCCAACGCAGGAGAATCAAGACTCAACAAGACCTTGACTAGAACACATGCACCCACATACCCACACATACCTTTCCCAAATACAGGACTGCAAGTGCATCTCACAGAGAATTCAAGAATTAATACTTAATAAAAATTTTCTCTCCTGAAAAAAAAATTAATTGCAGAGTTCTAGTAAGATTAAGAACATATAAAAAAGATTAAGTAAAGCAAAGAGAAAAGATTCTTGTTGTCAGTAAAATTATGTGTGCACTGAAGTGAAAGATCTTTCTAGTGGGAATCAAAAGATTTGTGCAAAGACATTATCATATATTAGATCAATTACATTGATTGTACTAGTACAAAGTCAAATCAAATGGGATCCAGAATTTAATCAATTTGTTATGCTTGGCCTACCTACATAGACATACCAAGATTTATCAGTCCTGTCACTGAGAACTTATTTTAATTCACTTTTATTTAACAATATGCTTAAGTAACTATTTTATGAAACACAATTTGCTAGGCACAGAAATTGAAAAATAAGTAAAATAGAACCTTTGCCCTGATGAGTTTTGCTTTTTGCTTAGATATTACACCTGCGTAGGGAGAAATAAAGGTGGAGCTACCAGATTGATAACATCAGTTATATTTACCCACTAACTTGAAAGAAATCAGCTTTTACATTTGCTGGAAAATACCTGAATCTTACAGTAAACCTAGTGACAGATATGTTGTTCTGTTTCTCAAGGTGCATATTACACTGTGTCAGTCTTTTGAATTCACAGTCCAGAAAAGATGAAAGTATAGAATAAGGCTCCCCCACAGTCTAATGGAGCCTAAATAAGAGGACTTACTTTCTTTATACTGACATTAATGGGATATATTTTATCCTGGTATATGTAAGCCCTGAAAGAACTCACACTGTCTTCAAAAAATATCCCACATCTTGAGAACCTTCCTGTAATCTTGCAGACAAGGAAACTTGAATAAAACAAATGGAAAAGATAAAAAATAAGAGGCTGTAGTTCAGAATATATCACTGTATATCACAGAAACCCATTACATAATTAGTTTAATCTATTAATTAGGAATTTGGCATGCATTTAATCTCTTCCCCAACATTTCATCTTTAGAGCCTAGCTAATAATATACAGTATCTGTTACTAAGCAATGTCTTCTTTTATCTTCATGTAAAGCATGTCTAGTGGAAGTAGAACAGCTTATTATATTTAAGCCCTAAAACAAATTATAGGATTTGTCAATATAATTTTATGTACATCACAAAGAAAATAATGAAAAATGATTCCCACGTTCAGTGTGGATTTCAGTGATTTTACTTTTTCATGGTTTTGCATACTTGTTGCTTTTATAGCATTAATGCATACATTGTCTGTCAGTTCTTTCTAATTTTCAATGATCCTCAAGTGAGGTGAACTTTTTATGAAAAATTATGTGGAGAGGAGTTGAAGAAGTAAATCCTTAAAATAGATTTGGATTGGTTGTCTCAAATCACTCTAACCTAATTTGTATTTCCTTCCCATGATACATACTCCCCATCCCTGTAATTGTTTATTTATTTTTTGAGAGAGACAGAAAGAGAAAAAAGAGACAAGCTCACTACTTAGCAGGGTCTTCAGGCCATGATCCTTCTCCCAGTCCTGAAGCCAACCAGAATCATGGGTTACTAGGAGCATTTGAGTCAACTGCAGACATCAATCTGAAGCCTTTTCATATGGCCACTAGCATCTTCCAGTAGCATCCCTACTTTCTATGCTAATGAGACTAGACCATCACCATAGATTTGATGTTCAGTGCACCAGGAAACCCTTGGCTAAACCGTGAACATCACTTGCCCTTCGAATGGCTATACAGATATCCACAACCACACTGTACCTCACTTTTTCATCTCAAAGCTTATTTTCATCAGGTTTGTTTGCTTGCTTGTTTATTTTGCTATGGTTATTCTAATTTTTCCTATTTCTGTGAGTTTCAGTTGTGCTTCCCAGACTATGACATTTTCCTCTTTTGATGTGTTTAGCACAAATAGACAAAACTTACTTTTGTAACCAAAAGGTCCTTAAAGAGATCTTCTAGTACTACTATACTTTAGAAACAAGTTTTTATCCTTAATCTAAGGACACATTGTGCCAACTTTCAGCTTCGTTCCTTGTTTTAGGCCTATTGGAGAAATTTTGTTATATTGTTTACAGTTTGTTGACTGTGGTTCTAACTATTAACTTGTTTCAATAAGCATAAAATCTGTATTTCTTTTTGTAATTTTGAAAGGGGTTCAAAAGAGTGTAGAAAATAATATTGTGTTTAATCTATTTTAATTGCTCTCTTCTTATCCATGTCAATTCTAATGATGGCAAATGTATAGGAAAACATCCATTACTGTTGAAAATGCATGTTGCTACAACATTTGATTCAGAAATTTGTATACAGGTCGAGACCCTTAAAATGATTATGCCAACCTAGGCCTCGGGTACAAGTGGTAGGATGTCACTGCAAGATGCTGACCCCATATGTGAAGGCCCAGAGTGTGGACCTGAGTCATCCTAAACACACCAGCTAGCTGACTGGAAGCATATGAGGTACATGGTGGTGTGGTGAGACTCTAATAGGGTGCCTGACTCTCTCTGTCTCATGAGACAAAGTGAAAATAAACAAATAAATAAATTTAAAAATGCTTATACCTCTTGGTCAAAATTCACTTCTGGAAATGTATTAAAAAGATATAAAGATGTTACCTAATATTTATGTATCATGTATGTTTACTGTGATGTGTTTGTTACATAAAAATTGGGAATCATGCAAATATTTAGAGGACTGATGCAATAAATAATGGACTATCATATCACTAGTTAAAATGATGTTATGAAGGTGTAATTATAGTTATAGTAGGATGCCCATGTTATATTATTATTTTAAGAGGTTTAAAAGCTGCTATACCGGGGACAACATGTAGCATGGTGTTTAAGGCACTGGATTTCCACATTAAATATGACTGACTATGGTTCAAGTCTCAGACTCAGTGGCTTGAAAACCATGCCAGGTGTGTATGAATGCATGCCCAAAATCTTGAGAAGAGAATGGAGAAGAGATTGCAGTGTGGCCACCATCCCTGGAAGTTGATTCCTCATTTTCCCTTTCTATGTGTCTCTCTCTCTCTGGCAAGGGCATGTACTCTATGGCAAAAATCAAAGAAAGGAAGCTATAGCACTTTCACAAAAAATGAATACAATGTAGTCAGCCCTTCAGATCAATAGACTCCACATCTGCAGATACAGCCAACCATGGATGGAAATGCTTGTTGATCTATATTATGGCCTACACAGTCACATTTAAAATAAACATGTATAGGCTTTATTTTTCTTGTCATTCTTTTCTAAACATATAACAATGATTTAAGTAAGATTCAGATCGTATAAAAACAGTCTAGAGATGATTTAAAGTAGAGGAGGATATGTGAAGCTTATGTGTAAATACTATGTCATCTTCTGTAAGGGATTTGATCATCCCAGATCTTGGCTCCCATGGGTGTCCTGGAATCAATCCCCAGCAGATAATAAGATGGGTTTCTATATACATAATAAAATAATTGGAAAGATAGATTACAGAATGTTAATAATAAAGAGACTCTGGATGATTTTATTATTTGTGCATACAGTATATTCTACAATGAACTTCCAAAATTATTTTTGTTTTTCTAATTTGCCAGAGGGCTTGTGCACTTGCTGGAGACAGAGAGATGGTGAGAGAGAGAAAGCATCCCCTATAGGGAATGATCATACCACAATTCCTTCTTCTCCATTTCTTCTTCTGTTTAGGATTTTGGACATACATGTATACATGCCTAGCATGTTTTGCAAGCCACCAGGTCCAGGATTCAAACTGAGTTGTAGGTCTTGTGGGAACCTGCCACCTTTAACCACCAGTCAATGGCTTATCCCAATTTTTAATAGTGATTTTTAATTAAAAATTAAGGCAGGAGTAAAGATTAGCAACATTTTGTTATCATCAATTACTTCATTTTAAAAATAAAATTTCAGTTCCTAGAATTTACTTAGTTTGTAGCTAGCCATGTAGGATCTGGCTCTCTTAAGTACTAGGCTATAGGACCAGTCCAATATTTATATTTTAAACATGAAAGGAAACAAGAGTAAAATAAAATTTGATAATAGGAAAAGCAAAGCAAATGGTAAATGGAAAAGATTTACAATATATGTGTTGGAAAAATAATGTATAAGCATACGATTAAATATTAGCAGTAATATAATGTACCATCCACTGGAAAATGGGTAATGGGTATGAATAGGTAAATCTTTGAGTATAAATAGGAAGAGTCTTCAGAAGTTCATAAACAATACACATTAAAAAACTATGCACAGGGACCAGCAGTTAGCGTAATGGCTATGTCGCTGGACTCCCACATAGTCAACCGCGGTTCGAGTCTTGGACCTGGTGGCTTAAACTCACGCCGGGCGCGTGTGCGTACGTACCCAAGATCCCGAGATGAGAATGGAGGAGAAGGGATTGCAGCGTTGCCATCTCCCCTGGGGGGTGATTTCTCGCTTTCTGTCTCTCTGTCTCTCTCTCTCTGTCTGTCTGGCGAGCGCACGCGCCCTATGGCAAAAACCTCTCCAAAAAAAAAAAAAAAAACTATGCACAGATTTCAAAAATTTTTGTACCAAAATAAACATACACTTTAACTCCATTTTTCACAATTTTTCCCCCTTATTCATACTAGAGTATCTGTGCAGATCTGAAAGAGAGAGAGAGAGAGAGAGAGAGAGAGAGAGAAAGAGAGAGAGAAGCACCTTCCACAAGAAAGTCTGGCCACAGTACAATCCCCTTCCTTCAGTTCTCCAGTCTTTCCAATCCATCAAGTCACGGGCACTTGCACACACAGAGCGCTTCAGAGAAAACAGCCTGGGGATTCACACAGTGATCTGTGTGGGATCTGGCTTCCTTTGAGTAGCACATTACTGCTGCCCTAGAGAACCAGCCCTCCATGAGCTTTATGAAGTCTCCTTTATACACATGGCTACTGTCAGGCATTCTGTGACTTCCCCTAATTTCACAAAGAAGAGGATGTCCCAACTCCTTAGCACTACATGACATGAGTGTGTGAGAATGGACAAGAAGAGCATCTGAGGGACCAACAGTTGGCATAATGGCTATGTCGCTGGACTCGCATATAGTCAACCACGGTTCAATTCCCCAACCTGGTGGCTTAAATTCATGCCGGGCGTGTGTGCATGTGTGCCCAAGATCCTGAAAGGAGAATGAAAGAGAAGAGATTGCGGCATAGCCATCCTCCCTGGGGGGGTGATATCTCATTTTCTGTCTCTCTGTGTTGCTGGTGAGCGCACTTGCCCTATAGCAAAAGCCTCTCAAAAATAAATAAAAAGAAGTAAAAAGAATTTAAAAAAAAAAAAAAAAAAAAAGAAGAGTGTCTGAGATGTTTGTTATTTATGACTTAAGTCACTTCTCCTGACAGGAAGTCCTCACCTATCTTTTCCCTGCTTCTCTGAGTTCTTTTTCTTTTTTTTTTTCTTTTTTTTTTTTTTTTTTTTTTTTTGAGAGGTTTTCGCTGTAGGGCGCATGCGCTCACCAGACAGGCAGAGAGAGACATAGAGACAGAAAGCGAGAAATCACCCCCCAGCGGGGATGGTCATGCCGCAATCCCTTCTCCTCCATTCTCCTCCTGGAATCTTGGGCACGCACGCACAAGTGCCTGGTGTGAGTTTTAAGCCACTGGGTCTGGGACGCGAACCGCGGTCGACTATGTGGGAGTCCAGCGACATAGCCATTACGCTAACTGCTGGTTCCCAAGTTCTAACTTTGTCAAAGGTTCAGTTCAAATTCCACTTCTACAGTTGTCCCATTATCCCATCTATATGATCCCATAATAATCATCACCAGTTCCCACAGAATTGCAGCCTAAATACCTCCTTTGGCCCTGATACATTCTACTTGTATGGGTGCTCATCCTTTAAACCTATAGTTTCCATCACATCAGCTCTCGAGCTTCTTTCCAGAACACTGGATTTTGCTTCAGTCCACGAGTCCACACATCTGCATAAACAGATGCATAGATACATGACCAGTCACATTTCTTCCTTCAGTGTTGGTCATCTGTAAGTCACAGCATATCTGATAATCAGTTTACACACTGATAGCAAAGTGTTATCTGTTGGTATCTGATAGGAAAGTTGTTACCTTCTGGTCTGCCAGAGATAAGTCTCTATGGCATTATACAAAAGTGAGTAATCAAAGGAGGAATTGGCTACCAAAGATGAAAGTGAATCAGAGAAGAAAAAAATGATAGGGCTGGAAGTAAAGTCAAATCAAGCATCACAAAGAGTTGCTGACGTAGCCAGCTGACTGTGGGTATGTACACACTGTTACCATTTGAGACACTATATGGGTAGCCTGATAAACACAGTGAAAAGGAAACCATCTGCATCAATGAGAAAAGTGACAATGAGAAAAAGATAAGATGTCCCAGAGGAAGTGGCACTAAGGGGAAAAAAAATCTTCACATTAAAAGAATATTTGGAGATATTTTATGCCATTGAAAGCACAAAAGATAAAATATTGAAAGCTGATACAAACTTAGAAAGCAGCACTTCCCCTATAGTAATCTGTAAGACAAGATGTACAAGTCAAGCAATGCTGGATAGATTTTTTACAAGGACAGCAAGGACATATAACAACTTACTTCCTAATGTCTTTAATAAGTTCTTGTATATTTCATAGTATTATCTTTTTCTCATTTTTAATATCTCCATATAATAATAATCTAAAATGAGAGAATTTTTAATGTTTTTACAACTTTTTTCTTTTTTAAAAAAATTGCTATAGTTGGGGAACCAGCAGTTAGCGTAATGGCTATGTCGCTGGACTCCCACGTAGTCGACCACGGTTCGCGTCCCGGACCCGGTGGCTTAAAACTCATGCCGGGCGCGTGTGCGTGCGTGCCCAAGATCCCGAGAGGAGAATGGAGGAGAAGGGATAGCGGCGTGACCATCCCCTCTGGGGGGGTGATTTCTCGCTTTCTGTCTCTATGTCTCTCTCTGTCTGTCTGGCGAGCGCACGCGCCCTATAGCGAAAACCTCTCCAAAAAAAAAAAAAATTGCTATAGGGGATCCAGCAGGTGGCATTGTGGTTAAGGTACTGGACTTTCATACGACCAACTGTAGTTCAAGTCCTAGAACTGGCAGCTTGCTTTCTCACTTTCTCTCTCTCTCTCTCTTTCACTTTCTTGCTCTCTGTCTCTCTTTAGTGAATGTATATGCCCTCTAATAAATTATAAAATAATGATAGATAAAATTTAGAAGTTTGTAAAAATTCCTATAAGGTGTATATACTTGTGGGAGAGAGACAGAGACAGAGGAGGAAAATGAGAAAGCACCTCCCAAGGAAGATGACCATGCCACAATCTCTTCTCCTTCTGCTCTTGGGATTTTATGCATTCAAATACACACCTACCATATTTTTCAAGCAACAGGGTCCAGGATTCCAGTGTAGTCAGTCATGCAGAATCCAGTCATCCTGACTATCACACCTCCAGCTGGTCCAAGAATTTTTGAAGTTCACAACACATCATTTTACCCATTGATTATTAAAATAATTGTGTATGTTTTTGAGTTTCACAGTCATTTTTGCAATCTTACATGGCTACATTTATTTTCTTCTAGACGGGCAGATAAATAAACAGGCAGATATAAGATAGATAGATGATACAGAAGAAGACACTACCTCAGTTTTAAATTCAGTAGTTAAAAATAAATACTCTGAGACAAAATAAAATAAGTTAAATGGTAAAGAGTTATAGGCGTGGCTAGTCAAAAAAGATCTCTATTGTGGTTATACAATGATCCCATGAGATAAGTTATTATTCTCTTCCTCCCCACTATTTTATGCTAGTCAACTAAGAGTGAATTATTGAGCCACGATCAAGCAGGTATCAAGTGCCAGAGCTCAGAATCAGAATTATATTTATTTGAATTCCACTATATTGTGCACCTTTCCCCCAATTTTTTTTTTTTTTTTTTACAAATTAAGGCTAAATGCATTTTTTAATAAAGCAGGTCTTTTAAATGGCGTTAGTTGTCAGGCCATGGTGCAGCTAAGAGTATTCATACCCAGGTTTTGCATATTGAGAAGCTCACAGTACATGCACCAGCCACAATATAATCTCCTCTATACTAAATAAACGACACTCTCAGTAGCTCGGTGCAGACACCATCTCAGTTTTACACAGTCCATGTCACTGGACAAATATTGGCATAGGCTACCATAAGGCAGAGAAAAGAGTATTTGCTTACTCTAACACCCTAGAGTTTTCCATTGAGGATGAAAAATCATATAGCAATGCAACTTCACAAAAGAGTGACTGTGGCTAGTAGAGTAAGCACTCTGAAAGATGTGGATGGGGATGCTTTATGATTTCAGAATATTGCTTTTTCCTTGTGGGAAAATTAAATTCTGATAAAGATCTCTAAGCATAGGGAACAAAAATTGGTCTTTAATTTCCTTGCATTTAATGGTCTTTAATCCCCTTGCATCTAAAAGTCTGCTAATCATACAATCATCAAAACACTTCAGCGACTTCTTAACTAGGAAACTTAACACCTACTTACACTATTGTTAGCTTCAGTAGTTCAAAGAATGCAAAGTCAATAGCAATTAGGAAAGAAAATCTTTGTGAAAGGGAAAGAGAGTAATAAAACACCTAATTGTTTCTCCTAAAACCCACTCCCTTGGTACCTTCAAATGCTAATAAAATGTCATTTCCCCTTGACAAGTAGCACATAAGTCTTTCTCTTCTTGGGTAGGGAAAAAAGGCATACTGTGACGATGTATATAACACCCTTCATTATTAAAACTGGCATTATACTAATGCTACTAGCTTATAATTAATGTGTAAGTGATTCTAGAATCCTAACCCTTATCCCCTACTTGTTGCTTAGCAACAATCAAACTGAGTAAAGTACTGCTAGGGTATTGGCTGGGTCATGATGGAGAAACTTCCTGGGAATTGCCCTGTTGGGATTGTTTCCACTAAATTCTTTTAAGCATCTTCTCTATGTAATTTAGTTGAGGCAAACTTGCCTTGCTAATGGGAAATCCTGTCTAAATAAATAAATATGGTACCATATAAAAGCAGCCTTATTGTAAACTTTTTACTATAATAAACATGACAATTATTTTTCAAGAACACATTAAATTTCACTGCTGTTAGGCACTTATTGGTTTAAAAAAATAAATCAGTGTTAATTGTCCTTTATTGTACAAATTCAATAATTTTGTCTTTTTCTTGAGTCTCAGCAGAACCAGCAATGTAATTCTCCGGCATTCTCTATGATCCAGGAGCACCTTTGTGTGTATAAAAGCAAAGTCAGCTAAGGGATGGAACCAGTTATCCAAATATTCAGACCCAGCTCTGTTCCAACACAACACACAGAAAATAAAAAGAAATGTAACAAATTTTATCCTGTTAAAATTGCCCAGAGAATTGTGGATGTGTGCACTACTTTGATAACTATTTGCAACCTCACAAATTCCATTCCTATAGCAAAACAAAACAAACAAATCTACCTTTCAATTTTCTTAACTTTTGGGTTTTTACAGTAATACTTAGCATAAAACCTAAGCACATTGGACAATTTTATAAAAATGCTTTATTCATATCATTATTGTGCCAGCTATTTTCTATTTCTTGAAAGTTTTTTTAAATTTTTTTTTATAACTTCCATTAAGTAAGAAAGCTAGAGAGGGAAACAAACAGCAAGAGAGCACCCCCAACGGAATCTAGAACCGCTGTCTACCGCCAGCCCAGCCAGCCCTGGATGACAAGCACATGTGTGCCCAGAGTACCTACGCAGGTCTCTGGACATGAACCCAAACTTCCTTGTGAGTCAGCTTTACATAGCATCACACTTTACCACTATGCCACCATCTAACTCCAGTGATTTTCTATTTTGTTTTTTGTTGTTTTAGTTTTTTAATTTTTAAAATTTTGTTAAAAACTAAGATATAAACAGTTACATTAGCCTCAGCACATAAAACCTTGAGATTATTAGCATTGCTGTCTCCTACCTCCCCATTTTGTCCCTCTGGAAGGGCCATAATAAATAAAACATGAGATTAAATCAAGCACAAGAGAAAATGAGGTAATGGAAATGAGGCGAACAGAGGATGCATGAGCTTGCTGGCAGCATAACACAGTATACTGTTTCACAGTAAACTTTTTTATATAAGTAAGCAGAGTATAATCTAATTATATAAAATACAGTGCATACATAAGCAAGATCACTTTTTATCAAGTATTATGTACTACATACAATCATATGTGTTGTACTTTCATACAACTAGCAGTATAGTAGATTTGTTTACATCACTATAAACATGTGAACAATGAGCTGTGATACAATATTGCGATGGGTATGATGTCCCTACATGATAGGATTTTTTCCACTGCATTATAATCTTATGTGACCATCATTGGATGTGCGGACAGTCATTGACATAAACATTATCATATGGTACACGAATGTGTATGCACATGCAATATATAAACATACACACACATTTTTTTAAAATCTGTGCAGATCTAAAACACACACACATGCACACACATAGATATATGCTCCAATAATATATCTGAGCTTCCAGTTTATATCTCCTAGTTTTTATGACCAAAATCAGAAATGCAAGTGATGTCCTCAAGGAAAGAAAACAGTACTTCTGTTTTTTTGCTATACATGGAAATAGGAAAGGAGATCATGGAAATAGGATATTCACTGTGGCTGCCTTTATTTAGAGCTCATTTAAATATTTAGTAAAGGAATAAATGATCTTCTTCTTATTGCTATAATGTTTTTTAATCACTTTAAATTTGGAATGTTTCTTTTTTCTTTCTTTTTTTTTTTTTTTTTTTGAGAGATTTTTGCTATAGGGCGTGTGTGCTCGCCAGGAAGACAGAGACAGAGAGACAGAAAGCGAGAAATCAACCCCCTCCCCCAAGGGGGGATGGCCACGCAGCAATTCCTTCTCCTCCATTTTACTCTTGGAATCTTGGACACACACACATGCGTCCACCATGAGTTTAAGCCACCAGATCCAGGACTTGAACCGTGGTAAACTACATAGGAGTCCAGCGACACAGCCATTATGCCAACTGCTTGTCCCTGTGTTTCTTTTTAGAGAGAGATTTTTGTTATAGGGCACATGCAGTCATCAAATAGAGAGAGACAGAGAGACAGAGAGCGAGAAATCATCCCCCAGAGGGATGATCATGATGCAATCCCTTCTCCTCCATTCTCTTTTTGGGACTTTGGGCACTGATGCACACATACCCAGTGTGAATTTTAAGCCACCAGGTCCAGGAATTAAACTGCAGTCAACTATGTGGGAGTCCAGCGACATAACCATTACTCCATCTACTGGTCCTTTTAATGAGTTTGTTTAGTCTCTAAACAAACAAACAAACAAACAAAAAACCTTACTCGGATTTCTTGGTATTTTTATTAATAAATGTTGGCATAAATAAAATATATATGATATTAATAGCAGATAATACACAGCAATAGGTTACCTTAATTTACAGAAACTTGGGGCCAGCAGGTGGAATAGTGGTTGGGGGCTGGACTCCCACATGGCCAAACACAGTTCAAATCCCGAACATGACTGCTTGAAACTCTCATAGGGTGTGTGTGTGCGTGCTTGCCCAAAATCTCAAGAGGAGAAGGGGTTGTGGCATGCCTAACCCCCTAGGGAATGATTTCTCACTTTCTCTCTCTCTGTCTCTCTTTGCCTCTCCAGCAAGTGCATATGCTTTCCAGCAAAAATCCCTCTCTTATATATAAAAAAAAAATTACAGAAACTTTAACTTTATGTTAGATCAAAAGTTGTAATATTAAAATTATTTTTATCCTTATCCAGACAATATAGGAAGAAGTAATGTTATATCAATATCTTAACTTTTTAAAAATATATATTTCTTTCATTTTATTTATTCATTCATTTATTTTTAATTAGCCAGACAGACACAGAGAAAAGGAGAGAGAGAAAGAAAGGAAGAAAACAAGCCACCAGGTCCGAGACTTGAATCCTTGTTGGCCATGCATGAGTGTCTAGCACCTTAACCACCACGCCACCTGCTGGCCTCCATCTCTTAGCTTTATCTAGAATGCTGGTTAAACATCAGTGAGGATGTTTCTTATTCTGATCTGAATGCATGTGATAGTATGTCACTCTCTTAATAATAAAACTTCATACAGAAAGAGCCTACACTAAACAACAATGTATAAATCTACAGGTGTGAAAAGATTTGCAAATATACAAATTGAATCGTTATTTAATACAGCATTTAAATACATTTTGTTAACTAAACATCTGATAAGAATATAGAACAGGTACAGTAAAAGAGAAAGGGTTGTAACATGTTTCTAGTACTTTCCATTGAAGAGAGACTGTTTTGTATTTTCAAATTTACGTCAAGAAAATCATTAAGAAAAGGAGTTACTAGGCTCTCCTGACCTGATCAAATTAGCCATTAATGAATTGCTTACCCTTCTAGTATCTAATAATCTATTAATGCTGAACAACCTACATCTTATATTTTAACTTCACATGAAAATTTGCCCTCAGAAGAAAGAGTGTGCTACAAAATTATGTGATAAGTCAAGTTCCCTGAGCAATTAATTACTTATCATCTGTGTGTGTATGTTTGTAGAACATCTTTGTTGATTCTACATCTAGATGCTTATTTGAGTTTAATTATCATTAGGTCAAGAATCTGAACATAATCACTTCTGAATGCACACCTAATCAACTTTATAGGTCTGCAATGAGTGATAACAGATCTCAATCTTGCTGAACATCAGATTCATTTATGGGTATTTATAGAGTAAACAGTCAGTGGGAACACCTCCAGAGACTCTGATTAACAAAGCCTGGAATGATATATGTCGACTTTGAAAACTAGAGATTCAGTGCTGCATAATTGAGTAAATATATCAATACATCCTCTGCAAAAATCCATCCAAGCCCAAATCAAGTGGAACAAAGAAATAATAAAGACTGCAGAAGAGAAAAATGGAACAAGAAAACAGACAAACAAAAGAACAATTTAAAAAACAATGAAACCAAAATTGTTTTTTAAATATATCATCAAATTTGAAAAGTGCTTAGCTAACATTGACCCAAAAAATAAGAAAAAAGATACAAATTATCACAATAAGCAATAAAGGAAGAAACATTACTTTGGAACTATAGATACTAACAATAATGTAAAAGGATGTTTTATAGCTAGCAGTTCGAACATTTAAATGACACAGAAGCATTTCTAAAATGACAAAATTTCCAGAACTCAAGAAGGAATTTTTAAGAACCAGATAATATATATATTTAATTAGTAACTGAAAACATTTCTATGAAGGAAATCCTATGCCCAGATGACCTCATGGTTGGATTCTATCAAATATTTCAACATTTTAAATTGCTCTTGCATTCCTGCAATGAACCACATTCAATTATGATATAATCAACCTTATCACATCATTAGTCTATATAGTCTTAATATAGAATATTTTCATTAATTTTCAGATGACATATTGGCCTATTATTTTTTAGTTATCTCAAACACATTTTGATATTACATTAACAGCTTAATGGTGGACATTTTCATCTGTTTACAGTTTTAGAGCATTCTAAAGAATACTGGAATTTCCTACTTTTTAAATGTCACATAATACACAACTACACAGCATTATTTTTAATCTTTAATTTCATCTCTTCATTAATAAGAAATGTATTTAAGCTTCAACCTCTTCTAGGGTCCATTGTTGGAAAATTTACATTTTTTACTTTGAGATTTTTTTCTAGATGTTTAAATTTTTTACAAATTGCACAGACTTTATATTAATGACTTCTATGCATGATTATATTTCTAAACTCATTCTAAACCATTAAATTTCTTTTCTTGGAATTGTCAGAAGGTATGAGCACTTACCAGAGAGAGAGAGAAAGAGGAAGCACACCGCCCCAACGGTAGGCCATGGTCATACTGAAATCCCTTTCCTCCATTTCCCTATCCAGTCTGGATTTTCAGGATGCAGGTACATGTGCCCAGTTTGTTTTTCAAGTCTCCAGGGTCCAGATTCAAATCATGTTTGAGCATGTGAGATCTGACCCCCTGTGATTAAAGTTTAGTCACTCTGCTGTGGGGCAAGCCCACTTTTACATTTCTCTTTTATTTGTTTTCTTAAAATCAAATTAATATATCAGATACCCGTTTTTATTTCCTAGGAACCAATTATAGAATTAGTACTTACATTTGTCAAAATTTTAATTAACAAGTACTATGAATTTTTTTCTTCTATTAGTTTGGCTCATTTTATTGAGATTTTCTTAAATCTTTAAATTACCTTAGCCCTTTGTTTTGTTTTGTTTGTTTATTATTTATTTATTTATTTATTTATTTATTTTGTTGTTTTTGCTATAAGATATGTGCAGTTGTCAGAGAGCTACAGTGGGAGAGAAAGTGAGAAATAAAACCCCCTGCATGCACACGTACCTGGCATATTTTCCAAACCTTCAGGTCGGGAACTCAAACCACTCGTCTGTCTTTCTGGAGAGTTTTATAAAAATTTTCCTAATTTACAATCAGTAAAAACTATTTTTTTAGAGGTTTTTGCTATAGGGTGCATGTGCTCACCAGAAGACAGAGAGAAACAGAGAAACAGAAAGTGAGAAATCACCCTCCAGGGGGGATGGCCACGCCGCAATCCCTTCTCCTCCATTCTCCTCTCGGGATCTTGGGCACGCAAGCATGCATGCCTGGCATGAGTTTAAGCCACTGGTCTGGGACACAAAGAGCAGTCGATTACACAGGAATCCAGTGACATAGCCAATACACCAACTGCTGGTCCCAATAAAAACGATTTTTAACTTGACATATTTATAGGACATTTATTTCTGATTTAAATATTATTGAGAATTTTAGAGAAGGTTACTTGACTAGGATTACAAAGATTTGAAGTCTAACTAGAAATTCTGACTGTGCAAAATAGTAATGTATATGAAAGGGTTAAACTAGATTGCCTAGAAATGTCTAATTGTAGATTTTATTTACAATATATAAATATATGGATACATACTATATGCTATATATGTATATGTGCATGTGAACGTGTGTGTGTGTGTGTGTGTGCATTATTACTTTGGGAGACAATTTCAGACTTAGACAAACAAAAAAGTTGAACAAAAGGTATAGAGATTGCCCATAAACCTCCTTTCCCCCCACACAGCCTGTGGGTTTTATTTTATTAAACATGTTGACCTTTAAAATATTGAAAAATAATAATTTTTAAATTTCAGAGTTTATTTTAATAGGTAAAAAATTGTTAGCTTACAAATAATACTTCTTAAGAGAGTCAAACAAATTTTAATGTTCAGAGAAAAAATAAAAAATATTCAATAATAAATAAAGCAAAAATGTAATTGACAATTCACAGTGATTTTGGCAAACCAATGAAAATCAAGGACCTCTTCTCAAAAATTCTATAAAAAATTCCAGCATAATTTTTTTTTCTTTAGAAACGTCTTGTATTTATTTTCCCACCATTCAGAATTATTACACATTCATTTATTTTCTATAATGACTCAAATGACAATTTTCAGACTCCTCCCTTCATAGAAAATCTGATCTTGTAATTTCTACTTTTACTTGATGAATTCTAATAGCCCCTTTGACCATAACATGTATTGTTCAAATAATAGTAGCCTTGTTTTAGCTACTAGAAAGTTTACTAGTGCACAAATAGGTTTAAAGGCATTATTTTCTTACAGTTAGAAATATTTCAAGTGTCTGCCATAATTTTAATATTTCACAGTTTTTTTTTCTCCTGCATTTGACTTTATTACCATTCGTTAATTTCCTGCCTGAAAACTTACATTTGGATTCCAAAGCCCTGATGTCCCTCTGGTGTGTTCTTTTGTTGCAAACCTCATAGGCAATTAACTTTTCTTGCATGACCCACCTGCTTTGCCTTCCATACTAATGCTGGAAAACATCAGGAGAGCCATTTTGTCGTGAACATGTTTCCAGCGTAGATTTCTTTTCCCGGTGGTTGCAGTCATGAATTGCCACTCGTTTATGAGAGATTGCTGTTCTAACCTTTTCTGTCTGAAGCTAACTAGTCAGGATACTAATTCTTCTTTCCTTGAGGGTAACTTTCTTATTAAAAGAAATTTTAAGTAGCTCTGACATTATCAATGGTTTCTAAAGCTTCCTAGCAATTTTCAGGCTGGAGCTTAATCAAATGATAATGAATCAGGATGGTCACACTGTAGGAATGGGTGAACTCAGGTGTCCAAGGCTGAGTGAGGTAAGAAAGAGTGAACTGCAGAAATGAGTTTCAGGTAATAGTGAGCTGGGGCTAGAATTCTACTCAATCCAAGTTATTTGATGAGCCTGAAATTCTCTTCAACTCAGCATATATAATAGAAAAGCTGAGAGTCTGATTCCATAGAACATAAGTGAGACTGCCCTAAGAAAAGCCAGTATGTACTGTTTTTGTGGCTCTGGTATTACCTGTGTGATAATTCAAAAACTATTTCAGTCTAAATAATGTAATATATGTATGTTTACATCACTAGGATTATTTTGATGGCACGTGGAGTGTCTTAACCAATAATCAATGTTCTGAACCTCAAAATTGCAAGTATTATAAAAATCTGCATTAGAATGTTCATTAACCAAAGGGTTTTATAAAAAATACTTTCATTGGTTAAATAATGATGTTGAAGAGAAACGTCTGGTTAGGAATATTTGCAGAGGTCTCATTTTCATTAAAAAAAAAACAGTGTTAGTATTAGGAAAAATGTGCAACTTCTGAGTTGAGTGGTAGATTGGCCTATTTTTCTCCTTTGACAGTATCCACATTTTTGGCCTTTCTATCTTTGCCGTTTCTGACAAAAGACGTGCAGTGTATTTCTCTGCTCCTTCATGACTAATTTGATCATATGATCTGCTTTAACAGATGGAACATGAGTGAAAGTGGTACAACTGAAAACTTATAAAACATGTGTGCCATTGGGTTTATCCTCTTTCACCTCCACTATTCCCAGATCTGCTTCCTCCAGGTAATTGCTTTTTCCATTTGCCTGGGCCCAGACTAAACTATACCTCAGCAAGGAGCCAAGTCCAACTGGAGCTACTCCTTAAAGCAGAACCAGTCAGCCAAACCCAGTGTAAATTAGCCAGAATGCTCACCCAAGACTTCCAAAATTCAGAAACAGGCTAACTACACATACACACGTGCATATAAATATACCTTTAGTTTTCTTTTATCCCATTAAGATTTTGTTTCTAACTTATAATATTAACATATTTATTGCAAAGTGGTACATTCCTACATCCAAGTTCACAAGGAACTTACACTTGCCCTCTACAATGCTGGTTGTCCAGTTTTGTCCTCAAATCTGAGTCCACCTTGGAGTTAAGTCTCCATGCAAAGTACCAGTGAGAAAGTCGAAGGCAGAGAGGTATTTATCCATTCACTGAATAGGTCATATGACTGTTTTATGAATTCTTGCTATTAAATATTTGTGTATTAGTCAGTATTTGCTTTCTTTGATGCCTACCACCTGCTACTAAGCATATGAAGAAAAAGAGTTCCCACCTCCCTCTCAACCCTAGAGACTATGAATATTTATGCAAAGATCCCTGACATTTGCTGAATGGGCAAAAGGGCTTAGGTCAGTTTGCAACAGTGGAGGATGATAATGTTCAATTTTAGAGAATCATAGACCCTTTTTTTAAGGAAAAGTTTATGTCTGCTTTATGGGAAGGTGTCCCACCTTTATGCACCCACAGTTTTCTCTCCCTGCTCCATCTCATGCAAGGATAAAACAGAATATTTTCAGAATTGGCAACCTTCAACCCTGAAGTTTTCAATCACGTGTTAATGTAAGCTATCATCAGAGATGTTTTAAATTGTGTGCAGTCCTAATTTATGATTTGTGAATTTCTATAATTCATTACAAATTTTCTCAACCTGAAATAAAATGCATTTTTCACTTCTAGAATTGATTTTGCATTTGTTTGTGTCCTTCCCCTCTGCATTCTTCGTGTGCTGAATTTACATCACTGTCAGTTTGCGAGTCTTTGAATCTTTTCAGGTATTAAAATCATTTTCTAAGTCTTCTGATTCCCAAAACTCAATTTATTTTAAATAATTTAATTTATATGATAAATGTCACACAGCTGTTTAAAAAAAGAAAGATTTCTTTGAAAGAAATTCTACATCTTCAGAAAAGAAAAAAATTGTAAACTTGCCTTAAAAGCTTAACATAAATTAATCCTCTAATAAAAGAAAAACAAGTTTGTTGTCCTTTCCTTGAATATCATTTGATATGAGAAATAACAAGAGAGAGAATATTGAAGTTTGTATTCACAATATCTTGCTTTGAGAAGAACCTTTCTAGGATGATCAAGGAGCCCTACGTTCTAATTTAGGGATAATATGGTTTATGTGGGAGGAAATGGAGGAAGCTT
This sequence comes from Tupaia tana, assembly GCA_026018925.1. Classification (NCBI taxonomy): domain Eukaryota; kingdom Metazoa; phylum Chordata; class Mammalia; order Scandentia; family Tupaiidae; genus Tupaia; species Tupaia tana. The sequence continues at coordinate 64,328,279 of JAKSZU010000008.1, read as the reverse complement.
TCCATTATACCTACATTACCTGGAAGTTGTTACATTCATCAACAATCCAAATATTTGAAGACTTTAACTCTAATCTGAATACTTAAGTTACTGAATATTTAAGTTATCACAATAATTAATAAGTTTTTAATTGACTTTGAGTTGGACATAATCAAGACCACGGTAGTACTATCTCAGAAATCACAACATGACATTCAAATTAGCTTATCATCCACTGATGCAAGTTGAAAGTCACGACGTATTTTTCTGGGTTTTTCTATGCAAATATGTGTCAAGACTTTCCAAAGACCCAATAGTATCACAGTGAGATAATTTTGTCCCATAGCTAATCAGCTTATTTATAAATGCCATTTTTTTCCCTCTGTTTTGATGTTTTGTAAAGAACACTCTTGGTCTCCTCGAAAGTCTGATATAGAGAGAAATATGGCTGGCTACAAGCTTGACAGTAGAAACTCTGGAGATGATGACATGTTGTAATTTGGAAAATAACGTGGAGGTGAAGATGTGACCAGAAGACTAGCCTATCAGCATAGTAAGTTATATGGGTATATTCACCACAGTCTAGGAACTAACTTCCATTAAGTAGACAAAGAAACACGCATTCGTTAAGTCAAAGAAAGATTGGATTATAGTGAATTGACTTTGGCAATTGTTTGTACAAATGGGCAATTTCCCACAAGAAAATCACTCATAAGTATAAACATATTTAGAAAACTAAATTCCCTTATCTGGACTGCTTATACAGACTGACTCCATCTTATTTAAAATAAAACTTCAAACAAACAAACAAACACACACACACACAAAAAAAAAAAAAAAAAAAAAAAAAAAAAAAAAAAAAAAAAAAAACTATGTCTCTCTAAGCCCAATACATTTTTGAGATTTCTCACAGGAACTCCAAAAGGACAAATTGTCAACCTGGAGCTTGGAACAAAGAGGGACTCTGTCCCAGCCACAAACTGAAACCCCTGTCTTTGAAAATGGATCATTTGATAGTATTGCTTAGCTGATATGGAAACACTTGCCCTAAAGAAAAATTATTTAATTATGCCCTCAGCTAAAAAATAACTTGATCTATGCTTTTCTATAGATGGCTGTAAGCCATATAGCATTTCCTTCCCAGATGTTTATATATGGAAAATTGTCATCCATATTTAAAACAAGCACTATCACCTTCTCTGTAACCCCACACATGCCTGTAAAATTACTCTCTCTTCCCTGGACTATCCTGACAACCTCTAGTCCTTTGCTTTGTCCCTCCATTAGGTGACCATACTCCTCTCTCTATTATTTTTCCTCTTATGGTCTAATGCAGTTGAAACTAAATTGCAATCATAGTTATATCATGTATCCCCAAGATTATAGTCAATTTATCATGAGTTATGGAAATCCTTAAGCTTATTAATAACACAATATGTGGAAGTTGATTACTTGTCTGCTAAAGCTATACCAGGAATAGCTCATTGTATCAGCTTAGAGTGGGGCTTTCTAGTTCAACTTTTAAAGACTTTTTGTTTTCCTCTTTCTAACTTTTTAAAGCTAATCTTATGATCACATCCATTGGATATGTATTTACAACCAATAAATATTGACAGATTTTTTTTTCTTTTTCACAAAGGACAGATTTAATCAATTGTTAATCACTAAAGATCTAAGCATGAACTATTTAAAAAGACCGCTGCTTCGTTTCACTGATTTATCTTATCGAACATGGCCAGATTTCTGAGTAACTGTTTTTTGTAGAAACTGTACGCCACCACTTCAATATTCTGTGGACCATCTTTAAATTAAACCAGTGTTTTCTAAAGGTTATTTAACAGATCAGCGGTTCTTTTTAGATATTCTATACAATAAAAGGATTCAATAACCAAATAAATGTGGATAATGCTTTGTAATGATTATCCAATATTTTGACCAATAGCATTTGCTCTTCTCAAAAGCACATTGTTTTTCTTTTCTGAACTCTTCACTTCTAAATTTTAATGACATGAATCTAAGGATTGATCAACCACAGTATTCCACAGCCAGAGCATGCTCCATACTAACTCTGTTATGTGCTTCCTAGCTTTTATGCTTTCAACTAGAAATTTGTTAATAGTAAAAAGAGGCAATATTTCTTAGTCAGCAAAGTCTAGGATACAAGTTTGGAAATGTTAGTGGCTTGTCCTATACCATTGAGAAAAAAACAATCTCTACAGGTAAAGAATAAAACTGATAAACAGAAGCAGAAATAGTATGTGCAGAAAATCCTTAAAATATTCTTCTCCTTTGTTTCTTTCCTGACTTGAGCAACTGCTTACCTTTGTCATGTGTTCCTGCCATTTAGTGTCTATAAATTATCTTCCCCTACCCTAAAAGTCTCTCCAGCTGGAGTTCCTTCACTTACAACCAAAATAAACCTAATTAATTCATGCTATAGACTTTTCTCATCTGTCAAAGATGAGCAATGCACATTCGTATATATGGAAACTCTAAAATTACTGTTTATGCTCTTTAACTTAACCCAGTATTTCCCCCAAATGGTAGGAAACAAACATTTCATTATTTTTTAGAGTTGTGGGTCCAAATTCATATATACTGTTTTCTCCTCAGGTAAGCTAAATTACTCCATGGACCACCTGTAGGAGGTCATTTTTTATATTATTCTTAAAGTGGTAAAACATGCTTCATGTTGAGGACCGATTCTGATGGATGAGACATGACAGTTTGGAATGCTGTGTTGAGAATGACTCTGATGTTATATAGAGTTAGTGACAAGGGACACTGTATGGATTATTGGTATCTGACAGGATTATAATGTAGCATGATGGTGAGAGTAACATGAATTTCCCCTGTATAAAAACAATAGGTGGCAGGGATCGGAGAGATGTCAGCTGAAAACACAAAATATACAGTATACCTTCTTTTCAGGACAGAAACAAATTTAGTAGAGTACAATTTTGAATTTAGAAGCCAAGACAGGAAGATGCAGTCTTCTCTAACAGTGCACCTGACCAAGAAATTATCTCCCTGTATAAGAAGACTCATCACCTAAGGTAGAAACATACCATCCCAATCTAACAAACATCAATGCAAAGACAGGGACAGTTTAAATATTCTTTGACAGTATTCATTTGGATAGCAAATGAATAAAGCAAAACATATTTTCACCAAATTATTTTTGTCACCCCCATCTTCTTGTAATACCCCTTTGTCCTCTAGTTTTCCAATTTGAAACATGAGTTAACGATATGAGAGAGTTTAGCTATGTTCCATTGAGTTCTTTTATTTATTTATTTATTTTTTGGAGAGGTTTTTGCTATAGGGCGCGTGCGCTCGCCAGACAGACAGAGAGAGATAGAGAGATAGAAAGCAGGAAATCACCCCCCAGGAGGGATGGCCATGCCGCAATCCCTTCTCCTCCATTCTCCTCTCGGGATCTTGGTCATGCACGCACACGCGCCCGGCGTGAGTTTAAGCCACTGGGTCCAGGACTCGAACCGCGGTCGACTACGTGGGAGTCCAGTGACATAGCCATTAAGCTAACTGCTGGTCCCTGTTCCATTGAGTTATTTAGAATCCTGTTGGAGGACTCCCCGAATCCACCAAATTCTGTTTTCCCGCTAGTTCTTCTGCCAGTGGCTATGTTAACAAAAGCTACCTCTGGATATAATTCCTCAATGCATTTTACCTGGACTATTCTTTTTTTATTTAAAATTTTGCTGCAGGGCACATGCACATACCAGATAACAAAAGAAGGGGAGAGAGAGAGAACTGCAGAGTAGGCTCTGTAGCTCTCTCCATTACTAACTGGCCTACCTGTATTATTCTTACTCTCTGTCTTCATTACGTCAACATTCTATTTTCAAAGGGTAGCAGAAATATTCTAAGTATTCCATGTATATTTTATTTTTCCTCACACGATTAGCCAGGAATAATATTTCCATCCAATAAGATGTTTCTCAAAGTGTGGTCCTCAGACCATACCATTACGACGACTTGAACTTTTATTAAAATTGCAAATTTTAGGTTCATTCTAAAAGAAAGAATCTGGATCAGCTCTTTAACAAAGTCTCAAAGATTCTTTTTTTTTTTTTTTTTTTTTTTTTTTTTTTTTTTTTAATAGAGGTTTTTTGCTATAGGGCGCGTGTGCTCACCAGAAAGACAGAGAGAGACAAACAGAAAATAAAAAATCACCTCCCCAGAAGGGGAGGCCCCGCCACAATCCCTTCTCCTTCATTCTTCTCTAGGGATCTTGAGCAGGTACACTCACCCACCCAGCGTGAGTTTAAGCCACCTGGTCCGGGTGGTCGACTACATGGGAGTCCAGCGACATAGCCATTACGTCAACAGCTGGTCCCTAACAAAGTTCCAAAGAGTCTAATACTCACTAAATTTTAAGAAACGCTTTTCCCAAATAATACAGCAATTTTCTTCTTTCTCTTGGTATTCACCATTTCTGCTATAGATTTTAGTTGCTGTGTGTTTATTACTGGATTGTAAGGACTTTGTAGTCACAGGCCATGTTGAGGTTTCCATCCTTCATAACATCAGCACATAGCACTGTATTAGATATGTATTTAATAGATATTTACTTTATTTTTATAATTTTCTAGAGAAATGTATAATTTCTTTTCAAATATGAGAGGATTTTAAAAAGTTTATGAGAAGTGGAATTAAGGTAGTTTATTTTTGTGTAAAAGTTTTTGGAAATCCATGCAGTTTTCCATAGTAGGCATTTCCCATAAATTTCTTGAAGTCCTCTCTTATATTTACATTGTCAAAATCAACAATTTTAATGACCTATTTATTTTTATTGAATAGCTAAATAGAGGATAGATAGACAAGCATACACAGGCTTTTGCTATAGCTATTAATAGATATACTATATGTTGTGTATATTTGGAAATCTTACTGCTTATCAGCATTAATAATGAAGCGTGGTGCTCAAAATATTTATACAAATGGACTCTGAACAAGCTCGGGAGAGTGGTAAAATGTAAAAAGAAAAGATTTAAGAAGAGTTCACTATATCCCTTGAGCTAAACCGAGATTCTGCCTCAATGACAGGAAAAGCTCCAAGGAATATGCCCCCAGTCCTTATCCCGTGCCTTCTCTCAGATCATTTGAAGAAGAGCCCAACTGGGTTGTCCGCCTCCTTTTGAAATTATATCTGCTTCAGGCAGAGCTAGGCTCAAAGGGACCAATTACAGTGAAAAGGGAGGTGGTTATTTCCTTTTAAAGTCCCTTGGCTCAGTAAAGTTAACTCTCCTTTCTTAGACCTTCCTCAGGTCTTTCTTAGGAGTACAAACCTACTTGGGCAGACTATTTTTTCCCTTTATAATTCCCTGTAGTACCTCACACAGAGTTCTCTGTACCACACCCAGAACTTTAATAAATTGTGTTAATAAAGTTGATGATAAAATGATTATCTTTATTGCTTGTATTCCATAATATTTAATTCATTTAGCAGAAGTTTAGCTTGCTTTATAAAAGCAATATATTTCAAGCAGAGAGGATTTAGCTCTGAATTTTCAGAAAGGTTAATATCTATCTAGTTATCCAGAAAGTTTCACATGAAGATCAATTAACCTATTTTTTTTTTCCTTTCAAACTAAGCTTTCTTGTCTTTGGGGAGGTTGACTATCTTGAAAGTCAGTCAGAAAGGTTTTTATTAAATAGCTCTACAGTCTAGCAACTTTCACTCTTTGAAAACGTTAGCCAGACATATTACTACAGAGGAGACCTTAGGCAATTAAATCAAAGAAACCCAGGGCACACGCCCATTATCCATGTTTCAACAGTTCTCTTTGTGACAGGTACAACTCAGGTGAAACTCTCTTTTGTAATTCCTTTTCACAAATTTGACATGGTTCTGTGAAGTCTGTCACAGAGCAATTAAAAAGAGAATCCAATCACAGAATTCAACTGTATCTTAAAGTTCCAGCTTGTTCAGCTAAGACAGCTAAGACTTTTAAATAAGGAAAGGGAAAAAAAAAGCTTATATAATGCCCTTTCTAGACTTTTTAAATATTAACTATGAATGTGTGCATACTGTAGAATAATATAGACACCTGTAACAGCATATTAAAATTTTTGCTATACAATCTTATCACTATAAATTCAGTGTATCAAATACATAAATGTAATACTAAATTGAAGTAAAACAACATTTAGATACATACATATTTTTAACCACAGCCATTCTCAGGTACCATCAATTTAATTGTTATTATTCCAATGAGTCTAACTGCCAAACAGGATTTGATATAACTGGTTTTTGATAGAAAAGCAGGCTATTTTTATTTTGCTTTATATGCTAGAAACTACATGTGTTGGGTGGTTAATATTACCAATACCTTTCTGATTTCTTCTTATTCATGCAGACATCTGTATGTGGATCAAGTCAATATATCTTTTATTGCATCATTCATTCCTGCATACAAAAGCTTCTACAAAAGCTCAAATTTCGTCTCCCTAACAGAATGTTAATTCTTCTACTGAAAACACAGGCACTGAAAGAGGAAATTATACAAGGTAAGCGTCCCTGAAGTTCTGAGTAATTAGAGACCATTGTAACACTTAAAAACTAGACTGAAGTTTTAGCGGTCTTGTAGACAGAAAATCAGGGTAAGGTAGAAAGCTAAAACCATGACTTTAATGTAAAAACAAAATGCTTAAAAGGCAATATAATTAATAAAAAAAAATAGAGTTCAAAAAAGAAGAGAGATAAAAGTTATCTACTTGACCTAGCTGGTAATTAGAAAATTGAATCTCCTCCAAGGAATTTTTAGCCACAAATTTATCACAGTGGATGCTTATTATTTAATTAGTACTATCTGCAGTGTCCACAAACTCCAGTGCTGAGAAGTAACCATAAAAAGCCATCCCATGTGTACAACATTCTTGCTAAAAAAGCAACTAATATATCTTTCAGAAGTACTCGACGTAATTCCAAGCCTTCCCAGAATTCTCTTAGATAATGCCCTAGTGAACATGAGCTCACCAAAAAAAAAAAATAATAATAATAATAATTCACCAAGAAATTAAATAATATAAGGCAGAAATTTTCAGGAAAAGAAACAAATAAACAGCAAAATAAACTTACAATAATTTCAGATGTAAGAAAAAAGTAATGATAGGCTCAAACTGTTAAATAGGACTTAATATCATGGAGTGGAAAGAAAAAATATTAGTTAGCATTGATCGTTGTTAAATAGTATTAAAATGTTAAGAATAACAACAAAAAAATCAAATGTATACACATGTGTGAGTGTGTGTGTGTGTGTGTATATGTATATTTATATATATTTATATATGTATATATATATATATATACATATATATATATATATATATATTATGGTAGAATTGAAGTAAAACTTAATTTTAGAAAGCATTTATAAAAAACAAACGGGGGGATCCAGCAAGCATGGTGGTTAAGGTGCTGGACATTCCCACATGGCCATCCACAGTTTGAGTCCTGGACCTGGTGGCTTGCTTTCTCACTTTCTCTCTCTCTCTCTCTCTCTCTCTCTCTCTCTCTCTCTCTCTTTCTCTGTCTGTTTGTGTGTCATTCTCTCTGGTCAAATTAAAATGAATGAATGAATAAATAAAGTTAAATAAATAATTCTTAAAAAAGGTAAAGTTTAAAAAAAAAACAAAGGAAGAACATTATCTTGAAAGAACAGGTTTAGATATTACAAGAAGTTACATATCTAGTGAGTATAAATCAGGTGATATAAGTTCAAATCTCAAATCTATCAGTACTAACAATGAACATAAATTTATTAAACACAACAGTCAATGGCAAAAAAAAAAAGATAGTTTGATTGGACCTAATACAAAGAAACTATTAGCAATTTGCTACTAGCAATTTAAAATCAACATATATAAAACATAAGGCCATGAGAAATTTGAATGTGAACTAACAGAAAAGTAGGGTAATACCACAACATAAAAATATATCAAGTATGAATATACATTATTACAAAAGGTAATGGTAAAATCCATAATCATAATAAAATATAGTTTAGCATAATTCTTAGAATTGATAGATCAATAAAAAATAAGATTAAAAGAAGATTTGAACAACCAAGTTGCATATTATATATAGGTACATATAACCCTGAAGTCAACAATTAGAAAATATACATGGTTTTCAGGTATTATGGATAACAGAACAATACTGCTGAATTATTAGATTGAAATAAAAATTAATTAAATTTTAAAATAAGTGTTCTATCACAATTACCATCAGTTAGAAATCAATATCCAAAGACAAACAAAAAGGAATAAATTGAAATTTTAAAGCATACATCTAAGTGTAAAGAAATAATAGATATTTGTAAATACTTAAAGACAATAAAGACATTGCGATTATTCTTTCTGATATTTATGGAAAATAGTTAAAAAATCAATGAGCTAATCATAGAAAAAGCAATCTAAAGATAAGAGGAGTAAGCAGCAAATAAAATGTTAAAAAAATTAATAAAGAGACCAGCCAATGGTGTGATGGTTACATCACTGTTTTCCATGTAGTAGATCATGGTTCAAGTCCTGGACCCTATGACTTAAAACTGAGTGTGTGCATGCCCAAGATCCTGACAGAAGAATGGAGAAGAAGGAATAGCAGCATGGCCATGCCCCTGGAGGGTGATCTCTCACTTTCTGTCTTTCTATCTTTCTCTGACTCTATGGCTAGAGCAAATGCCCTATAGCAAAAATCTCTCTTTAAAAAAATGAAATAAAACACTAAAATGCAATATAGAGTCTCAAATCCAAATAGTGGTTTTTAGAAAGAAAAACTAATAATATAGCCAAATCTTTGACAACGGTGATTAAAAAAAAATAAAACAAATTCCAAATAAGCAATTTTAACAATTTAAAAGAGGAAATGCAGCAATGTTTTCAAAAGATATGTATATAAAGAAATATATTATGAATACTTAGATATGGAAACCTAGAGAAAATAATGTCTAGAAAAATAAAGCTTACCAAAATCAATTCCATCAGCAATAAAAAACATTTGCAAAATATAAACATCAATAAGATGAATTACTTAAATATTTACTCCCTCAAAAAAGAAAAAAAAGAAAGAAAAGAAGGAAAGATGAAAGAATAAAACAGAACACCAAACATGGATGGGAAAACAGATAATTCCTTGTATATAAATTGTCCCAGGAAATGAAAATAAAAGAAATGTAAATCAATGTGTGACCAGTGTAAGCTTGTGTGATAATGACTGGTATCTGTAGTGATATAATTCATAAAAGTTTATTGCTTAACTAGTTAGCGACTCTAACTTTCATCATCCCTTAAAGCTAAAAATGGCCATCTACCTATATTTTAGCTAGTAACAAATAAGCAGAAGTCATCTATGAAACTCCTGAGTAATATCCTTAAAAAAAAAAAAAAAAATACTAGTTGCTTTTCATTTTTGCTACCTCTGAGCAAAGGAAGTAGTTGGAATGCTAATGACCAATTTTGATGGACAGCTTAGAAGCAACTTGGTTTTTTAAACAGTCTTAATACATAAACTGTCGGCCTACATCCAGGCTAAGAGAGAAATAAGCTTTTATGTTGTTTGAGCTATGATGAGTGTGTTTCTGTATATATAACACCATCCTAACCTTGGTCTTACTGACTACCCCCAATTCCAGACAGGAATATGAAGAGACAATAAAACTATGGCCTGGGGGACCAGCAGTTAGCGTAATGGCTATGTCGCTGGAATCCCACGTAGTCAACCGCGGTTCGAGTCCCGGACCCGGCGGCTTAAACTCACGCCGGGCGCGTGTGCGTGCGTGCCCAAGATCCCGAGAGGAGAATGGAGGAGAAGGGATTGCGGCGTGGCCATCCCCCCTGGGGAGTGATTTCCTGCTTTCTATCTCTCTGTCTCTCTCTGTCTGTCTGGCGAGCGCACACGCCCTATAGCAAAAACCTCTCCAAAAAAAGAAAAAATAAATAAATAAATAAAAATAAAACTATGGCCTAATTTTTATTGTACATAAATCCAAAGAAATATATAAAATGTAAACAAAGTGAACCTTCCAAAAAAAAAGAAAAAAATTTAAATTGGGTTATCAAAGGAATATGAGAATGAGTTAACTTAAGAATATTATTATTTGAGGAGAAGATTCTTCATGGCTCCTGTGAACTAGTTTTTTCAGGGTAAAAGAGAAATGAAGATTTTCTACTGATAATTCAGCATCCAGCAAACAAGCTAGCATGGTAGAGAGCTCCTCTGGCCTTCTATCTCTGTCTCTGTGTCTCCCTGCTTCTGTTTACTCATTTTTTTGTGATTTTTCCTTTTTTACAATTTTTTTAAAGGTAAAGTTTTTTTTCTCTAGCTCTGCCTTTTGTCTTGTTAATAATCCCCTCTGATCCTTCTACCCAGGCAGGAGAGGGGAGGCCTTCAGGAGAAGATTCCTCATGGCTCCTGCAAACTAGTGAAGAAAAACAATAACTACAATTTTTTTTTTCATTTTCTTCATCTATTTTTTTCTGTTTCTTTGCTGTTGTTTCTCTCTCTCTTTTTCATTTTCTTTTTTTTTTTTTTTTTTTTTTTTTTTTTTTTGGTCTCTCCACTCTTTAATATCCATTTAATGTGTTTCTAGATGAATCTAAGGGCACTGTAGCTAAATATCCAAATACTACTAGGGTTAACATATTCCTCAATATCTACTGAATCTCCTGCACAAAGTGATCACAACAGAATGGCAAAGAGAAGCCAGATCACCTCTTTCTCCTTGCTCCTGAACGTTCAAATTGAACTTCAAGAATTAGGAAGAAACTGGGACCAGCAGTTAGCGTAATGGCTATGTTGCTGGACTCCCACATAGTCGACCGCGGTTTGCGTCCCAGACCCGGTGGCTTAAAACTCACGCCGGACGCGTGTGTGTGTGCGTGCCCAAGATCCCGAGAGGAGAATGGAGGAGAAGGAATTGTGACGTGGCCATCCCCCCTCGGGGGGTGATTTCTCTCTTTCTGTTTCTGTTTCTCTGTCTGTCTGGCAAGCGCACACGCCCTATAGGAAAAACCTCACCAAAAATAAATAAATAAATAAATAAATAAATAAATAAATAAATAATATAAATAAATAAATAAATAAATAAAAATAAAAAGAATTAAGAAGAAACACACCACCCATCAGATGACTAGAAATCACTGCAGGACCACAAGAAATATGGGAAAGCAAGAAAATACATCTCCTCCAAGGGAAAAGAATAACTCCTCTTCATCCACAAGCAGTTCAATGGAAATCATGGAAATGTCTGATAAAGAATTTAGAACATTCATAATGGTGAAGCAGAGATAGAAGAGAAGAGAGACAATGAACTGCTAAAGAGAAAGGAGAAAGAAGTTGACGAGTTTCAGGAGGTGAGGAAATTCTTGCAAGATCTAAAAGCGGAATTACACACTTTAAAAAAGAATCAAACAGAACTGTTAGAGATGAAGACTATAGTACAGGAAGTCAAAATCTCCCTTGAAAGTATTAAAAGCAGACTACATCATACAGAAAATAGAATCTCAGACACAGAAGAAAAAATTGCTGGTCTAGAAAAATCCACCACAAAGACTGAGAAAATGGTCCCAAAATTTGAGAATAATATACGAGAAGTACTAGATACCATCAAACGTCCAAACATCCAGATAATTGGCATTCCAGAAGGCGAAGAGACCCATAAGGACATTGATAATCTATTCCACGAAATTCTGCAAGAAAACTTTCCAAAACTAGAGAGGCACTCAAAGATCCAGTCCCAAGAAATACAAAGGACCCCAAATAGAATCAACCCAAGAAGATCTTCTTCAAGACACAATATAGCCAGATTGACCAAAACCACAGACAAAGACAGGATACTAAGATTGGCAAGAGAAAAACATCAAGTTACCTACAAAGGACATCCCATCAGGCTAACAGCAGACCTCTTATTGGAAACAATGTGAGCGAGGAAAGAATGGGAAAATATATTCAAAGTGTTAAGAGAAAAGCAATTTCAGCCAAGAATACTGTACCCAGCAAGATTATCTTTCATGTGGGAAGAAAAGATCAGAACATTCTCAGATAAACAAAACCTGAAAGAATTTACCAGCACCAGACCAGATCTCCAAGAAGTTCTCAGGGGTGTGGTATATCAGGAAAATTAAATACAGACACACAGAAATAACAGTTCAAAAACTAAGAAAGTGGCCAACTTAATCATAGGGAAAAGTCTGGGGTTGAATGTTATATCCCAGAATTTAATCAGGAAAATTGAACTACAATAGACGATAAAGTACATGAGACTGAATTGGTGAAGTATAATTTTATGTCTTTTGACTAAAATATTGCTAATTTTCTTGTAGACTTTGTTATCTGGTTGTAAGGATTTCTGTCCTGTCTTGAGATACGTATAGGTTCATGCACCTACCATTTGAACAGAATCCTAACCTGTTTCCTGGCTTTAAGCAAAGTTCCTTAGCATTTCTTTGATTTAAGTTAAAACTGGTTTTCTTAATAGTACCAAGTGAACTTACTATTGAAAGAAGTAGATTATTTAAGAAATTGTGTGATCAATACAATGTGGGGGGGGGAAGGAATGGAAGACAATTGTATACACCAGAGATAGTGTGAGAAGAGAGGGGAAAGGACAGAGGGTCAGAAATAGGAGTAAAAAAAAAGTCTAAAAACTAGAAATGGAAAATTTTTGAAAATAATATGCATGATTAAGTCACTATGCAGTATATTCTGGATGGGAAATCACATTTTGTATGCTATGATGATGTTTAGGGAAAGAATATAAACTAAGTTTAAAAAAAAGCTTCAGAAAAAAAAATTATCTATTCGATGACTGCAGTAAGATATATAGCTTCAGCTAGGTGCTACATTATTGGATGCCTAAAGTTAGACTTGTGTTCATGGAAATGTATATATCAGCTGTGCTTACTATGTAAATATTTAGATTAATTAAGATCTTAAATATTCAATAACATGTGGGGGAAAAACAGTATAGAAAGCAAACATAGATACCAGAGACAGAGTGGGAGGAGAGTGGGAGATGGCAGAGGGTAAGAGATTGGAAATCAAGGATGAGGAAAAAAAAGCAAAACATACAGGAAAAATAAATGGAAAATTATTTGTTAACAGTAACATGTATATTGATGTGCTTGATTGAGCCAATATACAGTGTACTCTGGATGGAAAAATCTCATTTTGTATGCTGTAATGATTTACAATCAATGAATGTAAATAAATAAATTTAAATTTTTAAAAAAGAATATTATTATTTTAACAGGTTAAGGGGAAAATAAAATAATCATCTCAATAGATACAAAAACAAGTATTTGACAAAAGGATGCACATGTAATATGGTAATATGTTTTAAAACCCACACTACACCCCATAAATATATACATCTATTATTCATCAATTAAAATTATAATAATATAAGTAAGGAATTTAGATATATTAGTAATATAAATCAACATGTTATAGAAAAAAGCATTTAGAAATTGTGCATTGAAAGTAAATTAAATGTTCTCAATTCTCTATGAGTACATGTAAAATAAAATAATTCCACTAAAGCTTTAAGACTTTTTTGTGTATAGGGTACAAACTTATTGAAAATGCAATATTCACTCACATTTAAGAATCTCAGCAAAATTGGCATAAAAGGGACTTTCTCAACATAATGAAAGCCATAGATGACATGCTCACTGCTAACATCATACTGAATGGCGAAAAGCTGAAAGTTTTTGCACTAAAAACTGGAACAAGACAAGACTGCCATTTTCTCCATTTCTTTTCTACATAGTACTGAAAGTCCTAGCCAATGCAATCAGACAAGGTAATAAAATTACAGACATTCAAATAGGAAAAGAAAGGAATATTATATCTATTTGTGGATAATATGATTATATATAGAGAAAACCAGAATGAATCCATAAGAAAAAAGTCTCCTGGGGAATCAGCAGATAGCATAATGGTACCAACGCTGGTTTCTATGTAGTTGACCGTGGTTCAAGTCCCAAACCCAGTGGTTTAAAACTCACACCAGGCATATGTGTATGCATGCCCAAGATCTGGAGAGGAGAATGGAAGAGAAAGGATTGTGGTATAGTCATTTCCCCGGGGGTGATTTCTCATTTTTTGTCTCTCTGTCTCTCGGGTGAGCACACATGCCCTGTAACAAATATCTCTCTAAAAACAAACAAACAAACAAACAAAAAACTCCTGGAAGTGATAAAAGAATACAGTGAAGTGAATACAGTGACTACAAATCAAATCAGCATACAAAAATCTATAGCATTTTTGTATACCAACAATGAACAGAATGAGTCAGAATTGAAGAAAGCAATCCCATTTACAATAGCCTAAAATAAAATTAAAAAAAAAGATACCTAGGAATAAACCTTACCAAAGAACTGAAAGACCCCCCTACAAGTAAAACTATGAAAAATGAAAAAAAGAAATTGAAAGTGATACGAAGAAATGGAAAGACATTCCATGTTCCTAAGTTGGAAGAATTAATATAATCAAAACATCAATTCTACCCAAATTACTTTATAAATTTAATGCAATCCCAATCAAATTATCAGAGCTATTTAAAAAAAATAGAAAACACAATTAAAATTTTTCTAGAATCACAAAAGACCCCATATTACCAAAGCAATTCTTTGCAAAAAAGAACCAAGTAGGAGGCATCTCACTCCCTGAACTGAAAAACTATTACAAAGCTGTGATAATCAAAACATGGTACTGGCACAAAAACAGGCATATAGACCAATGGAAGAGAACTGAGAATCCAAAAATAAACCCAAAACATATAGCTAACTAATTTTTTAAAAGACTTCTGTTATGAGGAGTGTGTACTCCCCAGAGAGAGACAGTGAAAGAGAAAGTGAGAAATCATTCCCCCAAGGGGAATGGCCATGCTACAGTCCTTTCTCCTCCATCCTCCTCTTGGGATTTGGGACATGCAAGCACACATGCCTGACCTGAGTTTCAAGTCACCAGGTCCAGACTCAAACCGTGGTCAGCCATGTGGAAGCCCAACACCTTAACCACTATTACACCTGCTGGCTTCCAACTAACAGATTTTTTATATAAGACAAGACAATCCACTGAGGGGGCAGAGGGGAGAATCTCTTCAGCAATCAGTGCTGGAAAAACTGGATATTCACCTGCAGAAAAATAAAGCTGGTCCAATATTGCTCACTATTAACCAAACTAAACTAAAAATGGATCAAGGATATAAACATAAAACTCAAATTATAAAACTACTGGTGGAGAATACATAGAAAACTCTTGGAGACATTGGAGTAGGTAAATAAGCAAGAACCCCAAAGCCAGGCAATAATTGCTAAAATAGACGAGTAGGACTACATCAGGCTAAAAATCTTCTGCACAGCAAAACAAATAATTATAAGAGATAAGAGACATTTCTAGACTCTCAGGTAGTCAACTGTGATTTGAGTCCCAGACCCAGTGGCTTAAAACTCATGCCCGGCTTGTGGGCGTGTGTGCCCAATTGCCTGGGAGGATAATTCAGCAGAAGGGATTGTGACATGGCCATTCCCCTGGGTGGGGGTGATTTCTTACTTTCTGTCTGTCTGTGCAAGTGCACACCTCCTATAGCAAAAATCTTCCTCAAAAAAAGAAAAAAAAAAAGTTAAGAGGCAACCTTCAGAATGAGAGAATGTATTTGGAAACGATACTTTACATAAGGGACTGATAACCAAAATATCCAGAGAAATCAAGCAGTTTACTTGAAAAAAATTAATCCAATTATTAGGCAGTCAGGAAAGTCATGAAGTATTTTTCTGTTTTTCTATGCAAAAATGTGTTATGATTTTCCCAATGGCCCACTAAAAATCGGGCCTATGAGCCAAACAGACAGCTCTCCGAGGAAGACATATGAAAAGTCAAAAAGCATGTGAAAAAAATGCTTAACGTTTCTTGGGACCAGCAGTTAGCGTAATGGCTATGTCACTGGACTCTCATGTAGTCGACCGTGGTTGGCATCCAGGACCCGGTGGCTTAAAACTCACACTGGGCGCGTGTGCATGCGTGCCCAGGATCCCGAGAGGAGAATGGAGGAGAAGAGATTGCAGCGTGGCCATCCCCCCTGGAGGGTGATTTCTCGCTTTCTGTCTCTCTGTCTCTCTCTGTCTGTCTGGTGAGCGCACACACCCTACAGTAAAAAAAAAAAAAAAAAAACAAAAACAAAACAAAACAAAACAAAAAACTCTCAGAAAAAAAATGCTTAATGTTTCTTATCATAAGGGAAACCATAAAACCACAATGAGATACCGCCTAATCCCTAATAGCAAAGATTAAAAAAAAAAAATAGAATGATTAGTGCTGGCAAGGCTCTGGTGAAAAAAAAAAATCTGTCTCTTATTGGTGGAAATGAAAATGAGTATAGTCACTGTGGAGAACAAAATGGAGGTTCCTCAAAAACCTACAAACCGAACTTCCATATGATTCAGCAATTCCAATTCCACTCCTGGGTATCTACTCAGAGGAGAGGAATACTCTCAATCAGAAAAACACTTGCAGGTAAACCAGCAGTTAGCATAATGGCTATGTCGCTCGATAGCTTAAACTCATGCCGGATGCATGTGCATGCATGCCCAAGATCCCGAGAGGAAAATCGAGGAGAAGGGATAGTGGCGTGGCCATCCCCCCTGGAATGTGATTTCTTGCTTTCTGTCTCTCTGTGTCTCTCTCTGTCTCTCTGGCGAGTGCACATGCCCTGTAGCCAAAACCTCTCAAAAAAAATTAAAAAAAAAGGAAAGAAAAGAAAATCACTTGCACATCCATGTTTATTGCAGAATTATTTATAATGGAATCAACTCAAATGAATGGATTTTAAAAATGTGACACACATACCACACCATGAAATACTCAGCCATAAAAAAGAAAAAATCAGATCCTGACACTGGACAGAAAGTAGACAAATATGGAAGATTTAATTCTAAGTAAACCAGACTACAAAATAATGGCATTGTATGTCCCCACTTAATACATACAGAATGCACTCTATGGTAGAAATTGAAAGACTGGAATGTGTGGAGAGCAACTGGGGATACTAGAGACAGTGTGGGAGGAGGATGGGCACTAGGAGTCAAGAAGGACTCCTATCAGGGGAGATGAAAAAGACAACATATTTAACAGACACAAAAAAGGGAAATTATCTGTTGCTGATACTTTGTATGGGAATGTCTTTGACTGGACTAATATACAATGCATTTATGCTGGAAAAATTCATTTTGTATGCTTAAAGATGTATAGTTATTAAATGTAAAAAAAAATACAATTTAAAAGAAAAAGAAAAGAGTTTTTGGCTCTTTAACCAAGACTCTCCATTCTAGGTTTATGTCCCACAGAAATTCTTCAATATTTTCTCTTACAAAAATGTACAAGAATGCTTAAAGCAGCAGTATTTGATAACTTAAGAATTTAGAAATAGCAAATGTTTATTGGCAGAAAAGTATGTGATAAATTTTAGTAATTATATATGCTAAGGTATTTTACAACTCTGGAAATAAATTATAGAACCCAATATGAGCCAACATAATTATGAAATATATATATATATATATATATATGTATTGCAACATGAAAAATATTACTATATATTGATTTGATTCTATTTGTATACCTATGTAGTAAAGTATAAGGGAATAAATAAAATTTGTAAACACTTATTCAAATCAAAAGGTTGATTAACTATGGTTGGAATAATATGATCCAAAAGGATGTCTTTATGATTAAAATATTTTATCTTAATCTAGATTATGGACATATTACATATTATTAATAAGTATATAATTTTCTCTCTATCAGCTTTTTGAAATTACTTCATAATGAAAGTGTATAAATATATTAAGTTAATTTGTGAAGTGTGTGCAACTCTGGATATAACTAATAATAAACACAAAAATATTATAAGGTAATTTATTTAAAACAAACAAAAAACAAAAACCTCAAGTTATTTTACACAAGTTAACTCCATGATAGTAAAAGCTAACCTCAATGGACCTATCCCTTTGAAGGATCTACTCTTTCTGACTTTAGCTCAGATAAATTTTCTCCATCTCAAGAGGATGTAAATAATAACATTTTAAAGGTACCTGGAGGTACAAAGATCATGTCATCATGCTAGGAATTCATCTGCCTTTCTGATGAATATTAAATGTGGGCAATTTCAGGCTACTGATTAGATTTATCAATAATTAATGCAATGTTATTGTGGATGATTAAGGTTATTTCTTTTAATGGGATTCTCGAATCACTTTTAACACCCTAATATAAATACTTCATGACATATAGCTCTGAATATAGTTTAGCAAGCCTACCAGACAAGCTTCTAAAAATGAATCAACCAATCTCAGAGCATCCTGGAGGAATATTTTTTTAGTCTTCCATTAGGTTGTCTAGAATGTCACGACGTATCTTTCTATGGTTTTTATGCATCATGACTTTCTTGACAACTCAACATCTAATAAATGCTTATAGTAAGAACTTTAGGGATGGGAAGGCTATTCTTTATATCTAGTCTTAGCAACTTTCCTTTACTTCTTTCTGATTTATTTCATATTTATGTATGTTTATTTTAAAATTTTATTTACATATGAGAAATTAAGTGGAAATAACAGCTTCAGAGTCAATTTGATATTTCACCATATGAATTAACAGTGAGGTTCTTTTTTATATTTGGAGACCCTGAATACAAAATTTTATCACAAAATAAAAAAGTCTTCATAAGAAAAATAGACCAGGCCATTAGATCAAGGTGTGATTTTTTTCCTTAAAATAATTCTCTAGTGTCCCAGAATAATTACTTTAAGTAAGGAAAATTAATATGTATTTATGTACTAAGTCTGTTGTGAGAGTATGAAAGTTGAGAGTACAGCATAACAACTTAATGAGAATTCTTGAGCCAAACAAAATCGCAATGGAAGAAAAAGTGATATCCAGAATGTCAGAGGATCCACAAAACATTTGCTCAAAAGCTTTATATATAATATCTATGAGAGTTTTTAGGAATGATGTATTTTATTTATTATTATTATTATTTTGATTTTCCACAGGGCATGTGCATTCACCAGAAAGAGAGAGATAATGAGAAACTGAACTGCTAAGTCCAGGACTTGAACCACTTTCCATCATCTATGAGTTTTAAAATACGTTTCTGAGAGATTGAATGCTTCATATCTCTCTCTCTCTCTCTCTCTCTCTCTCTCTCTCTTTTTAAGAAGTTTTTGCTATAGAGCTCATGTGCTCTCCAGAAAGACAGAGACAGACAGAAAGAAATCACCTCCCAGGGTGATGGCCACAATGCAATCCCTTCTCCTCCATTCTCCTCTCAGGATCTTGGGTACGCATGCACACGTGCCCAGCATGAGTTTAAGCCACCGGATCCGGGACTTGAGCTGCGGTCTACTACATGGGAGTCCAGCGACATAGCCATTATGCTAACTGCTGGTCCCTGTTGCTTCATCTCTTAACACCACTTGAACTGTTCAAAACATTTGAAAATATTTAATTATATATCTGGTTAAAGAGTTTACCATAAAGCAATGCACTAAACTTATTTATAATAACAAAAAAATGTAAAGTACCTATGATCTAATTGAATTAGAAAAGGACAAAACTAATTAAAAAGTTGACAAATTCTCCCTTGAGATGTATATTTTCAAATAAATGCTAAATGAAAAAGGCATATTTTAAAATTATTTGTTTCTCTTCAATTATTATGCATATTTTATGTACATAGCCATGTTTTGGGAATTCTGAAATTCTTCTGGACAAAAGATAACATTTCTTACTCAAGATAACCCTAGAAGATAGATATTCTACAGCTAATGAAAATAAGATTAAGACACTTTAAAGATTTTTTTTTCTAATATCACCCAGCTATAATTTAAGTTTCTTTTCCTCCAAAGTTCTTTCTGTCAATAACATAATGCTGTCTCATTAAGGAAAAAGGAAAAGCAGGAAAGAAAAGATAAAGAAAACCACTAATGGTAGTATTCTGTTACTGTGTCGGACATAGATTGATATATCAGTGGAATAGAACAATAAGCATGTAGGTAGATATGTATGTATTATATATTATCATATATTCATGATGTAATTATAACAAAAACTTTAAATAACATTTTATATAATTTAATAAAATTTTATAACTTATGTAAAATATAGTGCAATTATGTATTTTATATAATTATACATAACAGAAAAACATTTTTTTTCTTTGGAGAGGTTTTTACTATAGGGTGCATACACTTGCCAGAATGACAGACAGAGACACAGAGAGATAGAAAGCAAGAAATCACCCCCAAGGGGGGATAGCCAAGCTGCAATCCCTTCTCCTCCATTCTCCTCTCAGGATCTTGGGCAAGCATGCACATGCGCCCGGAATGAGTTTAAGCCACTGGGTCCGGGACTCAAACCGAGGTTGTCTACATGAGAGTCTAGCGCCATAACCATTATGCCAACTGCTGGTCCCATCAGAGAAATAATTTTAAGTCAGCTGAAAATATTGCAAAATAAATAATGTTTGGCTAGAAGTAAAAGTAAAGCTGTCTCTCAGACTACATTCAACAACAAATTATAATGAAAAACCATTGTACAATTTGAAACCAGGAAAAAGAAGATAGGCAAAATGAAACCAGAAGTAACAAATAAAAACATACATGGCTGTTTATGTGAAATGAGTGTAAAAACCTTTTTATACTTAACTCTTAGGGCAGAATTCTGTTCATCAAAAATTTCTTTCCAGCAAGATTTGTGATATAGAGCTTGAGTGCTCACAGGCGAGACGAGAGACAGAAAGTGAGAAATCATCTTCCAGGGAGGATGGCCACGCCTCAATCCCTTCTCCTCCATTCTCTCAGGTTCATGGGCATGCATATACATGCACCCGTTGTGAGTTTTAAGCTGCCCAGTCTGCGACTTGAACTGGGGTCGACTATAGCAGAGTCTAGTTACGTAATCATTATCCCATCTGCTGGCCTCACATCAAAAATTTCTAAAAGCAAACAGTTTGGCGCCAGCAGGCAGCATAGCGGTTAAGGCACTGGACTACCCCTGTATGATTAAATGCAGCTCAAGTCCCAGACCAAGTGGCTTGAAACTCATGCCAGGCGTGTGTATGTACATGCCCAAAATCCCAAGAGGAGGATAGAGGACAAGGGATTGTGGCATGGCCATTCCCCCTGAGGACTGGTTTCTTACTCCTTCTCTATCTGTGTCTCTGGCGAGCACATGTGCCCTATAACAAAAATCTAGTTTTAAAAAAAAGCAAACGAGTTTTTCATAACTCATCTGACAGCAAAATCTGAAGTCTCCTTAAAATTAGATAACAAATACTGTGCTCAACTTACATAAGGTTATTCTTCCACATATAGTAAATGTTCAGCCTTTTTTTTTTGTACAAACATCAATGTTAGATTATAGACTGTTTCCTCAGACAGCACTGGCTCACAAAATATATGGTATATCCAAAAACTCTGAGATCTAATTTGCACAATCTACTTGATCTAAAGTGTCTTCATTTGTGCCTTCTATTAAATCAAAACAGCACCAAAAATAACAATGGGGGCATTCAAAAAATTGCAAAAATTACACAGATTTTATGGCTTTAATATAAAATGAGATCTTCAAAATCAGAGGTGGGGTGGGGAAATTATTCAATTTACTAACAGAAAAATGAAATAGGCCAGCCCCATAGTGCAGAGGTTAAGCACTGTGCATAGAAAGCCACAGCTCACATGAGACCACAGTGGGAATCCTGCTCAGTACTTAAACACAACAGTGATCAAATGTAAATAGTAATAATAATAAAAGAAAAGGAAAAAATGAAAGCTCAACAGGCCTCTTTGCACAAGTTCTCAAAATCCTGATGGGATGGAGAGTAGAATAACTGGAGGAGAAAGGACCATGCCCCATTAAAGGGCAGGGCTCTATCCCCAACTCCTTTCCCCATAAAAGCACGTGTTCTCTGACAATTAAAAAGAAAAAGAAAAGGAAGATGGGGAGGAGGATACAAAGTAGACAAACCATACAAACAGGAGAACAATTGGCTCATAAAAGTATGCAACACTACAAAGCTTCATTAGGAATTAGATAAATACAAAAATAAATTACTATTGTGGTATCATATTTTACCATTAAAATTAATAAAGATTTTAAAAGAATACAAATACTCAGATTCAGCATGTTTATGAAAATTTCAAGAATTTGAAGAAATGGACATTCACTTACTCAGCTGTTAATGATGTAAATCAATACATTTCCAAAGACCGATATAGAAATTCGGATCACCCAGCAACAGACTTTCTAAAAAGAAATTAGGTAGGAGACAACAGATGATGTAGCTGTTATGTCACTGTACTCCCACATGGATGACTTTATTTCAAAACTCATGACAGGAGTGTGTGCATGCATGTCTAAGATCCCAGAAGGAGGATGGAGGAGAGGGGATTGTGGTATGGCCATCTCGTCTGGAGAGTGGGGGATGATTTCTCACTTTCCCTCTTAGTGTCTCTCACTCTCTCTGGTCAGTACACATGCTTTAAGGCAAAAACCTCTTTAAAAAAAAGGTTAACAAATAAACTTAGAAGTTGAAAAATAAAGTGCATAAAAAACTTTAGCTTTTATCCTATTCATTGCCATATTTGTAATAATGGAAAACACTTGATTTCTAACAATAATTTTTGGTGAATAAAATTATTTGCAATGCATTTCCACAAAGGCATAGAAATTATGTTTTAAAATGAAAACCTAATGAGATAATCAGTTAAATATCAAATAGTCTGCATATTATGACAATATTTGTGTAGCTTGAAACTTTATATACATGTGTAAGTACACAAATATATTTGAAGAAGCATTTTATATTACTAAATTAAGTCAAACTCAGTTCTAATTCTTAAACATCACTGCTCTTGATTTTGGAGGGATATAAATATCAGCCCTGACTACCAATCTCTCCTTGCCCTTAATTCAAAAAAGATTACTCAGGCCTACACACACAGTCCAGAAAACTTGGGAAAATATTTTCATTTAGGTCCATTGAAAGCTCCATGATTCTATTCTTTACAGGAATCATTCCATTTATGCTCAATTGACTCTTCATCATCTTTCCCAGGACATGAAGGAAATTATATCATGCGAGCATTATTGTACTAACAACAGAAAAATTCTACTTTTGCAAATGGCTTCATCTTCTCAATTGTCCGTAGACACCAAGAATTCTCCAATTCTTTATTATTATTATTATTCATACATTAAATCGCTATACATCATTTAGGTTGTGAAGAGACTTTACCCAGCATGATATACGCTTCAGTCCAGCCCAGTTGAGACCACCATACACATCCTCGTCAACAAATAATAAATCATATCTTTGTCCCACAAGTGTCTTATCTCTCCATTTTCCCGCCAAATTTCCTACGCTTTTCCCCTCCCACACTCTTTCCACTTTGTCTCTAGTGTCCATTAAAATTTTTAATACTTTTATGTTCTCCAGTCTTTCAGTCTCTACCATATAATGTGGACAGTAGGTATATGCAAGTGGAGACATACAATGTCTCTCTTTCATAGCCTGACTTGCTTCACTCAGCAACAAATCTTCCATATTCTTCCACTTTCTATCAAATTCCAGGGCCTTCTTGTTTTTTATGGCTGAATTTCTTAAGATCATTCCTCTCTTTATCCTCTGGATTTCCCTTTCCTCCTAAGTAAGGCTGTGTTACTGCCACTAGGAATCCATACTGTGGAATGGCAGTGAAAGTTTCATTAATTTTCATCTATGGAAAGGGAACTCAGGCCTGCAGGATACAATGTTTTGGTAGTTTTTCAGAGCTTAGTAGGTGCAGACCAACAGTATCTCTCCTTATTTGGTGAGTAACTGAAGAAGAAAATAAGACAAATGAATAAGAAATTATTGATTTACTGATTGATCCATGATTGATAGATACATGGAAACAAATCTGGAATATTTGGAATATATTGAATACTTCAAAATATCACCAGAAAAAAAGATAGTTATGAGACTATAAATTTTTCTTAAATCTTTGAAAAGTAAGACTTGACTAACCCTGAGGTTTTGTTGTTGTTGTTGTTGTTGTTGTTGTTGTTTAGAGGTTTTTGCTATAGAGCACGTGCACTCGCCAGACAGACAGAGACAGAGAGACAGAAAGCGAGAAATCACCCCCCAGGGTGGATGGCCATGCCGCAGTCCCTTCTCCTCTATTCTCCTCTCGGGATCTTGGGCATGCATGAACACGCGCCTGGCATGAGTTTTAAGCCACCGGGTCCAGGACGCGAACCGTGGTCAACCATGTGGGAGTCCAGCGACATTGCCATTACACTAACTGCTGGTCCCCCATGAGGTTTGCTTTAACTTTACGTTTCCACAAGAAAAACTTTTCATGAATGTATCCTGTGATTTGTGAACTGATAATTGCTAGAAAGAAGTTTGTTCACAAAGATGGTCTAGTCTTGTCATTTATTACCAGTCAGGTTATGTGATAATTAAAATAGTTTTGTACTCAAGATCAGAGTCTCTGGATCAAATTATTTGGCTTTAAGCCTCAGCTCTCTAACTTACTAGTACTGTGAACTTGAGCAAGATTTTTAGTTTAACTGTGCCTCAGTTTATGCATTTTAAAAATAAAGGCAATAGCATTTATATCATGTGATTATGAGGATTATATTAATCAACAATTATAAGAATTATTTTTGTAATAATTTTAAAACGGTTCTGGACAGTAGTAAGCACTATGTAAAATTTTGTTAATAAATGCATTAAAAAGTATTCAAAAACAACATATCTCTCTTTTACATCAAACTTAATGAATACAGTAATTTGTTCAGTGGCCCCTAAAAATCAGGAAAATGTTTACCAATAGGAAAAGAGAAAAATCATTGCAGTACCACTAGCTCAGTTATTTATTAATAATTTCACAAAATGAAAATAGTTCAAGATGAGTGTTCTAGACATGAACAAGATGACTGATGATTCTATGATGCAAACAGAGGAAGATAAAAGTACAGTTTATTCAAGAATTGTTCACTGTTGGGACCAGCAGTTAGTGCAATGGCTATGTCGCTGGACTCCCTCGTCGTCGACCACGGTTCAAGTCTCGGACCAGGTGGCTTAAACTCACGCCTGGCACATGTGCGTGCGTGCACAAGATCCCGAGAGGAGAATGGAGGAGAAGGGATTGCGGCATGGCCATCCCCCCGGGGGGTGATTTCTCACTTTCTGTCTCTCTGTCTCTCTCTGTCTGTCTGGTGAGTGCATGCGCCCTATAGCATAAACCTCTCCAAAAAAAAGAATTATTCACTGTTAAAATTACAAGGAGTTGAGGAAAATAGGATGTGTTAATCATCAGACAGGTTGCAGGAACCATGGCTGGATTTAGCCATTAATTGGTGGGTTTAGGGTTAGGAATAGGGTTGGACCAGTTTGAGGACTAAGATCTTGAAAAGGTCAGCAGAAATTTTATTTTATTCTTATTTATTTCTTTCAGTGAGCTTTTTGCTATAGGGTGCATGCACTCGCCAGAAAGACAGAAAGTGAGAAATCACATCCTGGGGGGATGGCCACGCTGCAATCCCTTCTCCTCCGTTCTCCTCTCAGGATCTTGGGCACACATGCACATGCGCCTGGCGTGAGTTTAAGCAGCCAGGTCTGGGACTTGAACCGCGGTCGACTACATGGGAGTCCAGCAACATAGCCATTACACCAACTGCTAGTCCTGAAAATGTTTATTTCATAAACATCTTTAACATAATACAAGAAGAAATAAGAGGAAAATGTAGGAAAATTAAGATTCTAAAAGGAGTTATTGTATAGTAAATGGCATGTATTTCTAGCTAGAAATAATTTAGTCTAGCAGTACATGGGGTTACCAGAAAGAGAATACACAAATGTGTAGCTTGTGGTACACTGCTATGTAATGAGTTGTTCTAATCAGAAATACACACTAGAAATAAAGCATTAGAAAGAAAACTCTATTACAACAGGATACTATTGCTAGGGGTTCTGCCATGCTCAATATAAATGCTAAAATTGATTTTACTGTTGAAATTAATGCCTATTTTTTAGTATAAGAGCACAAGTACTCACTAGAGAGAGACTAAAACAGAGAGAGAGAGGGCGGGAAAAAGTATCTCTCATGGGGAATGGTCATGCTATCTCTTCTCCATCTTGCTCTCCTTTGGGGACTTTGCGCATACACACACACACACACACAGCAAGTATATTCACCAGGTCTCGACTGTGGGGTAGACCGTATAGATCTAGCTGCCTAAACTACCAGGCAAGAGGATAGTGCAGAATAAAATAAATTAAAAGTGAGTTTTTATCAGTGAAATAATCAGCAAATGTTATTCAAGAAATACAGATTTTATGCAATGTCAGAGGGTCACTAGTAGAAATGAATCATAATAATCCCCCAAACCCAAGAGTCTTTGTCTTTAGCTAAAGTGGTCCTCACTTAAACTATAAACCGTTGTATATTCTCTGTCTATTTTACAGGATTCAAGTTATTTCTGACTCTAGCGGATGTGCTGAATCTTTAAAGTGGAATAATGTTGGATTTTTAAAGTGGAATAATGTTGGATTTTCTTCAAGCAAAACTTTTAGACAAGGTGTTTGCCAATTTTGCTAAGGAAAATGGGAGTGAGGAAAAAGGGAGAGTGCCAAAACCACATTGCAGTTAGAGAATAAACTGTTTGACAGTTATTTATTTTGTTTTCTTTTTGTGGCATATGTGTGCCATCTATTACATGTGGCAGAATTCAGTCATTGACTTTTTTCATGGCACACTAGTTGTGAGATAGCTCATTCTCTCCTCCATCTTCTCCTACCAAACCAAGCAAAATCTACACACAAACCAAAATAGCTGTTCATTACCAAACTGGCATAAGTCAATTCATATTTTCAAACTCATATATCAATGAGAAGAAAGTATCATTTCTCATAAACTGTAGTGATGCATAAGTATTTAAATTTCATGTCGCACCACTGAATTATGTATGCTGCATCACCATTATTTTAGTGCACTCATTAATAGGACACATGGAAATTTGACTGGCAGAACTTTTGGAATCTAGGGGAAAAAAATAAGACAAGCTGATAGGAAATTAACAGGGTGTTTAGCACAGAAAAAGACTGGAATTCTGCATGAGTTAGTGGGTTCCAATACCACTTCTAGGTATTGAAGTTACTGCTGCTATTAACTGTCAGTTGATTTATTTGACACT